>VWZT01009485.1:583911-650366 GCA_013397055.1 Pachycephala philippinensis | reverse complement strand
CTTTCTTTCTTCCTTTCTTTCTTTCTTCCTTCCTTCCTTCCTTCCTTCCTTCCTTCCTTCCTTCCTTCCTTCCTTCCTTCCCTCCCTCCCTCCCTCCCTCCCTTTTAAAGAGGTGCACTGCCCTGTAGCTTATTAGTTGCTATTTTGCTATCAGCCTTCCAGTATATAAAGGGTGTTTACAAAAAAATATGGAGAGGGAGTTTTTGCACAAACACATAGTGATCAGACAAGGGGTAATGGTTTTAAAATGAAAGAAAGTAGATTTAGATTAGATATGAGAAAGAAATTCTTTACTGTGAGGATGGTGAGGCACTGGAACAGGTTGTCCAGAGAGGCTGTGCACTATCCATGCCTGGAAGTATTCAAGACCAGGGTGGATGAGACTCTGAGTAACCCAGTGGAAGGTGTTCCTGCCCATGGTGGGGGGGTTGGAACTAGATGTTCTTTAAGGTTCATTTCCAATCCAAACCAGTCTATGATTTTATGATTCATTGCCTGAGTGAGGCATCCATTAAGGGTAGCACTTACTCCATGTCCCCTCCTTCACCACACTCACAATTCCCTCTACATCTGCATTTAGAAGCCACAGAGACTCAGTGACACCTGTACCTTTTCTGTAAGAAGGGTGGCATCTTAAGAACCACTCTGTTGTTTACAGTTATTTCCATCTTTTCTGTGCAAGTGCTGGTATCGCTCTGGTCCTGCAGTCTGGATTTGGGCCACTCTGGCAAACCTCACATCAGGTTGCTAATAGCCTAATAGCCCACTATTAGGCTATTAGTGGCTATTAGGCCATTTCGGGATTGCAGAAGTCTCCAGAAGTTTGGGGAAAATGGAGAAGCTGGATTAACAATGCAGCTGGAAAGGATCCATGGTCTGAAAGTAATGGGGTTCATCAGCACAGCTTTCCTTGAACAGTTTTTCTCTGGCTTCAGAATCTTTTTACTTTTCTTTTGGATCTACACGTGAGCACAGGAACCATTCTATCATTCTCTGAGACCGTCCCTGGTGGATTTACGCAAGCCTGTTGCCTAGGTATGGAAAATTTTGCCAAGAATGGTTGTACATAAATAGGTTTTTTAATGGAGATCTGAGCTTCACTGGACTGTGCAAAATGCAAAGAAGTAGAAGTGTGGGTCACACAGTTATGCAATTGAGCCACGTTTTACTCTTCCAAGGGAAAATACACATCCTTCTACTACTAAATTTACTTAAAGATTTCTTTTTCCTATATCTATATCCTACTTTTTATAATACAATATTTACTGGATGATACAAGCCAAGATCGAAGAGTGAGTACCTTTCTATACTAAAGTAGAAATCTGCCAGTCATCACTTCAGTTATTTTCTGTGATACATTCCTCTTCATGATCATACTTCTGTGAGCCAAAGTTTTCTTCATTTTCTTTTTTTTTGAAGAAAGGGAAATGTGGCAGTGAACAATGTCTTCACTGTGCAAAAGAAAGGAAAAATAAGGCATGGTGGTAAAACAGACATAATATGAAACCAACTTCAAAGTATAAGGCTGTTCAACTGTCCAAATTAGATTAAAAAGAGATGAATATGGGACTAAATAAACTGTCCAAAGCACAGCCCACTGGTTTTATACGTGAATCAGCCCTCTAGCCTGAGAAAATTGAATTGCAACTGAATGCAGATGGCTAATTTGAAAAACATAGATCTCTGTGCTCCTGTTTAACAAGTAATATTAATTTTCCACTACCAGAATTGCTGTAATATTGCATTTTACCTATTTCTTTCCATATGTTTTAATATTATTTTTTACTTAAATAAGCAAATATTGGAGATCTACCTCTTACAGCTTTGCTTTGCAGTTGAAAAGACAAACCACAGGTAGAAAGACAAAAATTAAAACAGAAAACCACAAAAAGAACATGGTAACACAGGAAGAAAAAACTGATGGAAGAGAGGTGATGGGAAGATGTTGCAGAGAACAGGAAGACAAAGGCAAAACACAAGGTAAAAGACAGAGGCATTTAAACAGCTGGTTAGTTTACAAATGGGGACAATTTATTGCTTTTTTTTAAAACAAACAGACAAACATTGGTGCTCCAGTAGTTATATAGCTCAAGACTGGTCTCATAAGCTAAACAGGTTTGGTGTAGTCAGAAATGCAGTGGCAGACTGCCAAAAACCACTCCTGGAGCTACGGGAAGCATCTGACTTGCTGAGTCAGCGTGGAGACAGCTCCCCAGAAAAGTAAGGGCATTGTGCCAACACCAACACATGCCTTTGGATGAGCCATCTCCTGATTGCGCACAGCAATTCAAGTTCCCATGACAGTCTCCCCCAAATTTTTTGGCTCGGTCTTAAGACTTCCAGTGGTGAGAGAAATAAAAGGGAAATTCTAATTATAACTGTTCAGCAATGCTACTTTGTGACTGAGGAATGATCTGGCATGGACGGCAAGGAGGGGTTAAACTGGCTGGAAGAAGGAATGCCAGAGACAGAACAGACCATGGGACTGAAGTTTCCCTTGGTGATGCAATAAGAAACAGTCTCAGCTTTGTCTTGCAGCCATCCTGGAATAAGAGTGCTCAGGGATCCCAGCTCAGGGGCAAACTGTGGGCAGCAGAGCTGGGTGAGGGGTGGATCCACAGGCTGAGGTGCCCCATGCAAATACTCTTGCATTTGGTGATGTGTATATAAGGAATCTGTTCGTGATGCATCTTTGCAGATCCCATGTAGAACCGCACACTGTGATGGAACTCTGCCCAATGCACTGCTTGTTAACTTCTTTCATACTTAAGCACAAGGGTGTGTTTAATTCACCTCAAGGGTACCATAAAAATTCTCCAACAGGTGCCACCAGTGAGCCTTGCTGAAGCAGCTGCTCTTGGCCTCAGCCCTCCTTTGCCTCTTCTGTCAGGGGTTACAGCCCAGTAGCCAGAGCAGAGCAAGAGAAGTGTCCGCCTCTGTCCCACCACCCCATCCCAGAGGCTGATGTCTGCTCAAATTTATCCTTGGTGGCATTTAAGACAAAGAGCCAGGCTCCCACTGAGGCATCAGAGCTCATGATTCCTTATGCTGTACTTGCCACAAGCACTTGTGCCCAGGACAGGTTGAATGGGGCTTTGAGAAACCTGGTCTAGTGGAAGGTGTCCCTGCCTATGGCAGGAGTTTGGAATGGTATGATCTTTAAGGTACCTTCCTACCCAAAGCCTTCTGTGATTCTATGATTCCACTATTTTGAGGGCAGAGGGATCTGTCCTTTTGTCTGGCTTCATGCTTCATCTAGACCATGGAACATAACCTAAATTAGGCCGCAGGCGTGGCCTGAACCAGAATGCATCTAACATGAATGTATAAAATGTTGATTCAGAGATCCTGGGAGACAGGAAAAGGCATTGAATCCTTGGGGAAACAGTTAAACAGAAAAAATTACAGCTACTGTGAAATATACACCTTATTTCTGCTATGCCTACCTAGTCTTCATAATATGAAAACAAAGAATATAGATTTTTAAACCCTGAAACATGTTCGTCAGAGGTAGGAAATAACTGTTCAGGCTGTTTCAGTCCTTTCCAGCAAAATCCCACTTGTGGATTAAGCACGGGAAGAAAACAGTCACTCCTCCTGCCTGCCTGTGTAGAGCTCAAACCCACCCTTTCCTTGGCTTTCCTTCTTGTCTCCTGTCTCCTAGGAGTGGCTCATGAAGGAGCATGTTGTTTGCTGGACCTCTTCTTCATCTGTTGCAAAGGCTGGAAGGTGTCTAATGAATGAGGAGGAAAGAGCAACATCTTATTGCTCACGCCCTGGACTGTCAGGCTGTGGAGCTGGATGCTGCTCTCACCTCTGCCCCAGAGCTCTCCTGCAAGGACAAATAACTCCTCTCTCCAGGCTCTCCACAAGCAGTTCCTGTGTTTTGCTCATTTTCTATTTGCCCCACAGAGGCTTTAGGTCTAATCTGCAGAAGTGTTGGGTGCATGCAATCGTGAGTGCAGTCAAGAAGGTGGGGATTTAACAAAATATCTCCTGTATTCCCACAAACATGAGACATGAGTTTGTAGAACTGAGGCTCAGAATAATGCATTATGAGCATATTCAACTTGAGTGCCTGAATTCCTTGTCTGTATCCCAGGAATTAGGAAAGAAAATAAAGGAGCAACTGTTTGCACAGCACTCAGACGTTAGAGTGTTACTTAGAAAGGATGGTGACAACATTAGTATTTCCATCTTTAGAGCAGAGTTTGAATAGTAGACAGGAAATCAGGCATGAAACTGCCAACTGAACAGTGGAAAATCACTCACTGAGTGCCATCCACCCCATGGGCTGAGGAGAGCACAGTGAAAGTAATATGTTATAATGCCCTTAAAAGGCAAGATCAAAAAAATATGAACAGGGAATGAAGAACAAAGTGACCCAGCAGTTTCTAATGCTAAGTACCTTACTAGGGCAAAGCTCCCGTAATGTAATCTCTTGTGCATAACAGGGGTTTACGCTGAAATTCTTGTTTTCATACGGAAAGTACAAAAATTCTTGTACCTGAAGTCTAGAGGCACAGCTTAGTGCAAAGCAGCCCCGCAGTTACTTAAGCTGGTTTTGGGACAGTTTGTTCTAGAAATACAAACAACATGTCTGGACACTCCTTGCACCTGGCTTACAGCAGGACCCGTTAACTCCTTCATAACTACCCCAGGTCTGGAACCACCTTAATACAACTATTCTGTTTCCAGTGCTGACAGGGTGCTATCTTGCACAATTTGTATATGTTTTGAGTGACCACTAATAATGTCTCATTGTGGAATGGGTGGAGAGCTTCCTTACAAACAAAAGCACAACCTGTTTTCAGCTTCAAAGGAGAAATGTGAATTTTTCAGTAATAATTATGTATTATTTAACTGAGATTTTTGCAACAGCTGAGCCCGATACCGATCAGTAGGTGGTTTCTATTATTCTTTGAAAGTTGGCACTAGACCAGTAAAAAACCCACAGAGAGTACACTGACAATGGAAAATTATCACATTTGCCCATGGGTATTCTAATTTCAGCATGCAAAGTCTAATAACTTGGTCATTTGTTCCACTTCTTTCAAACAATAGATGCTGCATATACCTCAAGAGCCATTTATTTGGGCAATTCACCTCTGACTCCTTAGAGCTCCCCAGTCTCAGCGGAGTTCTTAGAAAGATATGGCCCAGCCCTTCTTCTGCTCCCCTCCAAACAAGGCACAGAAGTATCTACCTCGTTCCAGGTGCTCAGTTCATGTCACAGAGTGACTGAGGCACGTACCACCCCCTTCCAAGATTTGGAATCCCTGGGAAGGAAACAAGGCTAGACCAGTAGCTGGAATTGTCTTTGGTCTGTGGGTTTGAAGGATGAGGACCCTGAGACATGCCAAACTGCACTAGTTGCACAGATTAGACATACCCATTTTTCAGCAATTATCTTTCTGGTTTACTATGTTTTGTTCCTATATTTAAACAAACAACAATTTTGAGAAAGCTTTTCCGTAAAAAATGCGTAATCTTTCCCTGTCCAATAGCTGTTCCAAAGCAAGAAGAAGAAGCAGCTTTATACAGTTCTTCAAAATCTTTATTGAAATCATGTTTCATGATATATTGGGAGATGAGGATGATAAGATTCACTTTTGATACCAAGGTGGATGTCCCACACGTGGATGTGGTGCCAGAGCTACTGCCCACAACCTGGACTTTGCTGGTTCTTAGATTACGTATCTGTAATAGTGCACACACAGTATGCCCAACAAGTAATAGATTATATGGAACCACGTATTTGGGCTAGGACATCACCATAAAGAAAATGAATACCCCTTACAGTCCTGTGGGTCAAATCAGGGAAGGTGCATTGACAGTGCAGGTGTGACGTCCACCGAAAAAGGCTGTTTGTTGGATAACAGCAGGCTGTCTTGAAAGACCACAAAGAGATATAGCAATGCAGAAAACAGTGAATAACAACCTAGCTTTCTGGAGAGACGAAAGGTCTTTGCAATGAGAGGAGCATTCAACATCAAACCAAAAGAAAACACCACCCTTCAGTTCTCAGCACTGGCACCCAGCAGAATTGCACGACCTGGAAAACTGTCAATCACACACACCTGCAATTTCCATGAACACTACAGTGTTTTTCATTCTACAGGGTGGGTCCAGGGCTTCACTGCATCAAGCTCATTTCAGGATGAAGAGTTACACACTTGTTCTGGGCACACAGGTTTAAAACTTTCACTTATGTTAAAATCTCCTTTGGCTACACAGAAAATGTAGCACTTTAAAGTAGTAATCATCTGTCATTATTAAACCAGAGCTAGATTCCCTCCCTTCCTCCTGGCCCAGAAAACACGTAACACAGGATTTTTGTGAACTTATACCCCAAGCCCAAGATTTCACTTCATATATATTTAATGACCCGTAGTTGCATGACTCAGTAGCCAATGGTTCAGGTGGTGGCACGCAGGAAGGTTCCAGGTGTGACTGATTGTTGGAGATAGTAACAGGAGCCTCCTGAGCAGCCGGAGAGTTGCTGTTCCTCTGTATTCAGCACTGCTGTGGCTGCTACCCCAGTCCCTGTGGGGCTCACCAAAGATACTGGCAATTGGAGAGAATCAAGAACTGGAAAATACACTGCAACAAGAACAGAAAAACATATATATTGCAACGAAATTTCTGTTTAGCTTAACTAAGTGTATGATTATGCAGACAGCTCAAATGATGAAACAGCCTGTTAGTGCCAGAATGAAGCGAAACAACCTTCCCTCTCAATCCCGTTTCTTCTTCCTCTTCCTCCTTTCTCCTGTTTCCAGCCACACACTCCCTTGCTCTGGCTCATGCTTGTTCTTGAGACAGGCTTTTACAACTAGTATGGCTCACTAACCAGCAGAAAAACATTCATGTTTTTTGGTGGATTTGATTTCTACTGGGGCAACGATTTAGGCTTTCCCTCAGAAGAGCTCGACAGCTGCTGGGACTGGCTGAGGACAGCAGAAAGAGACTGTGGGTGGGAGCAGATCTCCTTCCTAGGTGCTGGAGGACTGCTAAACTCCTCTACTGAACGCTCGGGATTCTTAGGTGAAGAGAAGCTCTAAGACACTTAGCACATTTAATTATCTGTATGATGAACAAGACTTGACAACAGGCAAAGAACCGTAATGAAGAAGGAAAGACCGAAAATTGATGCTAGAGAAGTTCACACTCTAAATAAGGCAAATGGGGGTAATTATGGTAATTGACTTATGAAAGCCTCTTTCCGAGCTTGTTCTGGGATTTCTCTGTCGCTGGTACACTTTACATCATGGTTTCTTCAGGGGAGCCTCTCCAGGATAACAGCTCTGCTTCTGACGCCTGCCCGTGGGAGAAGGCTCAGGCAGGTGATGGACTGTGGGACAGGTGATGTGGTCACTCCGGCTCTGATGTGTCACAGCTCACCCATCCACGGCAGACACGCAAAACAAGGCAGACACGGGGCTGTTAGTGGAGCACGCTTTATTACAGCAGGGAAAAAAAAAAAGTAGGAAAATGAGCAGAAAATCGTACCTTTTCCTCCATGGAGACGGCAGCTGTCAACCAATTAAGGCAAACGAATGAGTCTAAGGCCCTACAAAAACAAGGAAATCTCAGGGGGAGCCTCAGAGGGGACCTCATCACTCTCTACAGCTCCCTGACAGGAGGTTGTGCTGAGGTGGGGGCCGGTCGCTTCTGCCGTGCCTGCAGTGAGGGGACCGGAGGAAACGGCCTTAAGCTGAAGCAGGGAAGACTCAGATTAGATACTAGATAAAATTTTTCATTGTTAGAATGGTCAGGCATTGGAATAAGCTGCCCAGGGAGGTGATGGAGTCACCATCCCTGGAGGTGTTAAGAGGCGTCTGGATCTGGCGCTGGGTGATGTGTTCCAGTGGTTACAGCGGTAAGTGCCAGGTTGGACTGGATGATGTTGATGGTCTTCTCCAACCTTGATGATTCCACGATTCCACATGAAACAAGCGGCCAGAGGGGAGAGAGGCCACCGCCACCCCGTTCGTTCCCCTCCGCCCCACAGCCGCCCCTTCCCCCGGCCGCCGGAGCATGCGCGGGGCCGGGCCAGTTCCGCCGCCGCCACCGCCCCACTCATAGCGGCGCTGCCGGGATCCAGGGGAGCTGCCGCCGCCCCTCTCCGTACTGCGGGCCCTGACGGACGGCAACCAACAACCCCCTGGGCCGGAGGTAAGCGAGGGGCCGGCGGGCGGGGTCCCCTCCCCGCGGCCCTTTGTGCGGTCCTCGGGGGCGGGCGGAGGCTGCGGGCCGGGCATGGCGGAGCGGGGAGGGGGCGGCCGGCGCCGAGGCGGCCCCGCTGTGCCGCTTGCGAGGGCGGTGCTGGTCCCCGCTCCAGCCGCGGAGCCGTGTCGTGCTCCTGCGGGGCTGCCGCTCCCCGCAGCCGGCCGGGGCGAAGGCTTCAGCCGGGCTCGGGGCGCTGCCGGCCCGAGGGGCTCCTCCGCCCGCGGACAGGGAAAGCAGCGAGGGGATAAGGCCCTGTGTGACTGTCTGTGTCCGACCCTCGGGTTTGGGAGCGTCTGCTGCCCTCCCGTTGCGGCTCCGCGGCCACTCCGCGGGGGAGGCTCGGACATTGGTATTAACTTCTCCTGAGACGGGCTGAAAGGTGCTGTACCGGTGGGGTGATCCGACGGGCCTTCTCAGGGAGGCGAGCCCTGCTCCAGGTCTGAAATGGAGGCAGCAGGTTTCGGAGCTGAGCGGATAATGAGGGCAATTGCTCCCAGGCTAATTAGATATGTATCAGAAGGGAAATACTGAGTTATTAGGGGAGATCGTGTCTTACGAAACCGTTCCTTGGTTCGTGATGTCTCAGCCTGACCTTCGGAAGGTGTTGTCCTGGATCTGCTTTAAAGATGAATTTTGGGGTTCATAAGCTTCTAATTTCTGGAAGTGGGGACCAGTATTCCGGTGTAGGTGCCAACATTGTGGCCTGCTGTAATTTTTCCACGGGCCACAGGAGGAAGACGTACGGGGTGGCGTTTTTTGTTTTGGTTTTTTTTTCCCTTCCCGCAGTTTTGGCTGCTGGTGCTTTCAAAGACAGCAGTCACTACAGGCTGCCAGAGTGGGGTTTAGCAGGATCATCCTTTGTTGTGTTCATGCCTTCCGACCTGGGGAATGCGTCGGGAAGCCCGTCTCCTCCCAGGCACGCCACCGAAAGCAGTTCGGGATCACTCCCACCTCAGGACTTCCTGCTGGCAGGCTCGGGGTGTCACGAGTGACGCCTTTCATAGTTCTCCCATCGGTGGCCCGGCACTTCCCTTTGGCAAACAGGATCTGCTTAGTGGGACGTGCTGGCACTGCTGGTCAGACTTTCCAGCCAAATGTACTGAAGAGGGGGGAGAAGTCTTTACGGCCAGGTTTTGAATGGTTGCCAGCTGAGTTACAGCTCCTGCCCCATGCTCTTCCTTTGGTTTTCACTTCTGCTTTCCTAAACACTTGGTCTTCTCACAGTATGTGGAAGTATGGAAATGGATGGGGAAGGCGATTCTGATGTTGGTGTAGATTTTTAAGAGAGAAGAGGATGTTGTAGTGACTCAGGTTTTTTGGTATCCACTCCCCAGTGCCTAAAGCTGTTACAGCACGAGCTGAAATTCATGTTTGTGCTGTGAATAACATTGCACACAAGTCGTGGACAAGTTCTTCCTGCAGTTGCTGGTGGTCCCATTGACAGTGGCAAGTGTTACTGAAAAATCTTATTTTTAACTAAATACAGTATTCTTGTGGCTCTTGCATTATCTAACATGGGGTATTTGTGTTACAACTGCCTTTGCAGAAACTGAAAATACCATATGCAAAGTTATGAGCTCACTGAATGCAGTTACAGTGGTGACTGTTTTTCTGGCTATTTAGTTGGAAAACCGAAACCAGGAACTGGTGAGTTTATGATGAGGGAGCCAGCCCAGCAGACCCTTGGTGATAAACAGTTGGGTTTGTTAACCCTTGGCTGGGGAGGGGAGGCTGAGGGGGTTGTCAAGGGGCAGGATAAACTTCTGGAGTGTTGCCTTATGTAATCTGAAAACTAGTGTATGTTTAGCTTTGCTAATGCTTTTCTACAGAAAGCACTGTGCTCCTCTTTAGAAACTAGCGGGAGGTTGAGGCGGCCGGTCTGTGACAAACGTAACCCAGTAATTGTGTGCAGAGCCTGGCCTGGGGAGGAGAAGTAAAGCTGGCCAGGGTGTACCATGGAAGTTGGTCACTGGGACAGGGCACCCGGCGCTCTCTGTGCTGTGCTCTGCTGCTCTGTGGATGCCAGAGAATACCACCTGCAAAGTGCTGCTGTCGTGTCCCTCATTGCCCTGCCGTGGGGTGACTCCTTTGGGAACACACTGGCCTTGGCTTGCCCTCTTCTCCTGCCTGCTGCCAGGGGTGTGCTGACTTTGAACATGTGCCAGTGCTTGGGCCAGCACCTGAGTCTACCAGGGCAGCTGTAGCACGGAAGGAGATGCCGAGTCCGATGCTGTGTGCGAGCAGCAGAATGGAGCATCCAGGAACCACTTAACTGACCAAGGGCTTTGGCTTATGGTTTCTATTACCCATTTTGGATGAGCAAAAGCATTTCATTGTTTCAGGTCAATGCTGGATTAAAACAGATCTTCAAACTGGCCTTAAATGTGTGTGTTTTATTTATGGTTTCTAGGCTTTAACTATGATTGGTAGAATTGCAACAATTAATCAAAACGTCAGTAGCAATTAATTATTGTAATATAACAGGCCACATGTTTACAGTTTAGATCTCTGAAACATTTGGGCCATGCTTTTTTTAAGTTTTAATTGCAGTTTGACATGATACTGGAGCTGTTGGGCGCTGCTGAACAAGCATAAAAGCTGTTGATGAACTTAGTGTAATATGAAGAGATGTCTATTGTGTTACTGCAGTATCACATTAGGCATCTGTGTGTGTGGTGTTCATTTAGAAATTGACTTCGTATCTGCACTTAAAGAAGCAATAGCTCAAGGATTTATGCAGTGGTCACTTTCAGTATGAAATTTTTGCTGAATTGCTACATTAATAAGAACCTATTTTCTTTGGATGAGAAAATGAATCCCCAAACCAAAAACTTTTAATAAGGCTTCTGTATTAACTGTGTTCTCAGTGTTCGCCTTCTGTAACTTACAAAACTGTATTGCATTTTGCTGTCTTCTGTTTTTGTCCCTCTCCATCCCTGTCACTAAAATGTTCCCATATACTGACATGGAATGTTTTATTGTGGGTTTCAAAAGTTCAGCTGATCTCAGTGAGAGCATGAGTGAAGGAGCTCTGGAAAAATGGGATTTCCTGAAGCCTCAGGTGACTGGTTCTAGCAGAGCTGGATGCCAGCATGGTGCCTTAGAATATCATGTGAAGTGGTTTATTTTTTTGTTGGTTTTCCTGAGGGGTTTTTTTTTTTTTTTTTAATATTACTTCCTGATAAGTTGTCACAGGGCTCTCCCAACATCACATGAGAGCCAACCCAGAATCTCTGTATTTTGAAACTCACCACTGACTGAATCTTCCTAGTTTATACAGGTCTCTTGCTGCAATTAATATGTTGCAAATGGACATGGGAAGCCAGTCCTCTCTAGTGGCTTCTTGCTGGATCTCGTGATTTAACCCCAGATGGCAACTAAGCACCACAAAATTGCTTGCTGGTTTGCCCTGTCCCAGCAGGATGGGGGAAGAGAATCAGAAGAGTAAAGTGAGAACTCATGGGTTGATGTAATTAGATAGTTTAATGCTACAGAAAGGAAAGAAAAAAATTATTAAAAGAGTTGGAATATATAAAACAAGTGATGCACATTGCCACTGCTTGCTACTTGCTGACCAATGCCCATGCCTTTGGCCAGGTTTCCCCCCAGTTTATATACTGAGCATGATGCCACATGGTATCCCTTTGGCCAGTTTGGATCAGCTGTCCTGGCTGTGTCCCCTCCCGGGTCTTTGTGCCTCTCCAGCCTTCTCACTGGCAGGGCTTGAGAAACTGAAAAGTCCTTGACTTAGTATAAACACTGTTTAGCAACAACTAAAACAATTACTGTGTTATCAATATTATTCTCATCCTAAATCCAAAACACAGCACTAGGAGGAACATTATCTCTATCCCAGCTGAAATTAGATCAGTGGAATATTAGAAGTGATGAAAGTGTTTAAGTACTTTGGACAACAGAGTGGAAGCTTCTGCAGTTGTATATAAAATACTGTCCCAGTTGGGAGGAGGGTTTTTTTAGGTTTTTCCTCTTAACCCTCATCATAATTGCATCTTGGCCTCCTAAAAGTATCTCTTTGCTTCCTGTGAAATGTTTTTCTTTGTGTAGGTTTTCTCATTATTGAGAACTAAACTTTGACAGTGCTAAGTGTATTAAAGCCTATTAGCCAAAGGCTGCTATTGATAACAGATTAAATGGGTAGTCTTAATGGAATTTATCTGTAGTGCCAGCTATCTTTACTGCTGACTGGCAGGTCACAGAATACTTATTTAGCACTTAGTCTGGTTACTTTATTTTTTAAAAAAAATTTTGAAGAGTTAATCTCAGTAAATATCCAAGAGCTAATTCTGTTGTTTTTTTGCTTTCCCATTTGTTTTTTTTCAGTCTGCCCTCTACCCAGTAAGATTTCATCAAAATGTCTCTCTATCCTTCCCTAGAAGATCTGAAGGTGGACAAAGTTATTCAGGTATGGTGGACTTTAAAAAAGATGAGTTTTGATGACAATAATATATCTGGTGATATTTAATCCAGGAAAGGAGAGACTTATTGTAGTTGAGAACTTGTTTTACCATCTCACTCTGAAAGGGAAAAGACAAACTGTTTACTTTGTAGCTGGGTCTAATGTGATTAATGCTTATTTTAACACCTGGATATATTTATTTTAGTTTATGTATTCATTTGTCTTTAATATGTTGATATGTTTGGGTGTTTCGAAGTATAGATACATGGTCTTAAGTAGACGAACATAGTCTCTTCACATACTTCAACTCTGATTTGATGACTAAACTAATACATCTGCTGCATCTCATTCCCAGTGTCCAAATCTGTGGCAGAAAGCTTTTGTGGTCATTTGAGCACAAAAAAGAAAAGCACTGGCTGTCTTAACGCCGTCTGGAATCAGACTTGTCCTCTGGCTATTTCATGTTAGTGACCAGTTCTCACAGTACATCCAAGATTATCACCTTTGTGCAAAACCCTTTATGTGTAAGAATATTGGTAGTTTTATTATTAGACATGATGAGGACTAAAAAATATCTGTGAAACAAAGTAATGAAAAACTCTTTAATGGATTAAAAGCTCTATGAGAAGTTTGACATGGATGTATTTCACAAGGAGTTTCCTTGCTTCCTTCAGCATTTTAATTTTCCCTGAACCTAACTTGCATTCCTTCTCTGTTTAAACAATGGCAGGGAGTTACAGTGTGTTTTAAGGTGGCTGCTACTTCTATCCTTGCTGTTTTCATTGGGAAGCAATCAAGCAAACTGCAAGAACAGCTTCTTAACTCTCCTGTGCTATCCCAGAGTGCAGTGCCTTGTCTCATCTGTGTTTGTGTATGTGGGGTGGGGCTTTTGAAGTTGTGGGTGCTATGCTGGGATATCTCCTTGTCATGTCCGCCCACTCCATTGTTCTTATCTAACCACAGTCCTTTATCTACAGTCTGCTAATGCTGAACTAAAAAATGAGTAGCCTGGAGCCAAGAATGTGCTCCTCTGGCCTTTTATTGACCAACTGCTAGAGTTTGTGTATTACAGTTGAAAATGGTAATATATGTAATCAGTAAGCCATTCCCTTTGCACCAATACTTTTCATAGAGTCACTGAACAGTTTGGGTAAATGTCCTCTGCAACAAGCAGGGACATCTTCCACTCCATCACTTTGCTCAGAGCCCTGTCCAACCTGATGTAGAATGTCTTCAGGGATGGGGCATCTACCACCTCTCTGGACAACTTGTTCCAGTGCTTCACCACCCTAATTTTATAAAATTCCTTCCTCACGTCTGATCTAAATCTAAATCTAACCCTTTCTTAGTTTAAAATCTTTACCCCTTGTCCTATTGCAACAGGCCCTGCTATAAGGTCTGTCACCATCTTTCTTATAAGCCCCCTTTAGAATTGGAAGGCTGCTGTGAGGTCTCCCCAGAGCCATCTCTTCTCCAGGCTGAACAGCCCCAGCTCTCTCAGCCTTTTCTCACAGGAGAGATGTTCCATCCTTCTGATTGCTTCTGTGATCATTTCCTTGGGACCTGTGTTGTTTCCCGTGCTGGGGATCCCAGAGCTGGACACAGCACTCCAGGTGCAGTCTCCCAAGGGCTACTACAGAGGCAGAATCATCTCCCTCGACCTTCTGGAACCAAAAGCTAAATTATTTCCTTCTCCCAAAAAATTCATGATAAAAATGCTGTCTCTTTAAATAAAGCTGAGAGCATTCTCAGGAGAAAAGGGGACAGAGTGCTGAAAGACAGTGTCTGTATCTGCAGTGAGTGAGTAAGATTCAAATGACTGCTGGCTAAAACAGACTTGTTACATTAAATATTATTCTAACCTACTCTTTTTGTCCATCATTTGAGTTGGAGCCTGTGTTTCTAAATACATGTGATATTGCTAAATAATGACTCATTCTTGCTGTGAAACCTTTTTTTAAAGGCAACTTCCTGGAGTGTACAGGACTAAGAAATCTTCTATTTTTAAGCATTTCCTTAACATCATGAAGTAATTTTACTGTCATGCTGTGTTAGATAATTTATGTGTCCTGTTCAGCATAATGTTTCACTATGCATTGAGTAATTTCCCCCCCACACCTTTGACATTCAACCTCAGGAAAGTTATTGGGACAGCTATTTCCATCATGCTTAAGAGGCCTCTCTAAGGCTGTGTTTTTCACTGGTCATGAACACACAAGGCCAAAAAATAGAGCTGAGGTATTGAGAAGGAAGGAAACTGACTCACAAGTATAAGAGAACTTAGTAAAGTAAGCCAGTCAGCAATACAGAAATAAGGCTGTATGTGTTCACTGTAGTGGCAAGTGCTGTAGAAAAATCATCTTGGAAGGTCCATTTCTTTCAGAAGATATTATACTAGTAGCATCGAATTGTGTGGAACTTGACACCTGGAAAGAACTGTGGATCTCACTAATAATGTCTGTAAATGGTGTGAAGAAGTAAAACTGCTGCTGTCCAGCTGAAAAAATTAATTGCGAAACACTCTGCCAAAGGTCATACCTTAAAACTTAGTTATAAGCTTTGCTGGACAAAGGTAATGTTTCCTTTATGGCTTTTTAACTTGCTTGATGACATAAACAGAACAGGTTGACAGGAAAGCCTTTCTGCATTATCACTGTAGCTTTGTCTCTGAGGAAGATGTGAGTTGGTCTGCCAAAGTAGTTTTAATACTATTACAGCATGTTGTATTGAAGCTATTTATTTCACATAAAAAGATTGACTTCATTACTTTAAGATGAATAGTAACTAGTATGTACAAAAAACCCCAAAATATTGAGTCTCCTGCCTGCATAATAAAGGTTTATTTTTTCTTATACACAATAACATATGTGAGTTTCTTTGCTTTTAGGCTCAGACTGCCTTTTCTTCAAATCCAGCTAATCCAGCAATCTTGTCTGAAGCTTCTGCTCCAATTGCTTGTGATGGAGGTAAGCTCATGTACTGTATAGTATCCTGATGTTGTGGAAAGCAGTTCCGAAATCCTAAAGTTAACAGTACAGTCAAAAATAGCTATAAATATGTTAACCTATTTACAAAGGGAAATAACTGTTACCCTATTTACATTTCCTATTTGGAAATGCCAACACGCGTCTTGTGGGTCATAAAGGAGTCTATAGGAGTCAAAACCACTGTTTGCTTATAAAAGTTGTGGCTAGCAGTACCCTTCTCCTTTTGAAAACTTTTCCAAGTGAGCCTAACAACAAGATTTGGTGTTGGTACCATTTGAGCTCTGTTTAGCTCTTGCCTCAGACACTTAGTTGTCCTTATTTATCACATATATGTTTGTAAATTTAGAGGACAGCGTGAGTCAGAGTCTTTCCTCTACATGTGAGCTTGCTCGGGAACAGACAAAGACAAATCTCTGTCAACAAGAGAAGTGCCCAGGAAGGTGGCACTTAATCTTGTTGTTCAATCAACATTAAGCTTCCGGCAGATTTTGGAATCAAATGTGTGGTGGGAAATCCATCAGATCTAAAGCTGAATGACTTGTATCCATTTCTCCTTCTCTTCTCCCATGCACATGTACATCCACAAAGGTGCACAGGTATGTTTGAGGTTGGAGCTCTGGATTAATAAATTACACTTGGTCTAAAAGGCCTAAAACCTCTAACGAGTGAGACCAGCAGCAGTGCTGGAATGGCAGTCAGCAAGGCTGGTGGATCAGGTGTTAAGGCTTGGTGGATGGAACTTTGATTCCAGTTCTTCTCTGAGTGCTTGTCTGTGTGTCTAAGATGACTTTAAGGCAGGAATTTGCATAGCTTGCCAGAGTTGCCTCCGGTAGGTCCTTTCTGGTTTAGATACTTACCTCACCTCACCAGAACAGCTTTGAGTTTGCTTTAGCAGTCTCTTCTTGGCAGCATTTCTTCTGCTGTCCATAGTTAGAATTCTCCTGTAAGTATTTGGCCAGCAGGAACCAAAACATAATTTTGACATCAACTTGAGTGTGAATTGCTCTGGAACTCTGTGTGGCTGAAGAGTGTTTAATTATTCAATATATCCCAGATGAAAGAAGGCCTTACATCATCTATAGGATGTGCCAGACCCACTGGAAATTCTTCTTCCTGACAGAGACAGGAGACTACAACATCAAGAGCTTTTGTGTTCTGCTATGTGTTCTGCTATTTGGAGCACTCTGTTTCAAATGAGAATGTAATTCAGCCAGCAAAGATGCATCCTGAGTTGTGGTCTTTAGTAAAGAACAAAACAAAAAAATTGGGTAGCTGCAGAGATCTTGTGCTGTGTTGTGTATAATCCTAGGGGCTTGAAAAAGCAAGCAAAACCAGAAAATTTATTAATCAAAAGCTTTGTAATCAATATTGATGAAACTATAAACTAGTAGTTTAATCCAGAAATATGATCAGACAGCTCTCATGCAAAGCAGCATATTAAAGAGCAAAAAAAATCTCTTGTTTATATTGGCATTCACCTTGCCATGACCTTTGTTCCTTCTTAGAAAAGTTACTTTCCATTGCTGGTCAGACATGGTTTCTTATAATAGCTGTTTTTATACATTTATACCCATAAAGGAACACTAGAAACCTAAGCTTTGTGTACTGGGGAGCCTGGTTGCTTCCAAAGCCCTCCTTTGCACTGCCTCTCTCTCCAAGCAGCATTTTCTGTCTTCACTCATTTAGTGAGAATGTCAGGGGGACTCTTAAGATCTCTCATAACTGGCACTTGTTAAATGGCACCAGTTAATGATCTGTGGAATGTCAAGAGCAGTATCAAGTTTATTTCTAGAGTTGTTCAGCTCAAGGTCTGACAAGTCTGTCAGTTCAACTTCCTTTCCTCCCACTCCTTGCACTTTCCTCCGCTTAGGTATAGAGGGATATTTTAAAGGCTGTGTGTGTTTTTTCTTGTTGAGAGGCATGTATAAAGCCCCTTCAGTTTGAAGCTGTGAGAAAATGACAGCTACTTTCTCATGAAGACTCAAAGCAGACTGTAGTGGGGACCTTACAGCCAGGAGGCTTCTGCAGAAACCTTCCCATGCCTGGGATCTGGAATATCCTTGGCATGAGTGCCTCTTGCGAGGCAGTGCTGTTTTGAACTTGGTAGAAGGTCTCTGTGTGTGTTCTTCAGCACACCTGGTTTGGGGGTGAGGAGGAGAGCAGTTCTCCACTAATTGCCCAAAAGTTCTAGAATTTAAGGACATGTCCTCATGGAATGCAGCACAGTGTTGGTTTTGGAACTCGTCACCATGTGTCTGTTGTGGTTTGTGTTTTAAAAGGTGAATAGAGTAACTGAAACTGAAAGTTCTCTCTAAGTTCTTTATTTCAGAAGTGCTGCTTGTCTGGTTACTCTACTAAAGCAGGCTAGAATAACAATCCTGATTCGAGTGGGTCTTCTGTCATAATTTTCCAATTAAATAATTACAATAGCACAAGATTTGTTGAAGTAATTCTGCATGTAAAAGTAGTTAACTGCTCCTTCTGTTAAACCAGCAGTTGTATTGATTTTTGTTTTGTTTTTCTCCTGTAGGCTTGTACCCCCGATTGTACCCAGAACTTTCTCAGTATATGGGCCTGAGCATCAATGAGGAAGAGGTGCAGAGAAACTTAGCAGTGGCAGCAGCTGGTCAGCCACAGGGTGTAAGTACCAGTCAAGCGTATTCTAGAAAACAAAAGTGTAAAGACTAAATGTGTATCTAGCATTCTAGAGAGCAGACTATTATTTGCCCTAAGCACCATACTTGACTGAGAGGTGAATTATTTAAGTAGCAGTGCCTGTTTTAGTCTGTTCTGAAACTGAGCAGTCCATTTCTGATGTTGGGAGGGGGTGGGGGAGAGCTGGTGTTGTGGCTTATTTTGTGTGTTGTTTTTTTAAAATTCCACTTCATACAAAATGATATATTGCTACTCTTACAAGTTGAAACTAAGTTGTCTGGCTGTTTTGTTTTAATCAGCAACTGGTAACACGACCTTCTACTAATTACATGGTAGCTCCAGTGACTGGAAATGATATTGGAATTCGCAGAGCAGAAATTAAGCAAGGCATCCGTGAAGCAATTCTGTGTAAAGATCAAGATGGCAGAATTGGACTTCGCCTGAAGTCTGTTGATAATGTAAGTGTAGAAGTTGCTTTTGCCTCTAGAGATTTTACTGCGGGACTGTATTAGTAGTGAAGCTAGTGTGTGGTCACAAAATAGTCTTCTGTATAGCGGTCTCTTATCCATTGCCAGAATTTTGAAGTCCTTTATTAGACTTGTAACTAGATTTCCAGCTGTCTGAGCTAGGATCTGAATTTACAGCCTCAGTTTAATGTTATGTGTTTTATTTGTAAGACCTGAAAAAACACAGCTGAGAATCATCTCCTTTTTTGTAAAAGATGCTTAAGCCATTTAAGCTGTTTAATCTGAATGTTTGTAAAAAATTGGACTGAAGGTAGCATATAGGATTAAAATACTTTCCTGTAGTTCTTCTAATGCAGAAAATGGGGTTTTCTTAGCGTAGCATGGGGTGGTGTTTTTTTTTTTTTAACACCCCTCTCTCCCAAAGGTATTACTTATAATTTGCTTTGATAAGGTTTACTTTGTTTTTAGGGATGCTTTGACTAGAAATAGCTTTGTAACACCTGTTAAAACAGACAAGTATTTACCCCTTTGCATAAGACTTTAATGTTACCCTCGTGTCTCTTTTTTTTTTCTTTTTAATATTTAGAGATCTAGACAGAATAGATTTGCTCATTTTTGAACTTCTATCTAGCATTAATTATCTGTCAGACTTTTAAATACATCTAGAAACAGACTGAAATTTCAGAAGTGCCTCGAGGAGAGATAATTAGCAAGTCCTTCTGTCTTTGGCTGATATTGTGTAGAAGGAGAAACTTTAAGGGGCTGTGTGTTCTGTGACTGGTCTTCATCTTTAAGCAAGAACTTCCCCTTCTCATCCCCTCCCTTTTTTTTCCTCTTTTGTAGGGTGTATTTGTCCA
Organism: Pachycephala philippinensis; assembly: GCA_013397055.1. Lineage (NCBI taxonomy): Eukaryota > Metazoa > Chordata > Aves > Passeriformes > Pachycephala > Pachycephala philippinensis. Next base: position 630,751 of record VWZT01009485.1, on the reverse strand, counting down.
GTTAGTTCAGGCAAACTCTCCGGCATCCCTTGCTGGTCTGCGGTTTGGGGACCAGGTTCTGCAGATCAATGGTGAAAACTGTGCAGGATGGAGTTCTGATAAAGCACATAAAGTTCTGAAACAGGCTTCTGCAGAAAGGATTTCAATGATCATTCGGGACAGGTAAAGCCAACGGCAGATATGGATTTGTCATTATCCATCTCTGAGTAATTCTGTGGGGTTTGGGTTTCCCCTTGCTTGAGCAGGTTTAACAAAATCTGTTTGTCCATGTACTTCAGTGGTAAAGATCTTCAGAATGTTTCCTTTTGTGGGAAACAAGCAAAATGGTTCTTGTAAACTTCCTGGGCATGATGAGGCATAATGTTTTTCCAAGATAAACTAGTGACTGAGTGATGGCACAAGTTAAATTTAAATTCTGAATTGAAGAGTTCTGTGCTTTTTATAAGATACATTTTTTTTCATTTAGTGTAAGTGAAAGTCAACAATAAAAGATAGTAACAAAATGTTTGCTGTATTAATTAATAGATTTGCATTTTATGTAGCATGACAGCTTCTTTTGTGAACTGTGTTGCTCACGTATTAATTAATGCCAGTTTTACTAAAAGCATGCTTGATGACCCAATATGTTTTTTCAATTGTTTTAAATAATGTTCTTGTATGTAGTAACAACAGGTCAGATTAAACATAAGGCCTGTAGGCTGCAAGAAGACAGATGATACTTCATGTGACTAAGTATATGCCTCAAAGCTTTTTCCATGTTCCTTCTTGCTTAAGAGCCAAGTCTGACCCAGTGGAGGGCAGCTGTTTTGATCAGGGCAGTTACTTCTATCACTGAATCAAAATACTGTGGCAGTAGGTTCCCCTCTCTGTCTACCACTTCTGTGCCCAGCATGCCACCCTCTTCCTGTATCTACTGCCTTTTAAAGATACAATTTAAAGGTTTATTGTCCCTAAAGCAGTAGAAATGTTGTTGGGGAAGCCTTGTACTCTCAGAATCTCAGTTGTTGAAACTGCCTGTGCTATTTTATTGACCTTGTAATGTTTGTAGAGAACTTAATTTTTAATGGACATTTGTGTTTGTTTGGTTGTGTGGTGGTGCATGGGTGGATGTTGTATGGGATTTTTGTATTATTATTAATCAGATGGTGAAGTATCTGTAGAACAGGGAAAACATGTAAGGTTTTTAAACAAATATGTTTTAATACAACAATATTAACAAAATGAAGTTAAACCTAATAACTTTTCATTATAGATAATGTATGGGTTCCTTAGAGTACAATTACTTTTTGTAAGCTAAAGATGCTAAAATAGCATGTGGTTATTTCTGTGGTTTAGCAGACTGAAAACATTGTTTTGTATTTTCAATGTCTTTTTAGACCTTTTGAACGAATTATTACCATGCATAAGGACAGCACAGGGCATGTTGGTTTCATATTCAAGAATGGAAAAATAACCTCAATAGTGAAAGACAGTTCTGCTGCAAGAAATGGACTTCTGACAGAGCACAACATCTGTGAAATAAATGGCCAGAATGTAATTGGGTTGAAGGTAAAATAAGTGCTATATGGGGGGTGCGGATGGCTGTGAGCTTTTTATGTTTGTATAGTAAGTGTGTTTTGGAGAGGGAAAAGGTTGTCATATATTTTTTCATTTTCATAAAATCAAAAATTCAGTCATGAGAGGTAACTTGACTGGAGAGACATACATGTTTTGGGCTTCTTTGCAGTTTTGTATTGGTTGTCAGAGCAGCTCCTTCTTATCCTCCCTGCCTCTACCTGATGAGGCTGGCCCTCAGTTTTTATCTGTAGTCCAGCCTTGCTGGCAAAATGAAGGGTAACCTTCCTCCTTCCAGCCTGCATCAAATTTTAGCAGAACTTCTGTGTATGACATCTGTGTCCCTTCTCTAGTCAGTTCATGCAAGACGCTCCTAACCAAACATCTGTGGAGTGGCATTGCAGTTTCAGTGATTTATCCTGAAGGTTGAGTCCTCCAAACAAGGAATTGGAGGGGTCTCAAAGCCACATGAAATGTGTCTAGAAAAAGCTCTTGAACTGCTGCTTTCTTAGTCAGCTTGAGTTGTGATGCTAATATGACTTCTTGTTTACTAACAGGACTCGCAGGTTGCAGACATCTTGGCAACAGCTGGAAATGTAGTGACCATCACTGTCATGCCTTCCAGTATTTATGACTATATAATAAAGAGGTAGGTAATACAATGCAGCCGTGGTGTTAATTATAGTCAAGTTGACAGTGACTATGAAGTGTATTCATGATAAGACCTAATTACAAACTTTACATAAAGATCAGAGGAGGGGATGGGAATGTCTGCAAATTTGTTTAATCTGATGTTTTGGTCAAATTGGTGTATGTTGGTACTTTTTTTAACCTATTCTATGTTTGATTATCCTTTGCCTTTTTCTCTCTGGAAAAACCCTTTTCTAAACTTCTTTTGACTAAGCCTAAATTTCTGAGAACTTTAAGTGGGTGGATACAACAAGTATTTGTTAACTTGTAACTAAAATGTTTGTAGTGCAGCTAATTCCCCTGACATAAAAGTGATTCTTGGAAGGATAGTTTTGGGCTTTTTTCCTAATCCTTTGGCAACAATGGCTTTCTACAGCTAAATCTGTCCTGCAAAAATGTTTTCGAAGTTGCTAGAAATTAATAATGCTTCAGGTGTAATTGAGGTTTTTTCCTGATTTTTTTTTTAACCCCCTTGGCTTGGTATCCTCTTTCTACAAAGCAGTTTTCAGTCTAACAGCCACATTTCCCCCTGCTCTCCTTCCCTTGTGCTTGTACTCTGCTTGCACACATGTCCATACCCTGAAAGATACCAACAACATAGCTCAGGTGCTAATAAAAATGTTGAGTATTGCGGGCTTCTCTGTTGTCTGGGGGTGCAGTTTGGTCCAGCTTTCTGTAGCAACTTGTCAAAAATAGTGGAGTAAAAGTCCAGCTTTTAATTTGTATTAAAGGGCTGGCAATGACAAAGCTACTGTGAGCAGAAGCTTGAGTGGTCTTCTGTAGTTGTCTTACAAAACTGAATGCCTTTTCCTTTTCCTTAGGATGGCAACTAGCATCATGAAGAGCCTGATGGATCACTCTATTCCTGAAGTCTAAACTTGCACCGTGGATGTCTGTGTACATATATATAGTGATGATTCCACTAAACTTGGGCTATTATACTCAGTGATCTCTTTCTTCTGCACATGAGCCTTTCTGGAGGCTGAGAGAAGATATGCTGCATCGAGCATTTGCATCTATAATGGCTGGGAATGTCACCGTTCAACATATCTTGTGTATTCACACACTGTAAAACTTGCAGCCTTACATGCTTGACAAATGTGAAATTCCAATTGTGTTATGACTTCTTTTGATAGGTCTTTTATTTAGCTTACTACTACTATAAGCCATTGCAACTAAAGGAACCAGGTATCACTTGCAAAGCTACATGTTGTTACCCAGGACAATGCTGTGCTTTCTATGTCTAAGACAAATGAGTATTTTTACTGCTTTTTGTTTGCAAGAGTAGATTTGAAATAGCATATTAGAAGTAGGGCTAGTACTAGTTAATTTTTTGTTCTAGTAAATACTGTTTACACAGAAATGCCACCTAGCTGAATATAGCTGTAAGGCATCAGTCAGTAAATAAGCGTAATTAAAGTAGTGTACAGATACTCGAATCTTTTTATTACTTGTTATATGAATTGTAACTAATATGCTTATCTCTCGCCTTAACCATGTTCTTTTAAGGATTCAGACATAACCAAATAAATGACCAAAACTTTACATCTGCTGTGTGTACATACTTAAGATGAGCTTTTATCGAGGTCAGTTTCAGCCAACAACTAGGACAGGAAATGCAGTAAAATATTTAAATAAGCTTACTTCTTTTAACATTGAAATATTTTAGAAGGGTAGCTCTGGGCTACTTTAAACAAGATGTGTTTAATGGAAAAAATTCTTCTCTGTGAGGGTGGTGAGGTAGTGGAACAGGTTGCCCAGAGAAGCTGTGGATGCCTCATCCCTCAGAGTGTTCAAGGCCAGCCTGGTTGGGGACCTCAGCAACCTGGTCGAGTTGAAGGTGTCCCTACCCATGGTTGGGAGTTTGGAACTAGGTGATCTTTAAATCCCTTCCACCCCAAGCCTTTTTAAGATTCTAACTCTCTTCATACCTTAAGCTTAACACATGGCATAGCAGCCAGCTGTTCTCCAAGATGTACTAATGGTAGAATTGCAGTTACAGGCTGCTGTAAAACAGCCTGCAGCTTGCTGGGTGTGCTGGGTCTGGCTGGGATGAAGTTAATTTTCTTGTAGGAGCAAGTGTGGGACTGTGTTGGAGGCTTGTGACCAAAGCAGGGCTGATAACACAGCAGTGTGTTTGCTGAGTACAATGTTCATGTGTCAAGGCCTCTCCTGCTTCTCACTCTGCCCCTGCCCCCAGGGAGCAGGAGGCTGAGAGGGAGCACAGCTGGGACTGCTGACCCAAACTGGCCAAAGGAAAATTCCACACCATTTGACATTATGCTCAGCAATAATTAGGGGGGAATCTTTCTAAGACAGTTGGTCTGGGCAGCAGTCTGCTGGGGGAATAGGGGAATGATTACCTTTGCATCACTTTTTTTTCTTCTCCACTTTTTATTTTCCCTTCGCTTAGTCCCCCCATCTATTGCAATCCACAAATTTTGCTTTTTGCCCTTTTGATTCTCTTGCCCCTCTTGCTGTGGGGCAGGGTGAGTGAGAAGCTCAGTAAGGGCTCAGCTGCTCCTTGGGATCAGCCCACCACGATGGGTCAGAGGCACGTTCAACTGAGACTTGAAAGTTCAGTGATTGCCTTTTTACTTTCCTTTTTTCCTCTGCTCTATTCCAGGTTTCAGCCATGAAATATAGGATTATTGAACTTCAGTTTTCCTCATAGTTGGCAGCAGCATGAAGTCAAAGCAAAGAACTTCAGTTTAGGAGAGGTATTATTTTGTAAAGATGCATTTGGGGAATCTATTTAGCTATTCCTTCAGAACTGACTTGGATCCTGAATTGGTCTGGGGCCTGTGGCATCTTAATTATTTTCTTGCTTGTCCATTTAAAGGACATACACTGCAAAAGATTGTAAGAGATCACACCAAAACAAAATGCAAACACTTCATAGCTTAGCAGTCTGCAATACACAGAGTCTCATCTGCCACTTCCTCAGCATATGTAGCTAATTGTAGCTTTTCCTTTTTGTAGGAAAAGCAGGGTTGGGAAACCTGCTCTTCCTGGGAGGACTGAAGTTCAGCAGTGTAAGCTCAGCTCTGCCTGTCAAGAAAAGTCTTGTGTAGCTTGCTGTTTTTCAATTGAATTTCTCAGTTATGGTAACCCAGAGAAAACCATTACAGCACTTCAGGCTGGCGAGGTGATCAAATTCATCCTGCAAGCCAGTTCAAGGGGCCAGTTTGGTTACCAAATGATGCGTCGCTGGAACCACTGTGGCAAGCCTACACTGGTAGTAATTGGAGGCTTCATGGAGCATTGGTATAATTCAGCCTCATGGGCTAGGCCTTGTGCCTGCAGTCATCTCTAAGGGCTTTGGCAAGCTCCTTTGCTTAGCTGTGAAATCCCTGGAGCCCAGACACTGATCTCTGCTTCTAACCCATTTGTACTTGGGAGCAGATGAGTCAGCAAGGGCTGATTGTAGATCTAATGGGGCTTTAAAACTTTATTTACAGCTTGACCAGTGGCATTTGGTCACTTAAATCTTGTGACTCCCTACTAAGAACAAGTCTGGCTAAAACTAAAAATCAAAGTAAACTAAGACAAAAATATGTTGGGGGAATGTAAGATGAAAGTAGTTATTTTTTTCTGTTGTCAGCCAGATTGCTGGAACTACTGGGGCAATCAATTGGAAAAACCAGAAGTTCAGTACAAGAACTGAGACATGCTATAGCAGGTAGCAACCAGAAGTAAAATAATAATCAAAAAGCTCTTGTTTTAAGGCAGAAATTAGCTAGCACTAACTTACGGTTAAATGCATATACATAAATTCAAATAAACTGCAAGGAAATAGCAAGTCAACAGGGTTAACTTGACTGGTTTTTCCTCTTTAAAAAGCTATGGCTGCTTTAGGCAATGAAGCAGTGGGTGAGGGCTCTGTTTTGTAGCATGCTTTACAGCAGAAGGTAAACCTCAGCTGTACTCCTATGCTATGCATACCATGCAACCATATTTAACCAAAAGAAGGGTATAATCTGTGGTGGTTTTACTCAGAACTGAGGGGTCACAAGCTTCAGGGTCATTTTCCTCTGGTTTAGCTCAGCAGGAGGCCCCCTAGTGACAAAGGACAATCCAGAATTTCACCCAAGCCATTTCCAGGCAGGTGTAGAAAAATCACATTCTGTCTTCTTTGTCTACACACAGATATGTTTGGGAAACAAATAAATTGAAAGGTGAAGAAACAGGCCAGACACCAACCATTCTCCTGCAAGATTAAGACAGGTACAGTAAGCAGGCATGGTATGGCTTACTCTTTTGCCGTGTGTGGCTTCACCACACAGACTCATTGATTACATAAAAACCCAGTTACCTGCTAAGCCAAGTGAGTAGTGCAGCTGAAATAAACCAAACTGGTATTTAATATCATTACCTTACTAAAAAATCAGCTCGCCCTCCAACATAATAAAGATCACAGGAATGAGAGAACAGCCCCTAACCCTAAGCTGATTGTTTTACAATGCCAAGAAAGAGCTGTGCCTTGGAATAGGCATTGGGTGTCAACCCCAGGGGAGGGTATCTGACTGAACACAGTTTAGTAGAACACTTGCCCTGGACACAGTGCTAGGGCCCTTCAATACCAGCAGCAGGGAAGACCAGCAGAGAAATAAACAGATCTTCAGTCATACTCAGGCACCATTACAAATGCAAATACTTATTGCTGTAAATAAACCATTTAAATACTATTTCAAGTCTTTCACTTCAGAACAGCTCCTCCCAGGAAATGATACCCTGAAGTCCTACAGAGAAAGTAACCCTTGTACAACATTGCTTTATTCCTGGGTTAAGACAGGTGGAGGATTGGATAAACCCAGGAACTCTAGCTCTGTTTAAATGCCATACTGAAATTCCATCCCAAAGGTGATTTGCATTAAAGAACGTTGAGAACACAAAACATGAAAATCCTGAAGGATAGTAATATAAATAAGGAAAAGCAGGAGTGATAGTCTTTTATGCTCTAACTTCAGGCACAGGATTAGGGGAGTATTTATCCCAACACATGTATGTGTAGCTGGTCTGTTAGGAGATCAATTTTATGCTTGTCTTCTTTTCAGACCAATACATTAGTGCTGTTGTTTGGCAGGAAAAAGCAAGAGAGAGTATGTTCTTATTGTGCTCTGTGCCTTTGCAAATAGCCACAGCTGAGGACTGTCTAGGAGCCCCGACTGAGGACTGCTCAGAATAGCAGCTGCTGTGGTGTTCAAAGCAGGATTTACAATCACATGCATCTCCACTAAACAGAAAGGTTGATTGCACACCAAGTACATGCATATGGCATGAGACATGACAGCAGGAAGCTGCACACACCCTAAAAGGCTTAAGTTAAGAATGCAAATGCTTCTTCTTTCAAAGCAGTTCAAAGAGCAAGCTATGATGCATTCCATGTAAATCAAACAATGACTGCAAGTGAAGAGCTCTTTAATTACAGAAAAATAAGTCTTTAATTTCATATCAGATATCATTTTAGACAAGCAATTTCAGTATGATAGTCCATGAAAAACAAATGCATACTCTATGGAAGTTAAGAGCTCTCAGTAAAGTCACCATAACATAGAAAGTTGTAGTTGAACAAAGCTTCCTATCTGGTTGAACTTCAGCAGCCACCATTGCACGCAGTTAAGTTCCTTTAAAAGGTTTGGTTTAAAATTAGAGTTCATTTAAATGACTGGAGGGAAAGGCACTTAGTATTGCAGTTTCCAGAACATGATTTGTTTGTCTTCCCCTCCTGTAATAACACTGTTGCACTGTTCATTCATCCACATGGACATTACAGCACCTGGGGGAAAAAACCAAAACAAAAACAAACAAATAAATCCAAATGCAAATGAGTGTGGTACTTGAGATGACAGATCTTTTTAAGAGAGTTTAGCATAGTCTGATCATTAGATTACATTGACACCATACATGCTAAGAGGAATTTTAGTAGGCTTCTAGGTAGCTGCTCTTACTCACAGTAATGGTATCATGCCCCATTGCCTCAGCTGACTTGGTACTAGAGGGACAATGTCATTGCACTAGAATGCAGATGGCAACTAAGGAGAGCATTCATGGAGAATGAGCTTTTTTACCCTGCCATTTGGAATTTTCATGTTAAAAGTGTAATGTTAATTGTAAATGTAAATGTTAAAATGTAAATGTTAAAAATCTTGTAACACATGCCTTAGAAGCCCACTTCTGCAAAGTCCCCAACTACAGAATGATCTCTCTCTCCACAGGTCAAGTTCCAGAGTAAAACTTACAGTAGGGAAGTTTGAAACAACTGTTCTTAGTTAAATAGCCTTAAATATTTAACTGAATAAAATTGAGGTAGTTTTTCTCCACACATCCTGGTTGCTATGTACTGAGACTATGTAGTTACATTTAATCAGCCTATAAATCCCCATCCAAAACAAGTTCTCTAGTAAACTTCACTTAACATTGTTAGACTCAGTCTGGACAGACTGTGACAATGGATAGAGTGCAGTCTATACTGTATTTGAGGCCCAAGAGGTAGAAAAGGTTTGGCTTTTGCAATGTTGTGTGAATTAGAAAAATTTAAAGTAATTTCCCTTTGGCCAGGCTTATAAACAGCAATATTCCTCCACTGCTATTAAATTTCCTCAGAGGCTCACATGGATCTACTTTTAATTCTGGGGTTTCGTGTAAAGCTGACATCAGAACAGCCTGCTGGCTGAGCAGATGACTCTCAAACTTTTCAGTACTAAAAGCACTGGAAAATAGGAATCTCACATTCAGTTTAAGAATGGGAATAGTTCAGGCATACCTGTATGCCCTTTGATTCTTTCAGTAACTTTTCCTCCAAGAAGGTCCCAAATCAGTAATTCACCAGACTGAGATCCTGATAAAATGGTATTTCCATCCCATCTGAAGCACCTGCAAGTAAGTCTGAAATTAGTTCACGTCAAGCTTTTGCATAATGACAGCCAAACATTTCCAAACTAGGTCAAAAAAGAATTGGAAATAGAGATATGAAACCAAAGGAAACTCCACCTTTTGACATAGTCTTTCTGGAAAGATTATTCCCAAATTATTTTAAAGAGTCATGACCAAACATGCTTCTCTGACTGCCCCAGACCCAGCCAGGCCTTCCCCTGGCAGAGGATGAAACATAATCCCGTAACAGAAGAGGACCCAGTCAGCTACACCTGTGTGTGATATCCCAGTGCTCTCATGAGCCATCACGTTCACTTCTGCCACTTCATATTCCTGAAACAATCGTTTGAATTGCAAAGATGACTTTCAGGTAACTAACTAGTGAAAATATATACGTGAACGTGCATATGTGTTTATGTATACCCACAAAAAATGAAGAAGTGTATTTCAGGTATAGCCACTATATTTCTACTCCAGTAACTAAGCATTCCAAGTGTTTATCTGATAAACCATAAATAACTATACTTTTCAGTTGGTGGAAAAAGATGATTGGTCTTAGAGTTTAATAGCCAATCATTATTTAAGATTACTGAAATAAAAAGAAAACATTAAAACAAACCCATCAAAACCAAAGAATCAATTATTAGTGACAGAGATGATTTAAGTAAGAAAACTGTCACCTTGTTAGACATTTCAGTAGCTCAGCTGCTGGAAGAGCTGGTTAGCTACAGCTCTTATCATCTTTAAAGGACATTAAAGTTGTTGCTGAAAAGTTATTTACTTAGCTGTTTGATTTTGCCCCAGTTCAGAAAGCTTGATCATAATGCACACAACATGGTAGAGTGTCAGCCTTTGCACTCTAAAAAGTGATTCAATAAAACAAAGTTCCCAGTATTACTGCCCTTTCCACTCTGCTGCCACCAACCATCTCCTCACAGCTCCATAACCTGCATGTTGTCAGCATTACCTCTGTGGCTCTTCAGCGGTCACAGAAGATATGAGCATTCCAGTTTGTACATCTATTACTTTAAAACAACAGTCCTCTCCTGTGCTCAGTAGATGTCTGCTGTCTGTACAAAAGAAGAAAGCAAACAAAAGAAACAACAACAACAACAAAAAAGCATGTTTAGACATTCAGTTCTAGTTACCAAAGCAGTCTGCAATCAGCGTGTTGGATGTGACATTGCCTGACGTACTTATCTATAAATAATTTACTGGAAATTAAGTCTCTAAGCAAGCAAAGATAAACAAGACTGGTTTAGAATCTAGACCACTGGTCTACAGCCTAGCATGGCCTTGTGTACAATTAAATTCTTTACAGTGGAGATGTGTGACAATCCAAAACGTCTCACCATCCCCCTTAAAGCAGTAATTCTAACAGGAAAGATATATTATATGGTATCAGGAATAAGATTTCCTTCAAAACTCCCAACAGTGCATATTAAAAACTGAAATCCAACGTACCAGGACTAAAAGCAGCATGAAATACAGTCCCAGAATGACATGGCAACTGGTGCAACACTGTTGCTGTAGAAACATCCCAAACACTAATGGTACCCTCTTTGGTTCCAGATGCCAGTATGGTATTTGCAGCATTAAGGTCGATTGTATTTACCTAGGAAGTTAAACATCCCGTGATTTTTCCTATTCTTTCATGTAAGCCATCTTGAGACAGGTTTTAAACATACACGAAACAAGCCCATTATCCCTAAGATGATCTTTTATTTATGAAAAGCTTTGAATTTAATTCTCAACATCCTTAATTAAGTACAAGTATGAAAAATCCAAACTATAAAAAGAAAAAATAGGTCACTTGGAAGATATTTTAAAAAGCTTTTGCTTTGCAGAATCAGAAATACTAAGTGACATTTCAGATTGCTTTTAGTTCCAATACTCTCCATCTAAATGCCAGACTCTACCCTTAAGGGTAAAATTTTCACTTTTAGAAACCTTCCTACCCATCAGTTGTTTCCAATTTTCTTGGGTACAGTTCTTAAATGTTACCAGAAATGTTTCAGTATTTGCCAATGTTGTGACCTGTTAAAAAACTAACTCTTAGGAAGGTTTAGAGTGCAGTAATTCTAAATATCTTACTAGAGTGACATTAGAGGCTATAAGCTAAAGTATGCAGTTACACATTTATGATTCATTGCACACAATGTGTTTATATATTTACAGTGAAATTCACTAAGATATTTGATAGCATGGTAAACAACTCAGGAATTCTTTTTCATTTGCTTGCCTTACATTAAGAGGAAGCTGTAACAATCAAAACACTTGAAAAAAGATTGTTCTGTTTTCAAAACCAAAGAAGCAAACAAAAGCCACCCAATCCTTCCTGGCCCCATAGGAATTCTGTGCATACAAGTTGAGCAAGACAAATAAGGAAACCTATGTTTACACTGGTGCTTCAGTCCCCAGAAGTGGACCTTTCAACCCAGGAAGCAGGGAGCACTGGTGCAGAACCGTCAGACAGTGAAAACCCCAAAACAAAACAATAAGCCCCTATACACATTTCCCAAAATACACTCCTCAGCCCCTAACCCAATCTTTGTGCTTTACCACTAGATCATGATTTAAATGATCAATTAATTTTATTATTCTGAGATACTGTGCCAACATACTTACACTAACATCATGTTCTAACTCTGCAAGCAGTTCAAAGTGGTGTTTTTTATTGCTCAAGGTCTCTCCAGGAACACAGTGCCACACCTACAACACAAGATAGTTAAGTTTGCTCAAGCAAGCAGTAGTATAACCCCAGGTGAGTTCCTCCAGTGCTGAACTCTCACATTACAGGGAGGGCTGCTGATGTTCACTGTGGGCCTTGCCTACGTGGCAGAATACAGCAAGAAATGGCACCTGAACTCATCTACCCTAAGCAGAGCCACGTGCTAAACACGACTCTGCTGACTCCAGACAGCTACAGAGCCTACCTAAGAGTGTGTATATCACTGCACTGAATGTGTACTTACCAAAAAACATACACAGCAGGCTTTGGGAAATTATTTCCTGTGTCTAGCTTCCAAATTATCTTTCCACCTAACTGTAGGCATGCTCTTTAAATTAGCAAGTTTCTGGTCCTCTTAGCGGAAGAATGTAAACTACAAAATTATTAAACATTTTAGAAGTCTATTCCACCTGGGAAACAGAATCGTCAAAGTCACAAATCATTCCAGTTCCTCCAACAAATACAGTTTGTCTTCAGAATCCTCATTTTTTACAGTAAGTTAGAATGAATGAAACTTCTTGAAAAATAACCCTTTAGCTTTGAAACAGTTGAGCTAAAGCTAAATGAAGAATAAACTCTAGAAATAAACTTAGATACTAGCTAGACTATTACTCTAGTACAAGAGGTACATCCACTCAAAGCATTTGGCTGGCTGAATATTATGAAGTGCTGGCTATAGTTATGCAACTGTAACAACCCCATCTACAGACCTTCACAGTGGAATCCCAAGATGCAGAATATAAGCGCCCATCACGCCAACAGATCTTGCTGACTGCATCATCATGGCCCATTAGGACATCTTGCTGTCTTCCAAACGCGATTGAATAAAAGTATCTAACAGGAAAAGGTTACAAAAGCATTACATCTTCGTAAAACTTAAGGGTTTTTTTCCTAATAAAGTAACTTTGTTTCTGTAGTTTCTAACAGAAATCTAGTGGGAAGAAATAGAAACAGAGACACTGTGTTTAACAACAAATTTCCATATCATTATCTAAAACCATAAACATAACAACCAAAGCACTACGTGCAATTCAATAAAGTCAACAGGAAATAAATACACACATATGATTGTCCCATGAAGAACTTATGACAGTGGTATCCCCTGGTAAGATTAGACAAGATGACAAAGCCTGTAAGAAAAAAAAAAAGTAGTATTCAATTTCTTACCCCAAATTCAATAGAAGTATGTTAACATGCTTTTGGACAACAAGAAGCATTTTAATCTTCTACAAACATAACATGCAGATGTTATATGAACAGTGACCAAGAAAACCCTTAGAGGTTGGACACTGAACAGCAAGAATACTTAATCTCAGATCTTTCCAAAAAAGCTGGTATTTCAAGGACATGATATGTAATTCCTCACTCAGAAGTAACTGGGTCAGATCATCTTTTAAGCTGCTCTCAGTTCTAGACACAAATAGCTAACAGAAACTAAAAGTGCAGATTTCTTTTGATGTTTGTTCTCCATCACAGGTACTTATCAGCTCAGCTCTTTCAAAGAACAAATATAACTGTCTAATTCCTGCTACTCTCAACAAGAAACGTTATTTACAGATACCTGCTCAGTTATATTACCATCACTGGAAACGTCAAGGAAAAAACCAACCATCAGCCCAGTGCTTCTACCTGATGTCATTACTGGTCATGTTTTAGGTCTATTTGAAAAACAATAAGCTGCTGGACTGTAAAGACTACTCCTTGCTGTACTACATTACTGTAAGTGTTTAGATCAGCACTAAAACTACAGGGGCGAAGATAAGAGTATACAAGGCCTCCTCGGGAAAAACAGACATTTGGCTTAGGAGTCAAAGAGCTCCCTTTTCACAGTGCCAAGAAGTGATCCCAAGTTTCCCTTTGCTGAAGCATTAGGAATTGATGTATGTCAACTCACCTGCTAGTGTGTCCCATGGCAGAGCACAGGGTCTTGATCCTCCAGCTTACTTGGGGACCAGTCAGAGCATGCTATGGCTTCTATCTGGGCAACACATCTGCCATTCTTGTTCCCCCCAGAGATGATGGTGGAGAGAAAACTGATATATCTTGGTGTCTTGCACCAATAGAAGACTGAACATGACAACTGGGAATGTATCTTTATGACCCAGGTCTGGCCATGGTGCTCAAGCACAGAAAATCAAATTCAGAATCCCTTTGCCAGCTCTTTTAGGAGCAGGGGAAAAATGTTGTTCAGAAGTTGCTGAGATCACTGCGCATGGAGGAAGGATGGCTCATTTTCACCTAGCACAGATTCCACTCCCTGTGCTTGGTTTTCCTTTGCTGGCTGACTCACAGGCTTCGAACACTTGGGTGCAGTAAGGCAATGCTGGATGTGAGCATGTGGGTGGAATTGAGGCTTCGCAATTCTGATCCCAATGGTAGTTCAAGGTTGCTCAGGAGACACCTCTGCTGATGCTAGACTACCTTTGTCTACCACAAAGCTCTTGCCTGGATAGCAGGGCAACTCAGAACACAGCCAGTGTAACCATTTAATGCTCCTTCCCCATGTTTGCAGAATGTGCTCTGTCTCTCTGGTGGCCTGACAGAGCCTCAATTCACTCTGCTAAATTATTCACACACAATAAAACTGAGTAGGCAGGGGAAAGAAAAGAGGCATTGATGGATGCTAAGAGCCATCTCTCTGAGCAGCTTTCAGAAGATTCCCAATGATCTCCTTCTTATTTTGACAGCAACTTACCATGTTTGAAAAGGACACACTTCTCTGGATGGTTTTTGATTCTTTGGAAAACATCTTCAAAGTTGAATCTGGGGATAAGGGACAAAATAGAAGATAAAAGGACTATTTTATATTCTAGAAGCTAATAATTTTGTTCCTGCTTGAATATCTTACTATGAGAAGTAGACACAGGTTTCTTATAGTATCTGAGAAATTCTTTATAAGGCTTGTGACTTGTGCCTGGAACTACCCTGGTTTGTACCAGTTACAGATGGACTACCCCAAGCTCATCAAACTCTAAGAGAACTCTGGTATCTAAATGGACAAACTTCCATTATTATCATTACTGAAATTATCTTCCAAACCTAAATAATACTGAAATGCTTGAGTCGAAATCATCTAAAACAGAGTAAATTCATATAGTTAAGCTATTTAATTACATCAGATATATATTTCAGTTTCATGCCCTTTTGTTGAAAAAACCCCATTAACCTGCATTTACACTGCAGGTTGGTAAATACCTGTGCAATACTTACCCTGGGATGTAGTGAAAACAGAAGACCCATTACAAGTGACAGCTATTCCAGTAATTGCCCTGTTTAATACAAGTAAGCGTGTGGGTGATTTCATAGGTTTTGAAACTTAACCACCATACTGTAAATAGACTACAGCTGAAATCTGTTATTTGAGCTCTGTAAGAGCCAAGACATTCAAGGAAAATAAAAACACTACAGCGGTGTGTTATCTGCCTAGAGACAAAAATATACCTTGACATAATATGTGAAACACCAGGACAGGATCCCCATAGTGTTCTGTAAGAACTCCATCTTCATCAGAAGGGACTTGCCCATGTGAGAGGATAAATGGTTTCACGTTTAGTTTTTCCGATTTTGGATTAGCTACAAATAGTCAGGAAGCTGCCTACAAGCAGATACTGAATACCCCAAGTGTCAGGAATTGGAAATTGCACATCTTTTCTCCTTTAATTTGACATTGGCAAAGTCGACATAGGTAGAAATTTAGACAAAGCTTACGTCAGGGAGTTAGGAAGCACAGAGCATCCTGCACAGCCAAAGTTCTGTTACACAGCTCTGTGTCTCATTATTTCTCAGCAGTCTTCAGAAAAAAAAGTAATAAAAATAATCAGAAGCTGAAATTTGAGTCTCTTCAGGATCAGGATTTCTCTAAAGTTAACAATCTGGTAACAGGTTTCTCACTACAAATATTACCTTGTTTAGGGACATGATAATTTCCTAGATTGGATTACAGTCACCAAGAAAGTAGCTGGACTCAAGGTAGTAAGAAATCCTTGTAACCATCCCAGTCACTAGGACAAGAAATGGGGCCAAAGAAAAATCTGTTCTTTAAAATATAGCTGATATTGTTTATTATTAGGTATTTTCAAAGTTCCTGAAGTGCCCTGAAGTGCCCCTACTGACTCTTGACCCCCTAGGATGATGGCAGAACAGTGGTTTGGTACCTGGATTAACTGAAAACCTATAGCTGGAGACTTGACAAACTGCTCACACAGCAGCAGCTTGAGGTGTACAGTAGAACAACCTAAGTGTTTAACCTTTCAAATCAGATGGGATGAAGAAGTTGGGTCCACCTGGCATTATTAAAAAAAAATAAATGGAAGTCTTTATCTGGCCGCTGTTATCAGTTTTAGAGAAGAGTTATCAACATCTGCTTCAGGTACTAAAATGGTAATGAACTTACACAGATCTAGAGCTGAGGAAAAACAACAGCAAAAATCAAGCTGACAAATACCTTCTCTGGATTCATAACCCATCATATACTCAAATTCATCTTGCATAATCAAATCACTAAGTCATCTCACAAAGAAAAGTATTTACTACCCTAAACCCTAACCCATCATTCAGACTGATACACAGATCCCCCTCCCCCCTCAATTCAGTGGAAGAATTTTGACTGAAAAGAATAGTACCTACTCTTTGTGAATTTTGTATTGCTTATCTAATTTTAGTTTGGCAATATTGTTCCAGGCAAGTGTTATACTTTCTTCTGTCAAATCTTCAAATGATTCTTCATTTGGAGAAACTGCAATAAAAATGCCATAATAAGGTTTCATCACAAATAGAAAATAAAGACATATTTCAAATACCTAGGTAGCTGACATAAATATGTAAGTACAGAAATCATGCAGAGCTTCAGGAATAAGACCCTTAGGCTAATGCAGAGAGTGTCAAAATCACTAACTTTTTTTCCCAAATCTCTTCCTGAATTTGCATGGGCTTACACAGTCAAAAATAGGATTTTTCTCCCAAAATAAGTTCTTATAAACTGCAGACTTTACAGAACATAATTCCAAAATGGAAAACAAACAAACAAAAAAGAAAGCCCAAAAATTCAGTGGCATTTTGATGTCCTTTGAAATGTAAAGGGTTTTTCAAATGGAAAATAATTAGAAAAGCCATTTACTGCTACAATGCAGTATATGCTTTTATTATTCTATTGCATTCCGTTAAGAGTGTCACAACTTCATTTCACTGTTGCAAAAGTTAACGGATGAAAAATGCAACAAAATTGAGATAATTAGATGTCGATAAAAAGGTCAAACCCAAGAGAAACTGTTGATGTGTGAACTGACTTAGGCAGCAAACCTCCACATCTGCTTAATACATATGACCATTACTATCACCATATACAACTTTCAAAGCCACTCTTGTCATCTGGATGCTACAGGCTGCCACACCAAGTAGCACTCACTGTCACTCCTCTGCTTAAAAGTGAAGGCCATCCAATGGTAAGTGAATTGAAGACAATCAAATGTGAAAAACCTTTCCAAGTGACACCTGGGCTGAATCTTCAGCCCAATTCATAGTTAAATCACTATATACATTATAAAGACAATAGCATCTTAGTTTCAGAGAAATGGTGTAAGTTCTGCCTTGAACAGAAGCCTGTGAGGGCATTACAACCCTCTTCTTGAAGAAAGTTATTCAATCAACTCTGTCCCTACAGTATGTAGGGGGAAAAAAAAAATTCCCTTCAGATTTTCATTGAAGTCATGGAAAAGGGAAAAAAATTCAGATGCTTAATTTAAGTACTTAGAGTTTACTTTGATCAAGCCAATTAACTGATTACCCCTACGACATTTCTGTTAAAAACTCGAGCAAATCTTTACATCATTTAAAATGCCTGCAGATATGGTCACTGCAACTGCTGTCACATCAGCTTGAATTTGAAGTGTCAGGAAAAGCAAGGGATGATAGCCCTCCCACAGCTTCAGAAGCAGAGGCTGAATAGTCCCAGAGGAGACCACTGGAACAGAAGGGAAAATACAGGGCAACACCTGTATTTTCAAATTTGAAACTGGTCTAGTTTGTTTTTCTTTAAGATTTAGTTAATGGATTTATCTTGAGTTGGCTCACAGAGAAAGTAGCCAAGAGAGTTGTATAATGAGATCCTGTAGGAGAAAGATACTACTCAAAATTACAAATCCTTTACATTGTCAGTTTATCTATTAAACATTTACCTGGAGACTCAGCTATGGAAATGCTGTGACTAGATGTTCGAGACAAGGTTTTCAATTTCGGAATTATCCTTTGAGGATGAGGGGTTGTAAACAACTGTTTTGGCGTCTGTCCAAACTCCAGGATTTGTGTCAGCAGAGCTACTTTTTCATTGGGGTCCATAATACTTCACAAAACAAGATATACAATTAAGCCAAGGAGGCACGTACTATTTTTCCCTCCCCTCCCCTGAAAGCATGGGCCTGCACGTGCAGTTACTACAGCACTACAGGCCATCACACATTCTTAGAGAACTGATTTACTGCAGATTCACAATGATATAACAGCTTCATAATTCTGTTTATGTAAAATGACAATATTCTCAATGACTGAAAAAATGAAGCAATTTCACAAAAACCAGACTGAAGAAATGCTCAAGTAACAATCTTTCAATGCAAGCTGAAACTGAGAACATGATGCTGGTTCTCTGCATATTTGGGAGTATAAAATGGAAGAGAAACACCATTCATGTACAGAGCCCTTCTACAGCCAGCAGAGAACTTGGAGAGATACTGAGAAACTTAGCTAACTGCTTTAACAAAAACATTCAGATTCTTGTTAATTACCTGTTTAAATCCACTCCTCCTTCATAAGTTAATGGGTGAAACACTGGAAAAAAAAGTTTATTTGTACAATGTAGATATACAAGGCTCATTTTGTTTGTCTTCCTATAAACAAAGCTGCATTTTTTACTCACAAATAAGTTATTTCAGCAGGCATTAGAATCTGATGTCTTACATTTTAATCCTGGATTTTTTTACCCGAAAAAAGTTTAGGATTTCTAAGAGACTTTCAGAAAGTTTCAGAAGAAATCAGTACTTCCATAAAGGAAGGATCACTTATTTAAACTTCATCAAATACCCCAATAAACAAATAAACAAATAAATAAATGACCAAGCAAGCACAGTTGCATAACTGGATCTCTGGTTAATTTTTAGACAGGGAACAGAAAGTAACAAAGAATGATCAGAAAGGTTTGTGTGTTCACCTTTCCAGGTGAATTGCCATGACGCAAATGACTTTGGGGCCTCTGCTTAAGAATATTTACTTTGACATAAGTTCATTCATACACAGATCCCTTCTGCCTCTTTTATCTACTTAAGTGTCTGTAATTCATTATGCTAATAAAATTCCATACTGCAGCAGAAGCAGCACATTATGCATAAAAAGTTCTCTCATTAATGCTCTCTTCTGAGAGGTAAAAATATAGGTGCCATAATTTATATGCTGATTTACTATATTTAAAGTCTGTGGTACGTTGTAATTGACACTTATGCTCACAGTATGGCTGGATGCCAAACCCTGAAATTCTAAAATATAGCAAATCATACATTAAGGACATGTGGAGAAAGTACACCGAAAAGAAATTAACAACAGGAAAACAACCCGAAACTCCCCCAATCAAACAGAAAAAAAACCCCAAAAAACAAAACAAAACAAAAAAAACCCCAAACACCCAACAAAAACCAAAAAACCCCACCACCCAACAAAACAAATCTTACTATTGCAACTATCTTACCCTGGAAGTAAAAAATACTGAGTACCAAAATGAGGAGTTGCTTATTCCTACCCTCACCACTCTTGTAGGAAGGTTTTCTTCTAAACTTATTCTGTGTTGGTAAGTGCAAATTATCTCAACATTAGCTGTTACTTGTAGTCCTTCAAAAGGATCAGGGCTTCTGGAAAAAACATCCTAAAAATCTGATCTGCTACTCTTTTTTTACCAAGAGGGCATTTCCTTATTGGGTAGTAACATACACAGCTAAAATATCAGACTGGAATAAGTTAATCATTGGTAATACTATTAGGTGTAAATAAACACATCTACACAGCAGTCACATAACAACACCCCCCTTGGTAAGGGTCCACAGTGATGAGATACATGTTCAGAGTAAGGCTGCCAACAGTGAAACATCTCACATGCTGTCTTATGTATGTATCCAAGAACAAAGCAATACACACTTTTTCCTTCATTCGTGCTCCTAAAGACCTGGAGCCCATTAGCCCATTCTTTCCCTTGCCAATTCTCTCAGGAGAAGGGGGAAATTGTGTTGAAATTCTCTCACCGAAATTACAGTGGAGGAAAGTTAAATACATGTTTATATGGAGAACCTGCAGGCTCCCATTTTTAACTGGGAAACATTAATTCCATACTATATTGCCACACTGTGATGTGTAAGCAATTCCCAGTAATGCTACAGAATCATCTTGTCCACCCCCTGAAATACATCTTCAAGGATGCAAATCACCATGAAGGCAATACTAGCAGGTAAGTCACTATTTCAAATGAGGATCAAGCGTTCAAAGCACAGTTACAAACACTCAAAGCAAAATAAGCATTACAGATATGTTGTGATTTACCATTCCTGCCTAGTTGAAGCATCCCTTTTTATTTTTTTGCTAGTTCTATGAATGTGTATTCACCATTGTGAGCTGCAACTGCTTCACTTCCCTTCTGCTTGTAACCAAAGATGATGTCAATCCATTCATGAAGATGTTCTGATACATATGGACTTTCTAAAGCCTCTTGGCTCTTCTGAAGAAAGTCTTCAGGACCTGACAAGAGAAAGGTTAATAAAAGAAGAAAATATCCCATTCAATATTGGTATCCATCTCTCTTCCTACTCTTTCTTGAAAAGCCAACCAAACACCCCATGCTAAACTTCAATTTTCTTATAAGAATTAAAAGCACCTATTAATTATGTCAATGTTTTAAAGAAAAAACTTGTTTAGAAGAAACTGGAACGTACGTTTTTGAGGAAGAACCATGATTCCAGCAATCTTGAATTAATTAAAAATGCAAGAAGTTTGACTATTATTACCTGATGCCCAAGGTGGAAGCTCTACATCTTCAACCATCTTTCCACCTTGCCTTTTTCCCAAGTCCAACTTCAAACTGTTTACTAGAAAACTAGAATCATTTTCATAAAATTCTGGAATCAACTGGAATTAAAAAAAAACAACAAAAAACAACCAAGTTTTGGTATTAGATTAGTTTTGATCACTTATATAGATTATTCAGTAGAAGGAAAGTTATTGAAGTTCATATGTCAAGCCCTAAAGTTGGGCAGATTTTCCAGGTTTTCCCTACAAGACAGTTCTCTGAGCTAAATTCCTAAATTTGGAGTGGCATACATTTTTAACAATTAATGTATGACACTTAAATCCATAATATCTATGAGTATCTTCAGAACTCTCATTGCATAGCTAGCTACCTTCTCATTTTTAATACATCAAGTAAGAATCAAGACTAAAATCTAGAATAAAACTAAAATTATGACCGAAGTTTCAGAGGTTAAATCAATTATTTAAAGACCACAATATCTAACCATTATCTGTAGACTATTTTTTAAAAAAGCATCACTGTATTAAATAATGTTTCTTTGATAAAGGCACTTAACAGTATTTACTACGTGACAGTTTATTATTCCAAACATATTCTACAAGCTAGGGTTTCTCAAGGCTCAAAACCCCAAGATACTACTTCTACAGTTTAACCCCTCCAGATGTAGTGTTGCAATACATCCTTACAAGATTCCAGCAGACAATACATAAAATTTCATCTTTTCAGCCTTAATCCACACTCTGGTAATTCCCATGTATTTTCAATACCATTCACAATGACACTTCTGTTAAAATAAAAGCCAGGAAGCAGGCACAGACAAGCAAATATGGAGCTGATATAGGATTAATATACAGTTAATAAAGGTCATCAGCCTTAAAAATACACAAAAAACCGAACCCACACAACTGAAAAGCACAAACAACAACAAAAAACAACCTAACACACTCCAACCAAACACTCTCAAATCAACAGCATATGAGAAAGATAAGCACAGATGACAAGATTTGAATCATTATCCAGCCATTTACCTCTTTGAAATCTGTTGCACCATCCAAACAGTTTTTCCAGGTTTCTGCAATACTAGATAATACAGATCAATCACACATTTGTTAGAGAAAATATTTTTTAAGGCTTTGCACTCCCCATTGATGCATATTTGAAAACAAAACCAGCCTAGTTATAGACGAAGTGTAAACAAACCTGTTGAACATTCTGTCAGCGTGATCAAACTTTCCGTTCTGCAGACAGAGCATGTATTCTGGAGCTTAGGAGAAAGAAAAACAGCATCAGCTTGCGCCAAACCTTGTCTGCTTTGGAGGTAACTGTCTGCTCAGAGACCATATAAAAGGTGTCTTACCAACTCTAACGAGATAAAACAAAACATAACCCGGAGAAGAATAATGGCTTCCATACATGAACTTGGGCTCTGGCATTTCCTGATAACGTGTCTGCAACAGAGGAATAAGAAACGTCTGTTTCAAACCAGCACTCCTGCTTTCCCTCAATACTGAACACATACACACTGTTTCTTTTTAAAGACACAGATTAGGACCACCCTCGATTTTTCTTCTAATGATAAAACCAACTCTTAAATTCTAAAAACCACGCGGCTTTAATCAGAGCAGCAAATCAATACAGCAGAATAGTTGTTATAACTGATCATCCAGAACTACCAGGTTTTCAGTGTTTTTTTCCTCTCTCACTTTAACACATAACTGCAGTGACTCAAATTCAAAGAAGTGCAAACAAATGCTTCCTTTTTGTCTTTCACATCAAGTTTAATGGAAGAACATACTGACTTCCATCAACCTGCAAGATTCCTTCCTGTCTGAAGCTCCTATGCATTACTCCAAAACGTCATAATAGAAACAGAATGACTTTTACTGCAGTAAGCATGAAGCCAGTAACAGTTCGGGGAAAGTCAGATCTTAGAAGGAAGACTTCATATACTGTTACTGTAAACACAATATTGTTCATATTCTTACGTTCCACAGTCTTAGGAAGCTATATGATTTTGAAGTATTTTAATCTTTTTTATCAATATAATGGAGTTATTCTGGCAATACTTTTTTCTAATGTTCTGTAAAGTATTTTGGAATAATTAACTTTCCATAGAAGACAGTAATTTTACACAAATAAATAAAAGCCAAGCAACTGAGGACCTTCTAAGTCTCTAACTATGTGTTTGACAGCTTATGAAAGGAAAGCCTGCTCACCTTGAGAAATAGAAAAACGTGGTGCACTATTATAAGCATATAGAATTTTGAAGTTAGTGCTCTGACCTCCATGCATCCAAATTTCCTCCCTTTCAAGTACTCTCCCTCAAATTCAGTTTTTTCTTAAATGGGAAAACTTAAGATTTCTACTATTAAATCTTATATCTTTCAAACGTGTTTTACATCACACATTTAAATACATGGGTTTTCAAGTTTCATAAATCCATGTATGGTAACAGCATCTCAGTGCCACCGTATATATTTTCAAATGGATTTGGGGATATTATTTCAAAAGTAAGGCAAAACTTTCAAAAGCTTTTATGTATGAAATGGTAGTAAGAGAGAGGAAATGGATTCAAATAATTTTAAATTAGTACTGAAAAAAACAGTATTGATGAAATTAAGGTGAAAATAAATGTGGAATGGTTATAGGTATGTTTGCTTCTGATAAGGTTTATAGTTAACTTTCGATATAGCAATTCATAAGACATAATTCCCAAAGCTTGCTGAACCAAAGCTCCTTTCATTGCCAATATGTACAAGGCCCAAAATGTTCAGCATATAAATGCCAAGATACACATACCACGAGTCTATCCAGCCTTTCCTTATTCAGGGCACCAACTGGTTTACTGAGGTCACGAAATGTTTCAGGCTTTGTCAGATCTACAAAAAAACCCAAACCTATGGTTACAGACTCCAAGTATTCTGCTAGACATTCATGTACTTTCATCAATATTTAAAAGCAAACAAAAAAATCCCCAACCTATTCAAGCAGCAACAAAGCAAACAAAAACCAACACAGAACCCCTCGAGTAATTTTCTCACTCCCTACTAACTGCAATCCCATAAAGTCATACTGTAAATGGCTACCAATCTCCTTCCAAGTACATATGATCTCATACCTCTTGCTTAAGAGCTAATAGTTAATATATGGGACAGTTATTACAAGTAGTATCACGTAGTCAAGGTCCTGCTACCAAAGGCACAAAAGCAGCTGTATCATCTTCCTACTTACTAACCATTCTGTCAGGCTACAGTTAAGTCCCACCATACAATCAGATTGAAGTGTTTGAGCAGGTGCTGATGAATACCATGAGATTCCTCTATTCTGCTTCTTGCAGAGGGACACAATCCTGAAAAGGACAAACTCCCAACACAAACTGCACTAAGACCCTTAATCAAGAAGCCTATTTAGGCACAAGCCTTGTCAGCCTCTTGCATTCAATTTGCAATGCTAAGAATTATAAAAGAACACCTGGATTCTACACATTTCAGTGCATATAACTTGTTCAAAAAAGAAAAAGTCATTTTACTGGTTCTGTTCCATTTATAAGAATCACAGAAAGTCTTTCAAATGCTCAGTACTACTGATTTGCAAAGCAACCAAGCAGATGTTTGGTACATATTCTGTATCTGAGGAGTGCAATACTTAACAGAAAAAGGTGAGGTATTTTGTCCCCTCAGCTAAAGGGGAGGGGTAAGTCCACAAGAAAACATCTAAGATCACTAATGCCAGGTTCATTTTGATGTAACACGAACTACATGCAGTGCAAAAGCCCCCCCTCCCCCACATTTCAGGTTGGTCATGATGCACTAACGTGCCTTTTTGTATACACATACCTAACACTGAACTAGAGTAGTCTGCTATAATCCAAGGAAATACAGGATACTGGGACAGATCGTTGCAGCTTCTATCAGCCAGATTGTTGAGATGGAGAAGATACTGGTAATTTGATATATGTCCTCGCTGCCACTGCAACATGTAACTCTCAGCTGTGTGCTCTGCAATATGATTTTCTAAAATAAAATAAAACAAAACATTAAGAGTTGTGAGGTTTGGAGTTTGACCACCAAATTATACCGTGATTAACATTATGCAAAATACTGTAAAATAATTAAGGGCATAGTTTCTTAATAGAACAAGTCAGAATTAATTAGCAACTTCATGTTTCCATAGCTACCATAGCTTTTTAATATCTCTGCAAATGGGCCTAAATTGCATTTGGCCAGAAAAAAAAAAGAAAAAAAAACATAAAGGATTTCTGAAACCAAACACAGTAAAAATGGATGAATATTTACTTAGGAATGGAAAAATATTTGCAGACCATGAACAACTCTCTCAGCAATCTGGCAACCTTTAAGATTTCAAATTTCTAGATGCAGTTCTGCTGGAGTCAAGAAAAAAATTAAATACATTTTCCAACTGCAACCAAGGACACCCACTATCAATAACTCGTGGAAAGTCATGTACGTACATGAACAGGATTTAATTTCACATCCACTGAAACAGAGAATAGAGGAAAAGAAAACTTGACCCACACTCAAAGTAAAAATTATGCACCTGGAGTTCTCTTTGAAGTATAGGCAGGAGCTCAAGAAATTCAAACTGCACTACTCTCTGCTTATTAGCTGTAATGTCAAGGTATGCTGCTGGAAAACTCGGTTATTTATTTATTTTCAAACTTTCTTCCACTGGTTCAGTATACAGCACTTGGGCAAGTGCCTGAAATAGCAGAATTGATGGACTGCAACCATGGCATGATGGCAAGAAAGAAACTTGGATTAGATTATGGCAGGCCTCTATTTTAGCTCAGCATAGGATAGAAAAACATATTCCAAGCTTTCCTTCACTTTAGTACTTTAAATTCTACAAATAAGAAGTGTTAGCACCTTCAAAGAGAGGCTCTTCTGCTGTCAGAGAGAGATGCCAAGGTGCTACAAACACTTTCAGAGAAAGGGCTCACCCTTTTTTTATTTTACTAAGCTCCAACATCATCAGCATTTTCATCTACACCTTGAAATTTCACCTTAGAAAACTATCCAGAAAATAAAGTCTGAAGCAGGGTAACACCATGCAGCTATTTCAATACAGAAAAAATGATGTCAGAATCTATTTCCGTTTCAAAGAAAAATCTAAAAGACTAAAACAATTCTCAAGGAAAGTTATCATTCCTTTGTGGCCTTTCCATTTTTCTTTGTGAAGCAGGAAGGAAATGTCAACTGATATTTAGGTGAATTCATTGAAACAGAACTAGAGTCCTGGTACAATAACAAAATAACACAAAATTTACATAAACACTTTCTATATTGGCAGTAAATATGAGTTTCAGTATTTCAAATTACTGAAAAACTCAGCCTTCTTCTCCCTGTTTTCCAGGACACACGCATTTTAGGAAGCTTCTGTTTACAATCTGCAAAAAATATCCATCACTTTCTAGGAATTAATGCATACAAGATTTAATAGAAATGAGACTTTAACTGTTTCAGAATGGTAATTTTCATCAACTACTCCTAAAACTGAGGAAAGTTCAGGTATTTATATGTGCACTGGAAATCCACCTATTACAGGAAGTTTCTCAGTAGGGTCTTAACTGAGGGCCTGGAGGATCCACACAGAAGCTAGTCTATATTTTTTCAGCAAACCCCAATTTAGTTGTGTGGATCTTATATATCCCCTGCTTTGAAGATAGAATTTTGTGGCTTTGTTTGTTTCATTTGTTTGATTTTTGGTTTGGTTTTTTTCTTGAAGATGCGGGGGGAAAAGGGGGCTGTTAAATGACAGTGCCTATCAAGTTGCAAATCAAAAGAAGTAGTTTTGCCTTAATAATGCCACCTCAGCTTTCACACTCAGCTCTTCAAACACAACCAAACAGATGCCGTTTTACAACATTCATTTTGATCTTTGCTTATTTCTATTAAAAATTGTTATAGCTTATATATCTGTTTATTCTTCTGATTCTTCCCACACACCAACAGAGCAAAACCCAGACAAATTTCCCTTCACAAGGTACTACTCACTACATTAATAAATAAATACTGCAAACCTATATATGTTGCTATAAGGAAATAGACCTCATCTCGATCCTGATAGTTGTAGAATTTCAAGTAGATGTCAGAACACAGATCGTTTTCTGTGCAAAATACTTCAAGTCCCTGAAAAGTTAAAGGGGGGAGAAAACAAATGAGAGCAATTATTGACAAGCTGTAGTACTTGTGGTTTTTAACAGAATGTTCCAGTTACTAATACTTACGACTCTATACAGGGTAGCAGTTTTGCCCATACATTCTAACATATTAAATTTTCTATTTCCAATCGTAACAGCATTCAGCTTACACTGAGCCAATAGATTGGCTCTGTCTGGGTTGATTAGGCATAGGTAATAGACATTTAATTCTTCGCATAACTCCATTCACTTAGGCAAAACAAAAGTATATTTAGTTTAAATGTGTTTTGAGAAAAAAAATTTTTACAAGACTGAAATTTCAGTGCTAACACTGAAAGCACACAACTGAGGTTTCACTGCAGAGCTCCTGTCATTCCTCAGTCATGTACAGTGGGACTCATCACTCCACATTAATGTCAATATGAAGCAGTGACCAAATCTCCTCCACAAATCAATCCGGAGAATATATACCACGAAAGAGAAATTCATTCTATCCTGTGATAGGTGTTTGAGATAAATGGAATGAATTGCTCCCTGATGGTACTCCCTTCTCCCTTCCCCTATACTGACTGCTTATGAAAGAAGTTTTTCATCCTTGTCAGAATTCACTCTATTTTTATCTTTTTGACAACACAGGAAAACAAAACACTTAAAAAACCAGAAAGGATCATTGAGTACTATTTCACTATTTAATAGAAAGTTTTTAAGAACACATGGCTTTTACCTAACGATGCAGACTGTTTCAGCTGGTCACTTTGAGAAACCATATATACAGCAAGACGTTAAGTAAAATAAATATTTGAGCTTACCAGTGGCATCAGCCCATGTCTTCTTTTATAGATGCGACGCACATTTTGCAGCGTTATTTGTACTACTGGTTTCTGTGGGGGATGAGGGAGGGGGAAAAAAAGATGGAGACGTTCTAGTAGGTTTATGTTCTTCTACCTTAGCCTCCTCAGACAATCTGAAGTCTTTCTTGACTATAGATACTAGCAATATGAAAACAATATCCAACCATGTCATTTTAGCAGTGGAATAGTGATGCTAAGCAGTTGTGTTAAAAAGAGGCAGCTTGTCTTTGCTGATGGTTTTTGCCTGAGTAGAAAAGCAGCTGAGGAATAAACAAGCAGCAGTGTATTATCCCCGAGTCTGCGGCCAGTAACAATGCTCATGCACGAGAGAAGCAGAACACAATAAATTGTATTGAAAGGGAGCCTTTGGGCTGCTGGGCAAACTGTGCCAAGGGTGCCACCTGGCGGGTGGAATCAGAATGGCACCCTTATCCCGCTGAAACCCTTTTCCTTGCCTGGACTTACTTCCAGCATGTCAGAATCAGAACAATTCGGGTAGGAAGAGACCTTTAAACGGCATCTAGTCCACCCCCACTGCACTGAGCAGGGACATCTTTAACTAGACCAGGTTACTCAGAGCCTGGTCCCACCTAACCTTGAATGTTTCCAGGGATGGGGCATCCGCCACCTCTCTGGGCAACCTGTGATTTACCACCCTCATGGCAAAAAACTTCTTTTTTCTCTATCTAGTCTGAATCTAGCCTGGTCTAGTTTAAAACTCTCACCCCATACTTATTGCAAAAGGCCCTGCTAAAAAGTTTGTCCCCCCAAATTCCTCCTCCTTTGTCAAACACACTTTTCTCCAATTTCCTTTTCCATTCTCTGTATTATCTCCAAACATTCCTTCCTCTTTTCACAGAGATGATCTCTCTAACTCAATGTTCCTTTCAGAGCACTCAGCGCTTTCCCTTTATTTTCGCTGTGTCTGAGTCTCCAGACTCCACTGAATCTTCTGCTCTACTTTTCCTTGTCCTTAGGGCACTCAAGTTAGGCAGATTCCTTTGTTCCCCCCCAGGGTACCAGCGGATGAGAGCACTAGAGGTGTGCTCCAGTCCTCAGCCCTGTGGAGGGAACTGGCAGCACAGCATTGGGATTAGAGGATGGGTCTAGCTTGGTACTTCATCCCTGGCCAGACGGCAGGACCAGTCATACCCAGCTGGAGCAGCACCAGGTTGCTGATGCAATCTCATGCTGACAAGCAAAGTGGAAAAAAAAAGAATTAACCTGAGAACTAAATTTTACTGGTGATCATGCTACTGCCATGTCCATGCTGAAGGTATTTCACAAAATCATAGCTAAGTCAGTGGCCTGCTAAGACCACCACTACTATTTCTATGACAAAGTTCCAAAGCAGTAATCCATCGGCAACATGCACTCAGTTTTCCTCCAGAGAAAGAAAGGGTCAGTTTAATAGAAAACCTAGCTAAGAGCTCCCAGAGTAAACTCCATGTATATAAAGCTTTCACTAAGTTGGAACAGCATCCAACTAAGATTGAGAAATTTATCTTAAATGAAATGTTACAAGTAGTGATCTTCAAATATTAATAGAGAATGAGCAAAGGACATTTTGTGCTTTGTCAGTAGGAGGTAAACTTTAAGCAAGTTAGCACAGAATGAAGCCTCAGAAGAAGAGACACACTGAATGCAGCAGAGATCAAAGGAAAACTAATGACCTTCTAAATATAACCGAAAACAGTCTTCTTGGAGATGTGCTCTATGTGCATTTCAGAGAAATAGTACAGAGAATTAAAACTGTCCACTAGCAGGGCAGCGTGCTCACATTGTATGCAAGACCATCTATGAGGCACTTACAGGATATCCATTAAGAGGCTGGAAGTACAAGTTAGCATCAGTAACGCACACATGCCCTGGATTAGTCACCAGTGGCGTCACCATTTCTGCTTTACATTCCATATGCAGCGTTTCAGAAATGCTTTGAAATCTACAAGTGAAGAAAAGGAGTAAGTTTACCTCCAGTTCTTACTTTGGTAGAGGCACCATTAAATTATTTAGAAAGGTTTCGCTTAGCTTATAACCTTGGGACATCAGAATGGGGACTTCACTACGCCTATTTTATACAGGAAGTTCTTTGTTGAGACCTCCACTTTAATAGGCACTCCAGAAAGGAACACTGCTAACATTCTGCTCTCCAGTCTCAGAGCAGTAAGCCAGCTGACTTTTCTAAAACTGTACTTTTATTTGGCATATACTCATGCCCAGTTGCAACAAATTCACAAATAAATGAAACGTTTTGGAGATAAAGTACCACCACATTCATCTTCACAACACAGAATTTCCCTCTCTCCATTCCAGATGCTTCAGAACACAAAGAAGCTAACTCTCTGAATTAGAGAACTTCCACTAACTCAACCAGCCATCTAACTATCAGTGCAGTAGACTAATCAACCAACAAGATGAAAATGATTTCCCAGTAGAAAGTGATTGGAAAAGTACCTGTTCTTATCAAATGAAGTTCTAGCCAAGCGTGATTGCAATATAGCTGTTATCTAACATGGAAGGAAAGAAAAATTAGTACGGTCTCTGATTCAAATGCAATGAGAACTTAATTATTAAACAGTGATATCACAATTTCATTATTGAACAGGGATATTAGAAATAATCAAGTACTTACCATGGCAGCTTGATCTCCCATCTTATCTAGACAAGAAGCCCTGTAAAGCTAAACAACGAGCTTTAAGTGAAATAGCACAGAGATCTCCCACACAGCTCCAAAGCCAACAGAAACAGGAGGGGCTTTAGCATTCTTGGTGACAGCATACTAAAAGATCTATTACTATTTCTTTTTAAAGTGGGACATATTTGTTCACTGCTACTGCCATGTTACTACTTTGTCTGCATACTACCACCCTGCATACTAAAAGCTCACATGGGTCGCTTACAACAGCTGTCAGAACTAGCTGCTGTGTTCAATTCTACTTTTTAAAAAATAGATACTCCAAGATTTTCACCTTGAGAACAAATGAAGGTCTACATTAAAAATCAAAAGATGCTGTGATGAACTATGCAGGGATATCAAATAACCACATACCTGATGTAGAGTTTGCACAACATCTCCTACTTTCCCAGCAACATCCAGTTGGAATAAGTGTTCTGTTCTACCCTAAAATTAAAAGCACTTTTACTACAAATGAATTTCAAATAGAACTCAGTGGGCAAAAACCAAAATGAAACTAAACTAAAAAAAAAACCAAACCCCGAAATAATAAAACTCTAAAACCAGTAAAACTATGCTATTAAAGACTGTGCTATATCTCAAAGGTTCCAAAAGCAGATGTAAAACCTCATCTTTTTCTCTTTAGAAATACATCTTCCCTGTGGAAAGCTCTCTGTACAGTATTTTGTCTGTTGTTTCATACAATACAGCACAATAGCTTTGAAGTGAACAAGCTAATGTAGTGCAAACACCAGTAAATGTAGAAGTAGAACCTATTTTAATATCAACTATTTTAATATCTATTTTTAACACATGCAAATGCAGAACCAGCAAATGACATGTAACATTTAAACAGCTACTGTATTTCTTACAGACAAAAGACACCAGCCCATCAAATCTTTAAAGACTAGGCTGAAAAAGTTAGTCATTGTCATCTACATAAGTAGTTTTGAGCTGAAAAGATCCCAAATCCAATCGCAGCCTATTTTGACTAGTCATTTACAAAAGCCTCACGAACACATCACCTAGCATATATGGCACACTCATTTCTCCCCTACAAAGTTTTCCCAGCTTTCTTAAGTGTCATTTTATACTACATATTTCTGGTTTTAACTTAAATATATTAGAAGTATGTGTATGGATCAACTGGTACTGACTTTACACACAACTCATATTTAGCAAAGGTTGTTGGATCCTTTCATGACCCCTGAATGTAGCATAAACATATATCAAATGTGTTTCTGTAGGGTTTTGTGATTTCTCAGGCTAGACTTTAGAAAAACCAACGAAGTGATCAGTAAGACTACAACAAGACATTGGTCAGTAGATACAACTGGATTAAACTGAAGGAAGGAAGACATGAAAATCTAGCTCATCTTCAGAGTAACGTATGTGATCTGAGCTGAACTGACAGCAATGCAAGAGGAAAGCATGCTTCAAAAAGCAAATGGAACTGGATCATAGGGAGACATGAAATTCAGCAGCAATTTAGATAAAAGCCTTGTAACATTTCACCCAGAGCATCATATTCCTTCAACAGGAAAAAACCACAGCTCTCGGAAATCCTGGTGAATGGTCTACAAGGATTGCTTACAGCCAACAATGTGAAAGTTTTTGTGAGCAGTTGTCTGTAGCTCTCCAGCCACATGCAAAGACAACAGCTCAGTATTTTGTAACTGATGTGAAACAATCAAAGAAAGACATGGAAGATAAAACGTATTTCTCAATTCCAGCGCTCAGTGACATATATGGAACTGGCAACAATTCAACTAGAAGATAGCAGCAACAGAAAAAAAATCAGAAAAGATTGAAGGTGAACTAGACTTCTTGTTTAAAAATGCAGAAACATAGCTGCACTTTAGCAAAGTAAATTGCAATGGTTAACTGTCAGAAATGTTTTAGCTGTGGATGAATCATAACTTAGAAGAAAATGAAGTGAAAAGCTTTCCAAACAACCCTTCTGATTCTTCTCTTTTTCACTGTGTTGGCAGTGGGATAAGGTATTTGTGTGATACTTAATAAATCTTGCACATGGCAGTAAAACAGATCATGGAAGGACTAGAAGACAAAACAGGTTCAACACATGAAGAATTACCGGAATAAAACAAACAAAGAAAAAACAAAACTTAAAGTCCTAGTTTAAAGGCAGATCTAATCACAAAACTAACCCCAAGCAGTTGTTGAGAGAACAGATATCCTCTCTTGCCTCTCTGCTGACTATAGTAATGCAAATTTATGGACCCCATCATTCTTGAAATTTTATTTGAAAGAGTAAGATTTCTCAAATACATTGAGAAATATAATTCTGTCTTTTTCAATTCTTGGGCAATATGTTAATTAACTCTGCATTTTCATTTTGTTTGTGTCTTAACTAATCTCACAATTTACGTGAAGAATCCTTACTCATATACCTTGAAGCCTCCAGGCTCAGAATCAGAGCAGACCAACCCCATCAGCAGAAAACAAACAGGAGTAAGCTCCAATTTCTGCTGTGAGCAGTCTTATCTGCCATTTCTTTCAACTGAGAAGCATTCAGCTGGGAAATATCAATTAGCAATCTCTCATCTCAGGTCTGAGCAGAACTGAGGAGAAGCCACTTAGCCAGGATGCAGTGCCCACTGTACACAGCAGCCAGCTGACAGCTCTGTTGAGCCCATAGAGCTGCACATCAAGGTAAATGCAAGTGTCAGGTCTGCAGCATGTCCTCCAAGAAGTATCAGAAAGCCATCACAGAACAATTCTGACATGTTTTTTCAATATGCAATTGCTTTTTTTTTTTAAAGCTTTATTGTCATATTCCTCAAATGATAATTATCTTACTCTTTCAGAAATAAGAACATAAATCCTTACAAGACTCCAATTTTCTAAGATCAGTGAAAAAATACATACTTACTCTCACTGTTTTATAGGGTGCAATAACATTTCTTTCTTTAATGAGAAAAACCTGGAAGAGTAACAGACATTACAGATTCACACCTTAAAAAATAATAAAATTAATCAGAAGTACTGGTAAATACAAAGCTAAAAACACTGTTTAAGCAAGCAAAACACTGGTTTGTAATATCCTGCTTTAACTACCCCTGATAAACTGCAGAAAAACAATGCGCTTTTATATCAGCCAACAGCAAGGAGGGCAAGAGTTCAATTTAGTTCAGAGGCTTACTTATACAGTTGATTAGTGGGCTTTTATCCTAATCATATGACCTTCAAGGAGTTGCAATACTAAAGCAAATACACTCAGCTACATGCAGTGGGGCAGATCCTCCCCCTCTTCTAGTGGCTCAAGGTTCTGTCCAAACAGGAATTACCCCAGACTGCCAACTCACAACATACACTGTGCAAACTTTCTCAAATGAATGCCCTTCTTCTGCTGCTAAAAGTTTTGCTTCCAGCTCCAACCACAATGAACACCAGATTTCCTCCCTCATCCAAGACCATGCTTTTGAAGTTTTATTTCTCTCTTGCTAACCTCATATCTGAGAACATCTTCCCTCTCCAAAACCCACAGAAAACTACTCTCCTTCTTCAGAACATTCTCAACTCCTGTAAAAAGACTTGACTGCCAGCACACTAAATTGTACGCTGTGCTTTACTATCCACCATCCGAAAGGCAGCCAGCCAGAAGTAAGTTGTGGTTTTGCTCTGTTTGTAGAGAAGGTTCAAACTTCCTAAATCTCAGGCCTAAGCTCAGGATTGATTCTGAACTAAACAAAACACACTGGACTGCATAACCCACTGCGTTCTACTCCTGGCCCAAGAGAGTTGGTCAAACACAGGTCCTTTCCCAGTGCCTCAGTTTCTTTCTTACAGGTAGCACACCTGTGGTTCTATAGTCCGAGGCATCATGGCAGCAGCCTCAAACCAAGGGCAAGTACTAAACTTGCAAGAATGGATGTGTACCATCCTCTCCATCCAGAATCCTTCAGTCTGCTACATACAGCCTCCCCCATTGCCACCAGCTGACAACAGAGCCAACCTTCACCACACGAGCACTCCAAGAAACATCCAGCTAGAAGAAAGCAAGTGGTAGGCTTAGAAGCCTCTAAGCTCAGCATGCCTCTCTAAGTGCTACATTAAAAAACAATGGTAATTAGTGTCTTTCATCTGACATCAGCACGTACAGACCTGAATCAGGCCATGGGAGAATCAGAATGAGAAACCTGCTTTACATTCATCGCTCTTCTGCAGGATAACTATACTGAGTAGTCCACATTACATAAGAAGTAGACATAACAGTTTGTGGTTTTTTTACTTGTAAGCTGAGCAAAACCTTGAGCATAATGTATTAATTTTCTGTTCTGGAGAATTTCCCCCAATTTTATCTCAAGAAAATATACTGAAATAATCTCAAATTATTATTCCCATTTACTGTATTTTAAAGCCATTAGTTCTAAGTTGTCTGTTACACAAAGAAAACCTGCTTATCCAACTATGTATTAACAATTTTTTCTGAGTCTAAAAGGCAAAGATGTTTAAGATGTTCCAAGTGTTTGCTATGTGCACTTTCCTAAAAGGCCAAAATTCTACTTAAAAAACATATTTTTAATTACATCATGATTTGTCATAATTACAGCTAGTGACTGCTTGACACTTAGAAGTCCATATGCCTTCTATACAAAATACCAGCATTTATGATGTCAGCCAACTGTTTCAGAACACTTCCTCAGAGATAGGAAGATGACTGGCAAGCTATGCATGGGAGGAGTGGGGGGTGCTAACCACACTTGCCATCTTAAAACTTAATTCCTCTTTTCTAAAAGGTGTTTTTTATAATCACTTGTTCTTCAGAACATACAGTAATGATGCATGGTGGAAGCATTGCCCGGAGTGGTTAGAAATACTTTTTTTAAAATCACTCAGTTCACAAGAAAACCTGCCAACTCAAGAAATAGATTACGCAGTATTCTTCACAGAAGCAGTCGCAAAATGAAATTAAATATACTGGTTACTTCAACACAGACCACAAACTTCTCTGGCATTGACAATATTAAATGCTTGAGTTTGTTTTTGACTGCTGCAGCATGTAACTGAGCAAGGCTATCACTTTTGGGCATTGGTAAAGACAGATTTTAGAAATATACAAGAATATTTAAACTTGTATTTCCCTCCTCAACTCTGTTCTACCCTGAAAGGAAAACATGAACATTTTAAAAAAAAAAAAACCTTTTACAGCTTTGGAACACCTATCAACTGCAATTCATCAAAATTTAAAGTGTATCCCCTTGGTTAATTTTAAGAATGAATATATCCACAATCACAACTCTTGACTGAAACCTGAAGACTATTTCAGGACAGCTTCTGAAAACTCTATGGTGGAGATACAGCAGAGTCCAGAGTTTTCACAAAGCTGAACCACAAGGACCAAGATGGCTTTGCCATTACCACAACATGCTGAAGAAAGTAGACGAAAGCAGTATAATTAGACCAAACTAAAGGTGATTAATAACAAGTTTTATTACAGTCTATACTCCTTTTTCATTCAATTCTAAGGTTTCCCTAAGCTCCATTATAAAATGCACAGGGCAAAAAGTTCAGTTTATTGAATTAATGAGTTAATGAAGTCACTAACAGTTTGCAATTTCCAGCATCAACAGTTTCACGTTAATGCTAAGTTTTTGACACTAATTAGTTTTGCTTTCAGTTAACTTCCCACTCTTGGACTACAGCTTTGAGGAAAAATACCATTAAGGAATGTAAGCTTGCTCATTTATGTAACCTCACCCATTTAGACATTAAGAATCTTTTATATGCAGGTCTTACCTGGCTACATACAACAGAAATCCCTCCAGATGTATTCCTAAAATGTAAATAAGATATTTGAAACGATGGGCATTTCGGCTTTAAAGGAAGTTAAATACATACAGTATCCCAAATTTACCTACCGTGTGAAAGGGTTATTTGCTTCATTATCTTCTGGGGCTTTTATACTAATGCAATCTCTCAACGGTATCTGCAGCAAGTTATAAAAATACACAATCTTTCTTAAAAACTTTTTAAAGAGAATCTTAAGTTACCAAGAAATTTAAGTTTGCACTGCTTACCTTGATAATGGGCTGGATATTGTCATCTGGTTCAAAAATAATTGACTTTGAACAGATTTTTAGGGAGCCTCTGAATTTTCTAAAAGGAACAATAAAAAAGAAAAGTTGTGCATGTGTTCAAGATACATCAGCCTAGAATGACTGCCAGGAAATTAACATATGTAAGGGTTTTGTACCTTTCATCTTTGCAATCTTTATTTATAATATGATTAGCTGTGTGCTGTTCAAAGTAATATTCTTCCAGGTTAAGAAGAAGCAGTGAAAACCTACAAATAATAAAAAAAAAATCTTTTATTCTAAGAGAAAATACAGTAACAGTTAGTACTCTCAATAAAACATATCAGGCCTTTGGAAAGTCTTCACTAATCTCTTTGCGGTGCCCCACACCCCAATAATTTGACTTTTTAAAATAACAACCTACATGGAAAACTCATCTACATGTGAAGAAGATAAATTGATGCTCTTCCAACATATATCAGGTTAGCTATTTGATTCTGATGTCTTAGGTGGAAACTATTCTAATATAGTCAGGCTTTCTGCTTTAGCTGTGATCACTGTATGCCAGTCAAAATGTGCAATGACAAAAAGGAAGGGCAGGAACTAATC
Source organism: Pachycephala philippinensis (assembly GCA_013397055.1). NCBI lineage: Eukaryota > Metazoa > Chordata > Aves > Passeriformes > Pachycephala > Pachycephala philippinensis. The sequence continues at coordinate 593,513 of VWZT01009485.1, read as the reverse complement.
ACTTAGAATGGATGGAATTAGATTGTTTTGAAGCCAAGCCAAATTACATTGGTCTAACATGTCAAGTGAAAACACTGGCACAGATTTTACAACACGGCTGAGTCACTTGATGGATGCCCTCTGAGGAAGCATTACCTTCCTCATCAACCCTGTTTTGTACTTCCTCCGTACCTCTGTCTGTTCAAGCCCCCAAGAAGCCTGTTCATGGACTAATGTGATTAACAACAAACCTCAACAACAATAAAACAAAAACAGGAAACTGAAGTCTTCCGAAGTATTTAATTGCAGGATCATAGCAATGCCAGTGCTAGTACCAAGTAAATGCAAATAGGCCAGATCAGGGGAAATATGAAAATGCTTTCTCTACCAACTTAACTAGAACTGCTGCAAGTGATCAAAACTCAACAACTGTCTAACAGGTGAACCCTTGGTCACTGAGTGTTTCAGCTGTAGAGAATGCCAGTGGATGCTGCTGGCACAGCAGGAGAAGCAAAAACAACTTCAGTTGGAAGTACAACTTGTTTGTGTGCAGCACCGATCTGATCTGCACAAGTGCTTAGTATTTATTTATACCCACACTTTGAGCTTTTTGTACTTTGCTCATGATATGCTTCACTAGAAATGCCTGTGAAAACACTAATAAACACCAAGCGTCCCCAGAGCAGTATTCAAACAGCAGTAAATATGTCAAGAGTTCACAAAATGAACTGAGTGAATCGAACAGCCTGTTCATTAAAAAAGCGTATTTCACAATGGAAAAAATTGTGTTATTGAGAATACATCTTGTGCACTTAAAGACTTGTGTTGTGGTTGTTATATTAAACAGAACATAACAATAAAGGTTTACTGTAACTACAAGTAACAGTGGGTCTACATACTCAAAACTGCTCATGTGTCCAAGATACTTTGTCCTACTGCTCTGCTGCTTTTTCTAAACGGCCTTATCTTTACCTCTCCTCTCTTGAAAACAGGTTTTTTTATGATCCCATTGTGCTGGTTTTGGCTTGATTTTCTTCACCATCTACTATGTGGCTTTGTTTTGGATTTGTGCTGAAAACAGTGTTGATAATTCGGAGATGTTTTTGTTATCACTGAGTGTGCTTAAACATAGTCAAGGCCTTTTCTGCTTCTCACCCCACCCCACCAGAGAGGAGGCTGGAGGTGCACAAGGAGCTGGGAGGGGACACAGACAGGACAGCTGACCCCAAGTGACCCAAGGGTTATTCTGTACCATATGGCATTATACTCAGGATATGAAACATAGCAGCTTCCACACAGTTACCATTAAATCCCATTTTTCAACATATCCAGTTGAAATCACCTGGGACAAACTTAAAATTTCTGATTTTGCAAACTCTGATCTTGCAAGTTCTATCACATTTTTAAAGTGTTTCAATAAAGCTATGTTAGGATGTTCAAAGAGCAATTCACCAGTAAAATGCTCTTCTTTCTAGCATGTGTAAGCATATACAGTGAATTTATTATCCACAAGCCAAAATATTTAAATAATAATTAAAAAAAAGTCAAGAACAAAGGCAGCACCCAGATTTGTTTGAAAAAAATTTATTCTCTTCCATCAGAAAATAGCCACTATTGACACGAGCTTCAGAGAAATGGCATTTATGGTCCCAAAATTAATTTTTTTTCCAAGAAAACTATAATGCCTGTTCAACAGAATTAATTTCTGAAATTCTTCATTCTTGGTCTCTTTCCTTTTCTCCACCTATTCTTTTAACAAACTCCTCACATTTTTATATTCTTCCCAAATTCACCTGTTGACAGCACTGGTAATTACCAGACTTTTTAAGTTTTTGGTAAATGCAGGCATCCCTCATGTATTCAAGACAAGCCATGTTTTTATATCAAAACATTGGCTGTTATGCACAGCAACTATAATATGCTTAACATAAGCCAAAATACATAAACCCAGACAGTTCTCTTTGAAATTTTTCATTATAAGTATCTCCATGAAACTATTGTATCTCTAAACTTGCCACTTTATATAATCAATTCACCTTCCCAAAACCAGAAGCTGTGGGCAAGAATTTGAGGTATTCTTTCCCTGGCATAACACTCACTGCTGCTGAAGCAGATGATTTCATGAAGAAAAGAAAAGCAGCAGCAAAGATATGCACAAAAAGTCACGATAAACTCTTCGTATAGGCTAAATAGGTACTGTGGGGAAAGTGTAGGTTTATTCCTTTTAAAATACCATGTTTGCTATCAGCATCCAGTTTATTCTTCTTCTCTCTCTGTGTCTCTTCCACATGACTACTCCCTCCTCAGGTTTACAGAGGCAGCTTCACTGTAGAGCTTCTTGCTGGAGACCAGCGACCTCCTGTGCAATGATCTCTTGCTCACTGACCTCAGCCTTCCTGTCTTGAAAATGGGCTGTGTTGCTGTGCTGGTAACTGTTAAAGCATTTTTCCTCACAGTACATCATATAGGCTAAGTGCATTTTCCACGTTTTATCTTCCCCTTCCACTCTCCACAGAGCCTTCCACGTTGTTCTGAAGTCTCTTCCTGGCATTCCTATGCTTCTTGCTACTCTACTTGCAAGTCCATTTACTCTAACTGCATTTTCTTATATTTTCAGGCTGCAATGAGTCACTTCTGCAGGCAAACAGAGCCAGATATCAAATCTCCACAAATGCAATCACAAGTCTCTACTTCTCTCAAGCACTCACTGCAATTTGGACAAACTTATTGCCTGTCCCAAGACCATGCCACAAAAACTTCCCCTTTTACAATAGATAAAATACCATAAGTGAAAGCAAAATTTTCAGACTTGCATCTCAACTACTGGTTAACAAATCTAGACGGGTTCAAGTTACTGCTAATAATGAACTCTGGAGATTATGATGCATGATCTCTGGAATAACCTTCCGGCATTTCTCAACTCATCTCAGTCTTTATTGCTTAAGTATTTCAATTTCCTTTGCCTGTGTTAATGATCCATAGAGTTGTCAAAGAAAAGAAAGTCAAGTTTCATCACATGTTACTAGAGTACAGTCAGAGCTTTTTATCTCACAGAAGAAACATCTTTTACATAAACAGAGCCACTGATAGTTACTGTATCAACAGGGTCCCTCTTGAGAACCATCACTGCACATGATGATACTTCAGGCTTGCCAGGAGGTTTAACAAGTATCTAAAGATAGCAAGGGTACAGATCAGTCTCTGGCATGCTGCATAAGTAGGCAAACAGTGTTGTGAAGGCCTGAAAAAAACAGGACATCAACCATAATAGCTATAAAATTATAGCAATGGGATCTTCAACACACAACAAAGCAGTTGGGCTTTGGGCTGACCACCTTCCAAAAAGCTAAAGGAGGTACTCCAAAGACACTTGTGATATCAAGATGACTGGCATACCAGATTTATAAACTATCAACTGCTATGTGGTCCTACAGCTAGAATTTGTATGCACGCTTAATATAGATCTAAAATAGAAATTTAATTCTGCACATGGTAGGAAGACTTACCAAAAAAAACCCAAAAAAAAAAAAAAAAAAAAAAGCCCACCACAAACCAGTAGGAAGAGAATGCATGAAACACCCTGTATAAGAAACTGGTTAAACCTGTAACAGTTAAAAATTGTACTTTGGTCTTCAGCCACTAGACAGCTGTACTGTTCCCAGTGCTGTGTAATTAACAGCAAACACTGTAAGCTTATGACTTTATCACACTGACCTGGAATAACAGCCTGGTTCACAAAACCAATGTCAAGACAAATAACAATAAGCAAGTCTGTCCCCAGTCTACCCTTCCGTGCCTTCAAGTCTGATCCCAAGATGTAAAAACCCCTCAGTCTAAGTGGTTAGTCAGGCAAATTGTAAGTTTTAACCGGGTAATGTACAAAAATGCTTTGGTATCTAAAATGAAAAAGGGTTTTGTTTTGGTTTTTTGTTTTTTTTTTTTACTTTTAAATTATCAGCCAGAACCAGCATCTTAAAAAAAAAAAAAAATCAAACAACAAACCAACAAACAAACAAAGCCCAATTCTGTTTCTTACACATTTGTAGGAGATCCCTTAAGTTTCTATTAAACACATTTGCCTGGTGCTCTAAAACTTTGTATTCCTACAATACAGTAATAAACAAATATCACAAAGTTCTTTTTCAGGAAAACAGAAAAGGATTGAGTTGAGACTTTTTTCTTATTATCAGCATGTGGTTCATATTGATCCATTTACAAAATTAATAACCCAATTGTTACTTGAAACTTCCCAAGTATAAATCATTAATGAGTGTTTATTAAAAATCTACTTAGAGAAAGGTAATGCTATAGCTTGGAAAGCAACTGGAGTATCTGTCGACACAAAATCCTTTGAAATCAAGAAATAAAACTCACACCTTAAGGCTTATTACAGGATATTTTTATGATTGCTCCCTAATAAGGACAGTTTTATATCCACAAATGTTGTGGTCACAATGCTATTTAATGCTTTATAACACACTGATGAAGTTAGTAAGCCACAGACCTGTCTTTAGGGATCGTTGACCATTTTTTTCCTGTACAATGAACTTGACATACTAGGCTATCCAAAAAAAACCCTAATATGTTATTCTGAAAATGACAAAGAGACAAACTAGACAAGATTTAAAAAAAAAAAAGTTCAAACCCCATGGAAGTAGCTATAAGGGTTGTGGGTCTGCAAGATGTTCAATGCCTTATACTATAGCTTCTTAACAGTCCAGTCTTTGTCCTCAACATCTCACCAACAGCAAACAAATCTTCAGAGAACTTCCAAGATGACTGTATTTTCTTATTATATGCAATATTTGAAAAATGGAACTTGAGGGAAAAAAAAAAAGCAGCTTCAGTAACTTTGCTGGTCCCACACACTTGTAATGCCTCAAAAACTACTTCCAGTTGTGGAGACCAGCCAATTTTGACTTAAAAAGTTATCACATTAGCAGATAGGCCATAATACAAGCTTCTGTTCAGAGCTGTGGAGTTGTCCCAGGATAGTTTTGCACGTGGAAGGGTACGTGGAATACCAGGAACAGTACCACATGAAGGGGTCAGGCACAAGAACAAGGTGATCAGGAACGAGACCACCCTTTGGAATGCAGCAAACCTGCACAGCAGCTCTGCTGTCAAAGATGCTGGGAAAGAGGCAGCTTCACTTTCCAGGTTAAAATAAATCGGTAGCCACCACTGCCGCTATGGCAAAGCCTTGAGCTTCAGAGTGGGAAAGGCACTTAACACTGTTACATCTCAGGTTTAATACAAGTTCTGCATTCGAAAATCAACAGCAGCAGCTTGGAGGGGGAAGAAAGAACATGTTAGTTAAGGGAATATCTTCCATTATAACAACTCACATAGCTGGAAAATCCAACACCACCAACTTACATAACACAAGGAGTTTCCCAGATCCAAAATGGAAAGAAGATTTTCAGCCATAGTTGTGCCTGTCTGTCTGAGGGTACGTGTTTGGGGGAAGGAGCTACAGCAATGGATGATCAGTATAGTGTATGCACACACATCTCTACATCCCCCCAGATAACTTTAATGAAGGGTTTAAGAGCTTTTGTGTTGGAATATCTTCAATTCCCACACAGTGTTAAAAGTATACAGAACCTGGTGGAGTAAAGAGTTAATCTTTTAACAATCTACGAGGAGCTGTTTGAGCTTTAAAGGTGAGCACCTACACTTAAGGGGAGAGGTAAATTAAAGCATGCCAATGTAATTTTGCATGAAGACCTATTTCAAATTCCTGTCTTCGTATAGTCCCAGAAAGATGATATTAAGAATAACTGAAAAATTCATATGCCAGTCACTTGGAAGGTATTTTCTTGTGAAGGGAATCAGTATTCCTTTGAGAAGCAGCTCCAGGTAGAAAAAAGAAAAAGGTAACTATCTTGCCAAGAAAAACAGAACTCACTGCCTTTTTCAAAGAGCTCCCATATAATTGCCACTCAGAAAAGGTCTGAGGAATATGAGTCAAGAACACACCCAAGATGCATAGGAAAACTCAGCACTAAGTATCAGGAAACCACTTGCAAAACTTCAGCTCGTATGATGTCATTCCCAATACACAAGGTTTGGGAACCCAAAGGCACCCAAACATTCCTAGCATTGTTCAGAGTATGCAGCCAAGAAGCCAACCACTCTTTACAAACTACAACCTGGGGTTTATAAGTCCTGCCAAGATGCTACAAAATATCCTCCAAACAAAAGTGTGTTGCATCAGGCTTAGTCTACTCGAGAATTAAATGTTATTTTGCTTGATGTGCATGTATCGCTACACTTCAGTTCGAAAAAGACTCAGAGATCCAACAACATCTGGGAGGAAAAAAAAAAGGAAACAAAACAAGAAGTCCACAGTTTATTTTATATATCAATTTCACCTACCAACTGGACTTATTCAAACTGGACACAGGAATGTCCATGCAGAGACCTGTGCCTTGGCAAAATCATGTTTATACCACCTAGGAAAGGTACCCATTGATCCTGCTTTAAATTCATAATCTGTGATTGAATTCTTACTATTTTTATCCTTTCATCAGAAAAGCACATGCTGGAAATCTACTTGGACACAAGGGTTTCAAGTGGCTGATCCAACACACCTTGCTCAATCACTTGACTTGATACTGGAAATACAATCTTGATAAGAGAAAGAAACTGTCAGGGATGAAAAAGCAGGGCAGCCCAATCTAGCACCAGTCCACAGCTATGCAAAACCAATTCTAAAATTAAACCTCCTCCCTACAAGTACAAATTATCTATAGGCCAGCTGTAGGACTCATTTGCTGATGTTTGGATAAAAGCCTTCATTATGTGTATTTTGTCTCAAGAGAGTAAGATAAGGCTACAGATTTAAAATAAATAAATAAATAATCCCAATGCCCAAGCAGCCATCACACCAAAGATCCACCTGGAGCACCTACGTGCTGCCAGTAGATTGCATCATGTGAGCAATGTTTCCAGCAGAAGAGATGAACCCCTCACACAAGAAGCTGAGCAGCAGGCAAGACAAACCAGCAGAACTGTATAGAGAGCCCCTGTATCAAGAGTTTACACTTGCCTGCATTTGGGCACACTGCCAACAGAAGTGAGAAATCAATTTATAAAGAAAGCAATGACCTGAGCCAAACACCAACTCATCTAACTTGATGTTTTGTAACTAAAATTGTTTGCGAAAAAGGATTGCTGTTCACGAAGGATGAATATTTTAGGGATTAAATAAACTGTCCTGCACACAGGACACAGCACTTTCCTGTTTTCTACTAGAAAATGGCATATAGTCAGAAAATAAGGCTTATGTAACCAGATATTAAAGTGGACTAACTAATTAGTTAAGAAGAAACATTTTTTTTCAGATCACTTAAAACTAATCTGATCTTCCTTCCCTCCAAAGCAACTGCATAAGAAGATTAACTTCTTACTTCCCAAGTTTCACAGTACTCCTAACCGGAACTTTTATAGCTTAAAGTTTTGTAGAAAGTAATGTACAAGTAACAAAAAAGCCCAACAAACCAAAAACCAAAAAAACCCCAAGAAACCCCAAACCAAAACACACAACAAACACAGTTGTCACAAAATTTGTAAAAGTCTTGCTCATCTTACTAGGAAATATCTACACCAAGGATACAAAGATCAAGTAAAGTCTTCAAGCAGAAGTTGGTGTCTCTGACAGCTACCCAGCACCTAGGTAAAAAATTCTCAGGACCTGTCCCTTCAATTAAGTCATAGCAAGCTGGTTTTTTTGCTGCTCTGAGGCAAAACTGTAAGGACAACATGCAAAAAAAAATAGTTTTCTGATACGATATTTCAAAGCTCAAGCTATTTTAAATCACTTAAATGCTTTTAAGATTTCCTAACCGAGAAACACACAGAAAAAGAACGAGAGGCAGGGACCTGATAGAGGGTACAAAACATACAAATTTACTTGGGTTTTATATTAATATCAACTGTTAGGCAGGGGGAAGAAACAGAGAAACTGGTTTGCAGATATAGGAAAATCTGCCAGTGCAAATAAGAACAAAACTAATCTTTCATGAAGTGCTCAAGATGAAAGCTCAAATAATAAGATCCTGATATGCTTTCAAGCATGAGCAAAGAAAAAAGTTCACATCAATAACTGCAGATCAGCAATGCTGACACTGATATGCTGAGTTTGTTTTCAAGGCTTTTTAGAAGACATTTAGATCCCATTTGGGTTCCTTGGGACAAGTCTGATGAGTTTCGGCCTTTTTTTCTCAGCTTCCAAAAAAAAAAAAAAGACTATTTACATTAAATCCATAACACAGCTAACACAGTCATTTTACTTGCTTTTCCTACAATTAAGATGCTTTACTTTACAATTAAAAATATTTCTCTTTTCCTTCTGTACAGGAAGCTTGTCCTTTCTCCCTGCAGATGCTTACACACAACTGAAACCACAGCAGCCCCTCCAAAGCAACAAGATATACAAGAAGACAAAATGTGATCCAGAACACATCTGTACGTCAAAAAAAAAACCACTTCAGAGGATGTGGTAGCGTCATGGGCTGTACAGCTATGAATCAGAATTTACATGGACAGAGTGAGTCCAGCTCTTCATCGTGTGGTTTTCTCATCAACAATAAACAATGCTGGGTAACCAGCAGAGACCCGCACCAGGAATTTGCACAGGGCTCGCACGGCACCAGCCTGCTGTCCGCCTGGTTCCTGCAGCAGGAGACAACTGGGGATCCCTGCTCCCCCCAGAGTAGGCAGTGTGTCCTTCTGCTGTGTGACCCATGCCGACCTACTGCTCTCACAGATTTCCGATGTGAAAATATTAAGCTTGCAATATCAAAAGATTTTGAAACTTTGTGACAAGACAGATACAGCTAAGCCAGGCAAAAGAAAGTGGGACACTACCTAAAAATAAGAGTGTAAATTCAGGATACGCTCAAGCATGTGTGATAAGCCTTTGTTGTACGTTCAGAAACAAAACAAAGATTACAGTCAGCAAGCAGGAACGGGCTAATTGAATTTAAAACTTTAAAGAGGCAACACAGAGTCTGTAATTTCAGGGCTGACAATATAGTGACTATAGTGTTCAAGGGAAAAAAAAAAAAAGAAAAAATATCCCAGCAAACTACAACAAACTACAGTGAAGCAAAGCTCCATGCCACAAGCACAACTGAGAACAAACAAATATACCAAAATCTACAAGACGCTATTTTTCATGCAGTTTATGCAAGGCAACCAGCATTCCTATTTTCCCAGGTCCTTTCTACACCCTTTTCAGCCGTAACTCCGGGGAACCATCAGCCGCCTGATCTCAACAGTAGAAACAACGCGGGCAGCACAGCACCAGGGCTCTCCTCCCGGCGCTGCGCCGCGGCCTCTCCGGAGGCCCCGCCGCCCGCAGCCCCGCCGGGCCCTCCGAGGGGCCGGGGCCGAGCGGGGGCGGCCGGGGCCGGCGGGGCAGTGCCGCTCACCTCTCCTTGGAGTACAGCTCCCGCTCCAGCCGCCGCCTGCGGATGAAAGCCATGGAGCCGGAAGGCCGAGGTGCCGGTGCCGGTGCCGCCGCCACAGCAGGCCGGGCCGGGCCAGGCCGCGCCTCAGGGAGGCGGGGAGAGCGGGCCGGCCTCGGCCGCAGCCGGGCTGGAGAGCCCGGCCCG
>VWZT01009485.1:486245-583879 GCA_013397055.1 Pachycephala philippinensis | reverse complement strand
GGGGAAGGTGGCACAGGGAGAAGGCCGGGGAAATGGAGCCAGTCGGTACCGAGGGTTCTGCGCCCTCGCCCGGGCTGCGGCGTCTCTGCGGCCCTTCGGGGCCTCCGCGGCGTACACGGAGGGAAGCTCACTCTGTATTACATTGCGAAACAGCTTAGTTACGTGGATTTAAATAAAAGTTTTGAATGTCGTGCCACTGCAGTGAGATCATTGTGCCCGTAATGCGTGTGACAGAAGCTGCCCGGGCAGGAGGTGTGTTCAAAGCCTAGAATCACAGAATATGCAGGGTTGGAAGGGATCCATCGGGATCATCGAGTCCAGCTCTGCCCTGCCCAGGACATCCCCAAGAGTCGCACCATGTGCCGGAGAGTATCAAAACGCTTCTTGAACTCTGTCAGGCTTGGTGCTGTCACCACTTCCCCGGGGACCCTGTTCCAGTGACCAAGCAGCCCCCAGGTGAAAAACTTTTTCCTCATACCCAACCTAAACATCCCCTGACTCAGCTTCATGCCGTTTCCTCAAGTCTTCTCATTGCCTAAAAAGACCTCTATGGAAAGAGGAGTTAAGTAAAATCCTTTAGTTCATATAAAAAACCTTCAATTCATAGAACTGCCACTGTATCTGAACAATTTATAATGTGTTTACAGACACGATCTCTTGTGCAATAGAAAAATGCTGCTTTTTGCATATTTATAAGTTAGAAGAATGGATTCATGAACGGGATATATTTTTTCACATAGGAGTTAAAAGAATTATAGGCTTCTAGGCCTCAAGAGATTGTCTGATGTACTTGCTGAACTGAGGCAGATTCAGGTATATGTGGACCAGTGTTACTCAAATATTTTCAATTTGTGGACATAAATATGAGAAGTGTTGAATTTACAGAAGACAGGTTTACTTTGGCTAATTGTCTTTCAGGGTCCTCTTAGGAGTGCTTCACAGAATCTAAGCAGACAACAGATCACAGTTTAAAAACCACTTCTATCATCTGCATGAACTATTTCTCCAATCAATTTGTAAAAGCACCTGTTTGAAGAAAATCTGCAACATTTGCATGTAGCTTGTACAAGTATCTAACAGCATCTATGGATGTATATTTGTCCAATAGCCAACCTGAATTTTCTTTGCTGCATTCCTTGTTGTCATACTTCCAGTGGAAATCATGGAATCACAGAATCATGGATGGGCTTGGGTTGGAAGGGACCTTAAAAACCTAGTTCCAATGCCCCTGCTGTGGGCAGGGACACCTTCCACTAGACCGGATGGCTCAGGTCCCCATCCAGTCTGGCCTTGAACACTTCCAGGGATGGGATAGCCACCACTTCTCTGGGCAACCTGTTCCAGTGCCTCACTATCCTCACAGTAAAGAATTTCTTCCTAACATCTAATCTAAACTTTCTCTCTTCTGGTTTGATGCCATTACCCCTTGTCCTTGCCACTACATGCTCTTGTAAATAGTCTCTCTCCGCCTTTCTTGTAAGCTTCAGGTACTGGAAGGACACAATTAGGTCGCCCTGAAGCCTTCTCTTTTCCAGGCTGAAGAATATCAGGCTCTAATAATCTTGGTGGCCTCCTCTCGACTTGCTCCAGCAGGTAGATATCCTTCCTGTGTTGAGGACCCCAGAGCTGGATGCAGTACTTGAAGGTGAACAATATTTATGTGCCTCATATATGTTTTAAAAAATATTTGTGTGTAAATATGTATTTATTTATATAATTGTTTATGTGTGCAGATATGTGTATCATCCTCTCATAGACTAAACATTTTTTTGACTTTTCTTATAGGCTACACTCATAAATGATTTGTTCTTACAGCTTTATTCTGCCTTCTTTCCAGCATGACTTTCACCTTTATCTTAAGGTATAAGGCACCAACACCAACTAGAGTGCAGTAGTTATGCCCCATGTGTTACACATGAGAGGAACATTCATAAATACATCCCAGAAAGAATTTGCTTTTCTTATTGTGGCAGAAATTTCTTCTCAAAACCTTTTCTAACATAATGCCACCTAGCTCTCCCTATTTTATGCTATACATATAATTTCTTCTCAGATATAATATTTTGCCTTAGCCTTGATTATTTCATCCTACTAACTTTAGACATTTATCCTAGTTAAGAAACTAGTTTTTAAATTTGATACTGTATTCTAGCACCCAGGTTGGTGAGAACCAGATTTTTAATATATCTACATTCTTTTGCACCTTGCAGATTACTGATGGAAATACTGAATAGAACTGAAATGACAACAGATCCTTTCAGGTTCTCATTGCAGGTTCTCTCCAAGCTTGATTTTTGTAAGCAGCATGCCAATTTCTTGGTGCTTTCATGAAAATTATGTCTCTTTTGCTTTTTTTTAATGAAACTGTCATGGGACAGTGTCTAAATTATATTAAACTCAAGATCTATGGTACTTACTGTTGCTCTTTTTCTACCGAATCAGTGAAATTGATTGCAAAAAAGGGCATTAGAGTAGTGTGAAAGCATCTGTTCTTGACAACCTTATGGTAACTTCTTAATCATGAAATTTATTCTAGATTATTCCTTGACATCAAAATTAATCTGGATTGCTTCAGACCAGCTTTCCTTAGATAGATGCATTTTATCCTTTTCTTGTCTCTTTAAACCTGTATAGTCTTTTAGCAACCAGAGATTATTTTTGCTATATTATTAAATAAATTTCTTTAGGCCCTATTAACTTGATTACATAAAATTTACATAGTTTTTAATTCATTCCTTCTTTAAACTCTGTGGTAAGATAAATTCAACTAAGTATCTGGACACTTCTAATGTATTTCCAGAACATTTTCTTGTTGCATTTTTTACTCCTTTTTACCTGTCACTCATTTTGTACTGTAGGCTTTGTAATTTTATTCTTTTATTCATATTCTTTTATGTTACTCTTCAGTTATGTCCCCTTATTGTGACTTCTTTCTTCAAATCCTTGAAGAGCTTTTAATGTGATGTTAACACAGTCTACTTAAGCTTCCTTTCCTTCTTTTTGTTCACATCAAGATAGCTTGCTATTGTATGTTTAATTAAAAATGAGTCTATTGTTCTCTGCAGAACATCTAGGTTAGCTTTAAATGACTGAGCTCAGGCCTAGACTGTACAGAAAAGAGGTTAATTAACTCATATAGAATGGCATGCTGTTACGATGAGCTTGCTTTTAGCACCTAGACTAGCTTGATTAAAGCTAGCTTAACTATTTCTACATAACAATGCAATCCAGAGTTGGCAGTGCTGACATGCTTTTTCTTCCTCTTTTTCTCAGAGTAGGGAAGTCTATTTTGTCAAATGTATCATGATCACTTTCACTCAGTTTATCTTCTGCCTTTAAAATCAAAATTAGCTCCTCTCTACTTGTCATGCAGTTCCAGTTCGTAAAGCCTCTTGTAACTTCCTCTGTACTGTGAAACAAAAATTCATGCCTAAAAATACTACAAGAATTTGATGGACATTTTCTGTCCTGCTGTATTGTTCTTCTAACTGGTATTCAAGTGATTGAAATCCATTGTTATCTCATGGGCAAGCTTTTTGAATACCTTCATTAGTTGCTCAGAATACATCAGAAAAATCACCAACTTCCTCTTTTTGAATACAGCTGTAGTCTGTTATGAAAAATAGATCCCATTCATAATATGATTTTGCTTCCTCCTTTTAATTTTCACCAGGAACAGTATCTTTTGTCTCTTCCTGGTTTCAGTACACATTGAACCATCATTCCCTGATTTACTGTGCCCATTTTCCCTAGCATTCTTATATACAGCTATCACTTGTCTGCTACCATATCTCTGGGAGGCTACTAAACCTGTATTTTTTCCATAGGTTAACTGGATCCCTGGCATTTGACTTCAAATATTCCAAGTTGTTGTTGTTTTTCTTTTTTCTTTTTTTTTGTTTCTGGCAGATATTCCCAATGGTATTTAACCACTAAAGCTTTGTCTTTCAGGTATCTAAAAAGCTTCATTAAATACAATGCTCAAGTGTTTCTTGTCAATCCATTCTATTTTATTGGGCATTTTTAAACATGTTCAGAGCAGGCTTAACCTCAACTGTTGAAGTCAGTGGTGACTTCACCACTGAAGTCAGTTCCTGTTGGGAGTATAAAGGACTCCTGAGTGTAGTTCAAGGATTCCTCCAATAATGTATTTATTCTGAAAGATATGTCGATAGCCAACCTATGACACATTAACCAAAGGCAAAACTAGTAAAGATAAACTTTAAACTTAAAAGATAAACAACAAACTTTAGCTTATTGTTGGTAGAACTGGTCAGAAAACAAAAACACATTTTTTTCATGGGGAAAAAATGATCATTGTTACCTCTCATTACAATGACATTTAAACTAGTTAATATAAGTTTGCATTTTTGTAAAGAAAGCATTTTTTGAAATATATGAATGAATAGTTTTGCTTTCAGGAGAAGTTTAGGACAGACTAACTTCTGCAAGGCAAACACTGGCCCGAGTTTTTTGTGACACACGCTGTATTTTCACTTGTGTGTACTCAGAGCTAAGAATAATACAGATCCTTAACTGGTACATCTTGCTTCTACCACAGTAACAATAACAGAATCAACAACAATTAGTTGTGCCATGGCTTACCTGTTGCCCTGATCTGAGTGATGTCCTGGAGGTACATGCAGAAACTCCACTAGTTCAAAAATAATCATGTAAAGTTTACCCTCATGATAGAATTGCCAGCTCTGTTCTGAACACATTTAAACTAGTTTGTAGTCATCTTTCTGGTACCAAATTTGCTAAGCTTTTTTGAGCTCGTTGTAAGTCAATTTATATGTGGACACAGTGTGTGTTTGATTTAAAATCAATTTTAATTAAACCAATTTTTATCAATAAACAAATGTATAATTTACCATTTTCCCTGGAGAAAAAAAATAATCCTAGAGGCAGATTTAAAGTGTCAACATTTAAAGGTGATCTATAAGTCAAATTGTAAAGGCAAGGATAAGAGAAACTTGTACAATTATTTTACATGTCAATTTAAATTGAAGATTTTATGTAAAATTAATGTTTCCAGTGAAATCTGTCTGAACCACACCCATTCTGAAATATAGTACTTGATTATAGTACTCCTTGAAGGATTACATCTCCTTTAGGTCTCTATACTCCTTTGCTAGCATTACTAACATCTTTTTTCATAGGTTAATCTCTGTAAAATTTGAGAGCTGGATTTTTCAGCCACTGGTTTAGTACACACTGCATATACAGATCCCTGCACTTCATTTTGGAAGCATCCTGAAGAGGACTCATAAAATAGGGCAGAGTGCATGGTAATCCAGAAGTAATCTGGTACACTTTTCTATATCTGCACTGCTCGGAAATAAAATAGTACTAATTTAGTCTCTTCAAAGGCATGTAAATTTTAAAGATCAGAGACAAATTTGTAACAGAAAAGAATATATTTACTTTAATAAAACAGATTTAGAACACATGTGAACTATATGGAAAAAACAGCCGAATGTGTTCATCAAGTAAGATACTCCCACACCCCTTCAGTGTTCCAGCTACTTTATGGAGCTGATGACTTGGCTCCCCTCCAACACCCATACATACTTCGTGTCATTAGATGCGTGAGTCACTCTGCTCTGCTGTAGAGCTGCTAAATGTGGTGCCACAAATGTTGATTTAAAAAATGGATGAGCCCTTGAGTCATTTTGCAGTATAGCTGATGTTTTAAGGAAAGGCTTTTTAGTAAGCTTGTTGCATATAGTCCACAGGACAATGGGGCTCTATTTTATATCATAGTAATGAAAATAAACATGGATAGTGGTGGTGAGAGAAAACCTGAAAAGTCTCAGGGAAGGAGGGGGCATCTGTTAAGGACAGATACTCTATGCAAAAGTAGTATATAATAAACCTTACAGACTAAAAACCAGTTTCGATTTTATCCACCACTATAACGTATCACTTAAATGTAAATTTGAAAAGTAACTTGTAATGTCATTGGGTTTTCCCTATTTTTGTATGGGCACAGTTAATTTGTTGGCAGAATGTTAGTTACCTGACGAATACATTGTTTTATTACTTTGCTCATGAGCGAGTACACATGATTAGATGTCTAAGAGTATATGTGTATAAAACTCAAAGGAAAGTTTAAATCCCACTCTGTAAATGGTAAAATCACTAGTCTCCCTTTTTTTGGCCAATGGGTTCAGTGTTCTGGAAGAGGGTGTTTTTCTTAGATGTAGGGGAGGGAAAATAAAGCAGAATAATTGAGATGCAGAACTAAATTGTTTAATTTGCTTAAGTACTTGGCCTTTAAAACTCTTAAAATGTTTCAGCGAAGAATATTTTAAATGCCTCTACTTTTTGCGTAGGTAACAGTCCCAGGTATATTAGGCCATTTGTTTAGTAACTACTTCAGCTCTGTGTCCAGCAGCATTCTTGCTGCACAGAAGAGCTGTGACAGAATAATATTCATGCTTCCATTTTATGTCAGTAAAACAAATGCATAATTTAGATTAATTTTCAGACATGCATACAAACACATTATTTCTTTGACATATATTCTTGTCTGTTGGTTGACTTTATCCTGCTTTCCCTAAACCAGAAAAGATAAAGAGCAGACTTATGTTATCCTAAGTCCTGTCTAAAAGCTAAGACAGTGTGAGCAACTGGGGAGATACAAGATCAGTGCAGGTAAGGCCTGCCTAAACAAACTGTTTCTCATATATTGAAGAACACACAACAAATGTATAAAGGCCTTTGCTTCTTCATTCCCATCTAGAAAATTTGGCATGCTTTGTATGATGTATAATAGAGAAGTCCTATGACTATATTTCTGAATGTATGGCTAGAATTTTTCTAAAGTGGAAAATGCTTTCTTCTCTGTTAGCAGTCAATAGAGTTACATATATATTTTTTTAATAGCAGCTGGAGAAGTGACCAATGAATACAAACAACTTCTCTATTCAGAGCAGTCGTTTAGAACAGAATTTCTTCAGGAAATAATTGCACTTGAAGCACTAAGGATAGATTCATCTAAATTTAGCCAAATATGCAAGTTAAGCCTTTAGTCTAAGACAGTCATCCATGCTTCTACTGTGCGTCATGGAGAGAGGTGGGTGATTCACCATTCTTACCTTGGACATCACACCTAAGGAGAATGGATTGCTTCCTATAGGATCTCTGTTCACTCTGGAGAGAGTCCAGATGACTGTCTTAAATTAGGCATTCAGTTTTAAGGTAACTACAGCTGAGTAAAATGAGCTGTGTGCTGCAGAAGGTGCTTTTCAAAGAAAAGTCATGGATTATGTTACATTATGTGTTAACAGCAACCCCAAATTTGCCCTAAAGATTAAACTTACCCATTGCCATATTCACACGCATGCAGGAGTAATTTGTAGCACATTTTAAGCATTTCAAAATCTCTGTGACCATGTTAATCTCAGAGTGATCAGACATGCCTGGAGAGGCTGGACACCAGGCAGCGTTGTGCAGGGAAAGTTCCCTGGACATGAGGCACACTGCTCTTATAGCTGTTTTGTAAGTTGTGCTTTTAATTGTGGTGGAAACATATCTGCTGTCAGCTGACTGGTTCGAAGGAGAGCGGAAAAGCAGTCTTTTGCATTTTAAGAGGAGCAGAGGTGAAATTCTGGGGTTTTGTGTGTTCTGAAAAATTTCCAAAACCAAGCTAGAGCTTCTGCTCAGTACTCATAAGCATATGGTAATTTTTACAGGATCACATTTAGAATTCCCACTTGGTGTGATATGAAAGAGAAAAATTCAGTATTTGATATTGCTGCTTCATTATAATAGCTTGACTTCAATAGCCTTCTGTTCAAAGAATTGGAACAGAATAGGGTGTGAGAAACTGCTTAGGACTACATCACTCAGCAATATGCACAAAATAAATTGAACAGCTCCTCATGCTATATGCCTTCTGATACTTATATTTTTTTGAAACTCCTAAAGCAAAAGACCATTAATGGAAGAAGAAGTTCAACTTGAAGTTACTAGATCACTTCTTTTAAAGGGATATTGGAAAGATGGTTTAGACAATGAAGCAGTATTTGTCTTGTTGCTCTTGGATGGTAAAGATTAAAGACTTCACATGCTGCAAAGACATACTTCAAGTACCCAAGAATTTTTAGAAGTATAAAGCAAAAGGCACCTACTCTTCTTCTGAGATTTTGAACCTAAAATCCATACGTCAAAGGAAGCATGTATGATCAGAATCTATAATGGTCGGGCATTGCGGTTGGCAACTTAAGCAATGAGCTGTGGTGGTTTGGGAAGACAGGAACACAAGAAAAAAAGACAAGAGTGTGGTTTTCCATTGCTATATGGATCACCATATCTATGTCCAACAAGTGACTGCATTCTTTTAGCCAGTTGTACCTGTGTGTTGGACGGTTTTGACTCTGGTTATTTTCCTTCATCTGACTGTAAGGATTTGTTTTGTCTTTATGTAAGAACAAAGTTAATTCTTTGGGAAAAGGAGCATCTCTTCGTTGCAATTGTATAATATGTGGCAGGATATTGTGGTCCATGACATTAAATCAATTACAGCAGTAGAGCTATATTAGTCACTGATGATGGCACCTGGATGATAAGGAAGTCAAGGAAACCAACAAGACTCCGAAAGTCTAAAGCGATGAAAGCATAAGCAAATACCATTACTAAAAGGAAATGTTGTGATGGACAGGGTAAGATTCTACTAGTCAATTACTGACAGAATTTAATTGACATTGAAGTTTTCCTCTACTCTGACCAGTGCTTCTCAATCAATCACTATAGCAGTACCAAAACCTTTCCACAGTTTGAAAGCTTATCATCTAGGAGTGATGTTTAAAGGAATTTTTCTTATAAAAAAGGTTTTTCAATTTTTGCCAGCAAATGCATATGTCTTTACAACCTGTGCAGTTGTTTCTCTGGTCTGTGCTGTTCTCTGTGCTCTTGTCACTGTCACATGTCTCCAGATATCGAACAACTTTTTTCTCCCCCACCTTTTTCTAGAGATATTTAGAAACTTTATTAAGAAAGAAATAGTTTTCAGCTTACAAATTTTTATAATTTCATAGGAAAGTCAGAAACAAACCAGGAGGAAGTACAATGAATAGACAGGAAGTTATTGCACATTTAAATATGCTGCAGTGTCTAAATATATGAATAGTCTTTACACGGCTCTCGGTGCACTTGAGACCTTGCCATCAAACACACGAAGCCACTTTAAAAGCTAGGGGATGTGTGCAGAACTTTCAATTCTTGCAGGCTTTTTCACAAAATAGATCTAACTGTAAGCCACAGGCTCTTGTGAAATAGCAACACCACAAAGGTTTGTTCTTCCTTATATTTCACCAGAAGCTGTAACCACAAGTGCCAACTGTCTACAGATGATACAGGAATTAATTTGTAGAGGAAGAGAGGCAGCAAACCATCAAGAAAACATTTTTACAAAATCACCTGTGGTGATATTTCTGCTGTTGGGACTACCAGGTAACAAATATGATTTGTAGTGATATTTCGCTCTGCTCTCAACCACAGCAAGCCCTGACAGACCAGTAACCTTGAATCTTGTTTATTGCACACCAAGGCATGACCTGGGACTTTTAAAACACTTACATTTACTGTCCTATCTGTGGAAGCTCTTCCAACTTCTCCCTTCACTCTCTAGTGTGTTTAATAAAGTGTTGCATTGCTTTTCTGACAGTTCTAGGGCTTAAGTTTACCTGTTGGCTGATACATGTCTCTGTCTTCTGGTGGGAAATCAGTGTGACAGAGCCAGACAGAAAACAGACTCACTTCACCTCAGATTGATGCTTCTGAGATTGGTTCCATCCTAATAAATCAGAAGCTTAATATGTATTCATCTGCTACATTAGGAGTGTTTGAAATTTAGAAATGAAATTTACATACATTTAAGACAGACAAATTCTGGAAAAATAATTTCCAGAAATATTTTCTTAGAAGTTTACGTTACCTGTGCTTGTTTATGCAAAAGTTTGATCATAAAGTGGACATGCTAAAACCTAAATATTTTTCTTGGTGCATCCATTTCAATCCATTTAAGATTCTTGTTTCTGACAGTGATAGCAACTGCATTTCAGAAAACAAAATAAAGATTTATACACACAGTTTATGATGTCCTTCATTAAAAAACCCTCTATCTGAGCCTTTGGATACCACCACACAATAAAAATTGTTACAAGTTTTCACCTTGGAGAGATCTCCTATTGAGTTCTACACAGCAAAGATTTCAGCCAGAGGTGAATGATGTACTTCAAACCTCATAAACTGTGAAAACAGAGGAGACCTTGATGTATCAATATGTGGAAGTAATTTTGAAGCTAACTTTGGAATTCTTACTTGAAAATTTCATTCTTGAAATGCCCTAGATGTAGATGATCACTGCCTGTGAAGCTATTTCCCTGTGCTTATATCAAAAGGATAACATATCAGCTTTCTTTAGATTTAAAAAAACAAAACAAAACAAAAAAACCTGGAAAAAAATAGGAGTGCTGTTTCATATTTTTGGTCACTTGATGGCACTAAACTAACACTGTATACATATTAATCACCAAAAGTATAAAAATATTTCTGTGCCAGTGTACTTTTTTTTTAAGACTTGGCCTGATCAAAGTGCTTTGTTTTGTTGAGGACAGATTTCAGACACAATGGAGATTAAAAATAAACAAACATAAACCCAAGAAGCAGTAGTGAAATCTGGCTGACTGTGTTCCGTCTGTCTTGTTAAAGTTCATGACATACTACAAATACCATGATGGAAGGAATATGTAGCATTTCCGAGGAAAACAAAAGTCAGTTTTCCAATGTAATACACCAAAGACCAAACCAAGCCTTCCAGTGTAAAATCTGAGAGAAGTATCTGCAAACTTTGGACAGTGGCATTTCCACCAAAGTCTGTGGCCATCAGGTGGCCACCTGCATGAGGTAGAACATGTGGATATCCTGGACTTTTCCATATCTCAGTGTCTTTGGGGAAATTGTCAATATTTCAAGGCTAAATGGGGGGTTTATTGTGTGAATTAGAAGTGAAGCAGGGAGAACTTTGCTTGGATGGTCTCAGTCATGTAATAGGAAGCCTCTGCTGTGATACATGTGTGAAGAAGGGATTGCAGGACCACTGTGTCTCCCCAGAAAGGCATCTCCACACAGACTGTCTAGCAAAATGTCTGTATTGTGTTTATTTGTACTGAAATCTGAGAAATCCTCAGTTAAATGGATCTTTTGGGGGGACTT
Organism: Pachycephala philippinensis; assembly: GCA_013397055.1. Lineage (NCBI taxonomy): Eukaryota > Metazoa > Chordata > Aves > Passeriformes > Pachycephala > Pachycephala philippinensis. Next base: position 572,656 of record VWZT01009485.1, on the reverse strand, counting down.
TTCAGGATCTAATAGAGCAGGGAGGGAGCATTTTTATTTAATTGTCAGAAGTTTTGATCTTTCAACATATTTTCCTATTCTACAAAGGAAAGAAAACCACATTTTTAAAAAATTTTCACAGATTAGCAACCAGGAATGCTTTTGTTGGATCAAAGAACATATTTTCTCCTGATAGTGCTTTTTCTCTGGATGTTTTTAACTTCTTTTTCAAGAGAATGTTACTTGGATTTCAAAATCTCCAACTTAAGTTCTACCTGGACTTTGCCCCTTCTAATTTTCTCCCTGCAGAACTTCATAACATCCTTGTAGTTCTCCTGAGTTGCCTGCCCTTTCTTCGAAAGGTGATAAACTCTAATTTTTTTTCCTCGGTTCCAGCCAAAGCTCTCTGTCCAGTCAGGCTGGTCTTCCTCCCCACCATCTTGTCTTTTGGCACATGGGGACAGCCTGCTCCTGAGCCTTTAAGATTTCCTTCTTGAATAATGTCCAGCCTTCCTGGGCTTCTTTGCTCTTCAGGACTGCACTTCAACCAGTCTCCTATACAGGCCAAAGTCTGCCTTCTGGAAGTCCACGGTGGCAGTTCTGCTGGCCACTTTCCTTACTTTGAGAGCTGAAAACATAATCATTTTGTGATAGCTGTGCCCCAGATGGCCTCCAACCATCAAATCACCCAACAGTTCTGTGTTCACAAACCATAGGTCCAGTGAGTGCGTTCCCTAGGTGGCTCCCTCAACAGCTCTGTCAGGAACTTTTCTTCCACACACTCCAGGACCTTCTGGACTGTTTTGTCTCTGCTGTGTTGTACTGCCAACAGCCATCTGGTAAATTAAATTCCCCCATGAGAGCAAGGACTAGCGATTGTGAGACTTCTCCCAGATACTTATGGAATATTTCTTCTGCCTCTTCATCTTGATTAGCTTGTCTGTAACAGAGTCCCACTAGGATATCTGCCTTGTTGGACTTCCCTCTGGTTCTTACTCACAAACACTCAACCCTATCAGCACTATCATTAAGCTCTGGACAATCAAAACCTGCTATGTGTTTCCATTCTTACTACCTATTACGTTTTCATCTGTGTTCAGTATGGGAAACTTGGATGGTATTCATCCTGAAGGGGAGAAAGTCCATGATTTCACCACTTCTGGAACAGTGGAACACTTATCTGCAGGTCTTTTCATCGTGTTGTGGTTTAACTGCTGCAGAGATAAGGCCGTGATGGACTTCACTTTCTTATATACTCATAAATTCCTATCTTCAATGATTCTGCACCTATTGAGAAATAGATCACAAATCACAGGATATTCTGAGTTCAAAGGCGATCCACAGGGATCATCAAGTCCAACTCTGAAGTGAATGGCTGATACAGGGGCTGAACCAACAACCTTTGTGCTATTAGCACCGTGCTCTAACCAACTGAGCTAAATAAATACGGTATTTTCTGGGAGTTTTTGACCTTTACAAAGAGTTCAGTTAAATGGAAGATTTTCAACTTTCTAGCCAGTGAATTCATTGTCAAAATTTTGGTTGCATTTGTCATCTCATGTGCTCTTAACCATGATAAGCTTAAGGAAAGGAGTTGCAAAGCATTGAAGCGATTTCCACAGTATGCAAAGCCAATTTCAGCTCTCCTTTCTACTCATGAAAGTTAATGGCTTTCCACAGGAGGTAAATGAGGACAAATTTGGCTTTCTTGGCTTAAAAAATACCTTGTTTTCATGGCTATCTGCACTAAATTTAATCCAACTACAACAAATGAATCTGTTCACAAAGTTGGATAAATGTGAGCTAAGCTAATATAAGCCATGTGAAAAGTCACCCTGTTCTATGCAGTACCAGTCAAATAGTATTTGAACTTCATATGAAAGTATAAAAATATATCTTAAAATCTTCTCAAAAATAGTAGATGAATGTGTAATTTTTAGATGCATGTCTATTTTTACATGATAAATAAAATCATAGGATCTCAAAGTTGGATTTGCAAGCTTGCTGCCAGAGAAGCAAAGGAGAGAAATAAGGAAAAGCTCAAGAAACTGTCCTTTCAATATCACACACTGTCATATAAGTTTTTCACTATTACATTTCTTAGTCTTTTGTGCTCCGTATACATGTGCTGGAATCACATAGCACAAATCCTAATTTTTTATAGGCCTGGTAAAAAATGATCATAATTATAATTGCATGTGAAGGTTTGATTATGGTTGTATGTATGTAGCTCAGAAACTGCCCTCTCCTTATGTTGCTATTTTTCAAATCATCTTTTCTTCATGCAGCAATAGATTGAGTTGGTTTTGCTCCTATAAATTTCTAAAGTGTTTTAAAAACATTTTAAATTTAATCAGTCTGTAAAAATTTTAATCAAAAATCTAGCATTCAATGAAAGAGCTGCGAGAGGGACTTTTGGGAGGACAGACACAGGGAAACTCAGTAGGTCTGCCTGGTTGAAGGGTGAGTGTGCTGCCCGAATGGCATGGGCACTGCTGCCTTGCCTCTCTGTGTCTTCATGCAACCTCGTGATGCCTATTCAAACAATTTGGATACCATTTCTACCTGAATAAAATCAGATAAAATGCAGAGATGACTGTGACTCAACCAGAAACATTCCTGGAAGCACCTAGGAAAATCTCCCATGTCCACTCACTCCACTGCTTATCCCTTTTAGCCCTGATCAGCCATTAGCTACCTAACAGGGCAGAACCATAGCTCTGCTGCATCCAGTTCTGTCTTCTTTCTTTAATTACGTACACACAGATATGCTAAATTGTATGCCTCTGACAGATCTGTAGCCTAACTAACTCTTCCTTGCAAACAGTTTTAGGTATAGGACATCCTGTTTGGAGAATGTGCAAATGAAAAGATGAACCTTCCCTTCACAGAGCCTACTAATTTTGAAAAATTCCCAGGCTATATTTTTAATTATAATAATTTAAAAAAAGCATCAAGTTACAGACTACAGACAAATTATTAGTACATGAGTACTGAAGGCTGAGTTCAATACAAAGAGAAAAAATGTTGTGAAGCCAGATACTAAGCTAATGCAACTTGACATAGTTCCCTTAACATTAGTGGAGTTCTTCTGATTTACACAAACTGAGAATATGGCCCATTAAAACTTAAAAATAAATCTACAAGTCTACAATAAATCTAAATCTGACCTTTTTACTTTGAAGTATAAAGCAGACTATTTATCCACAATCTTTGGTTAAAATCCACTGGAATTAAGACATATTATTTTTGGCCACTGAAAAGTGCTAATATTGTTCCCTGAAAAAAACCAGAAACATGTTGTGATTTCAAAAGAAAAATTAATAGAATTCGTTTAAAAAAATAGTTAAAATAAAGAAGGCTATGGAGTTCAAATCAAGCGCATTCCTTCACCCCAAATTAACAGCTGTGTTATTGATCTGCTCAAGAAATCAGACTTAATTTAGCTGGCTTCCCTTAGCACTTAAGTGTGGTAAAAGGAGCAAAGACTTTCTTTCCTCTTGTTGCTAACTGCTCATGCTCCTTTTAATTTCTCAGTTCCGTTCCTGAATAATGTGTGAAATTTTGGAAAGACAGTCTTTAACAAAGAACTGCAATTATAGCTATGTGCATTGCTGGTGCAGTACCTTGATAATGACCATCCTCTCTCCAAAGGAAGCCTTTGGAGCTTCTGTGCCTGTCGAGGACCCCTGTGCCCTGCAGGCCCTCGTACAAGGGGCCTGGAAAGCTGTGGGGTCCTGGAGGAGACCATGGTGGAGGGCAGACAGGCACAAAGCCTCTCTAAAGATTATGGAATCATGGAATCATTTAGGTTGGAATGGACTCTTAAGATCATTGAGTGCAGCCTTGTAACCTAACACTGCCAAGCCTGCCACCACTAAACCATGTCCTTGAGTGTCCTATCTACAAATCTTTTAAATAACTCCAGGGATGGAAGCTCAAGTATATACTAGCAAATGTCATACAGGTGAAATGAACTGACTTGCCAGACCATGAATCACAGATTGGGCATGTCTATGAGACCAAGCAGAGCCCCAGAATTCAGAGCTGAAAATAGGTGTGGCTTTCCGATTATCGTGGGTTAAACATGACAAAATGGAAGTTTTGACTTTCAGTCACCAGTGGAAATCAGGAGTAATTAGACCAAAATTAATGGCCTCGTTTGGAAAACTGACCAGATGATGTACTCACCGAAATAAATGCACACACCTGAATGCTGCACTCTTGAACCACTGGAAGCCATGGAAGTGTGTGACACACACCTACCCAGCCACATAGCAGGAGTCATGGAGAAACTCACACTCTGCTCAGCCACACTGCATGATTACTCAGTAGCCTGCTGAGTAATGATTTTGTCCTGTGCCGACTGGCATACTCTGCCATAAGACCAGAGTCAGATTTGGGGTTTGGAGTCGTTAAAGGCCATTCCCAAAAGGGCAGTGTGAACAAGAGTGACACAACTTGGCTACCTCCACCCTCACCCTCCTCCCTCCACAGTTCTCTCAAACTGTGCTAGCAGCTTTTTTATATCAAACATATCAGCATATCAAACCCAAATGGTGCAACCCTAATTTTATTTTCGTGCATCAAAAGCACTGTTTTGGTAAGCTGCACTGCCCTTCTGTATTACTGTGAACAGCGTGAGCACACACAAATATGATGATAATCATATGTTAGGGCCTCAGAGGTACCACATTGGCCTGAAGGACACCTGAAGGACAGGAGATACCTGGTGTAGACAGGATCAGGCCAGGCCATCTCACTTCAGAGCTAGAAAAAGGTCCCTGAACAGGTATTATTTGGCAGTTCAGCCACAGTCACAGCCACTGCAGTATCAGGGACAAATAATAGATGTTAGTGTTGCCAAGTAACATTTCTGTGAACTGAAATGCCACCTGTCAGAACATAGCAGGTACAGACATAGGAAAGGCCTTGATCCTGCACATGGCTTAGGTAAGCACATTAATGTAAAGACATAAAAATAAGCCATGGTATCAAAGTATAAATCTGGCATGCACTTTTCATTACAGTAATTCTTTAAAAAAATAGCCCTTTTAAAATAAAGTCCTAAATTTTTAACAAGTGCATCTCATTGATATGCTGTATTATGCCTAGCAAACCAGAACCCAACAATAATAAAACCCCATGTTTTATTGGACAGAATGCATAATGCAAACTTTTCCATCTAGAGAGGTTCCTTTTTTCTCACTGGGATGAAGTAAGAATATGAATAATAAACTAGGTGGTAGCTCTAAGAGACCAGTGTTCTTTCTTTCTTATGTAAGTTAGAAAGGCAAAAAACGCCAGGAAAAGCATCTTCCAACTGAGAGATGGCTATTTTTGAAAACATTAGGTAGGAGCACATATAAGTCCAGGTAGTCATTACTCAGCTATGCTCACACAATTCTTATTGCCTTAAATGTGTATTTAGTGCTGATCTGTGCAGTACAAATTCTAAATATTCATGTTCAGTTACTGAGAGTAAATATTCTTGAGACAGAAAGCTCAAGACACACTATAGAAAATCCACTTCAAGCATAGCTGGAAAAACACTACAAATCCTGGGCCTGGAGAGACAGAAAACATCCCAGCAGTGAGAAATATGTATTCAGAATGGCCTTTAAATTTGTTTCCATCGTGATGGACATTCTAGTCTAAAAGGGTTAGATTTTCTTAGGAATTGGGAATCAATATGAAACTATGGACCTGATCCTAATGGTACAATTTAGATGAAATGGTGTTGACATCAATACAGAGTGAAAGTCACATTTTGTCAGTGCAAGGACAAAGGCAAAGGCTCGCTAGATCTGTTAGACAACTGGTTTGGGCAATAATTTGGCTCCTTGCTACATGTATATGTGTAAATGTGCTTAGAAAATGTCGAAATTCTGTTTGACATTTTATTTGAGATCTTCTGCCACATTGCACAAAAACTTTCTTAGGACTGCTGTCTGCTCTCTCCATCTGCAACCCACAGCCAGCATGGAATGTACACGGAAAAGTGCACAGGGAAATTAAACTTCCTAATACACTTTCTCCTCTTAGGGATAGATAAGTAGGTCAATTTTTAAAAATATTAGCTCCTAAAGTTAAGCACGTGAGTAGTCTAATTTTAAGATTCTTAGTCCTGGTTCCCCCAGTGAATTTGAGAAGAATCAGTGATACTGTCTAAGGATTAGGTGACTGGTCCTTTATTCACTCGATTTTTAAAAATGCAGACATGCTTCTCCACTGCAAGATGGCTCACTGTTTTGCAGATTAAGCATTCATAGCAGATTGTGCATTCCTAGCAGATTGCATTTGGCCTTCAGTTATTGACTACAAAAACTTGAAAGCAAGTGAGTTTACATATATAGGTTTAGCTAAAATAACAACAACAAAAAAAATCTTTCTTAATCCTGTACAAGGCAGTAAATGTTAAGTTAAAAAATTTCCATTTGCCATATGGTCTTCAGGTGATTTGATGTAATTCAAAACAGGCATTCAGTAGCCTAATGGTTTTACTGTACCACATATGTGTCATTCCCTTGAAATATATTTTTAGTTTGCTGCTCAGGCCTTGATTCTGCTGGCATTAGAAGCCCAATTACAGAAGCAAAGCGAATTCCAAATTCAGTCCACAAGGCTACATTATCAAAACCCTCTCCACTGGAAAAATATTCATGTCAGGCTTGAAATACCTTAATCATATTTCTCTTCATTCCCCAACACAGTATATGAGGATATGATGTAGAAGAGCTAGAAGCTACTCAGGAAAAGCTTTTCCCTGTTTTGTCCAAGTCATTTCAGAGAACTGTGGTTTGAGCCTGAGCTTAGGCTCATGGGGTCACAGTTTTAACATGATTATGCACATGCATGACTAGCACCCATACTTGAGTGCACATACTGCAGATTTTAAGTCAGTGGTTCCAAACACATCTTAGTTTGTTTCGTTGCTGTGTCTAAAGCAGTAATGATAGTTCTGTGAGAGTCTTTAGGGAAAAGTTTTTTTCCTTTGCTTCTTTGATTTCTTACAATAACAGAAGTGTTAGAAACATTTAAGCTCAGGTGGGAAAATTCTCAAACCAAATGACTATGTATTCATAGACTGATGAAGTTTAGATACCTGTGAAATACGTGCATGAAACCTTGGGTAAGAAAGTCCGCTTCACTTTGCACAGCCACTTGTTTGGGCTGCTTTCTAGCAGTTGCTGCACAATATTTTCCTTTCCAGTGTACCTCATGTAAATCAGACATATTAAATAGGGAAGGTAGTAATTCTACAGCATGAACTTCCTTCTGTAAGTGTGGCCAATGTGGGCCAAGCATTAATTGATAGATACAAATGTTTTGTTCTGATTCCACCATATGGATCAAAGGTTGGTGTAACAGACATCATAGATGGCAATCCCCTATGAAATCATGTCTTTTCATTCAGTTGCTTTTCTCTGTGTCTATTACATCTAGTGTACACTTCAGGTGATTTTGTTTTAAATGACTGGGATTACTTCAAATGACTGGAACAATGACAGTCGCTGGTTCTTTAAAAGATTTTCAGATTCCTTCTCAAAATGCTTCCAGAGTCACCGTTAGCGAAGTGGGACTTCACACACACGACTCACCGGGGCAGCAGTATGTACTAAAGCAACTGCAGTGAAACTGAACACTGTTTCTAACCTTTCATTAATGAGATCACAGTTGCTAGTTCAAAGCAGGTGAAACAATAAATATGTAGTTTGAGCAGAGAAAGTTAAATGGTATATGGAACTTCTTATTACATAAAAAGCAAAAAATTGTATTGCAGACGTTGCTTCTTGCCAAGCTCTTGTTGGTGTTCCAAGAAAATTAATAACTGGCCTACTATAAAATGCTATTCTTTTTTTACTTTCTTGAAGCTTTCATCAAAAATAGATATCTTGAGTGTCTTGGATATTTCTGGTTCTTTTGAGGATTTGCTGTAACGTTAATCTCCACAGTGCGGTTGTGTTAACACCTTCCTGCTGCTAAACCAAATTTCACCTTCAGACACAGGGGGACTGAATTTTTAGACAGGGATAATCCAGGACTCAGCAGCAGTGGATTTTGGAAAAGTGAGTGAAATATAACCCAAGCTGGACTGACTCAGTTGGCAGGCTGAAGCTGAGACAGCTTAACAAGAAATGAGTCTTTAAAGATCCTGTGTTTTGATACTTCAGGAGTATGTTACTTTTTCTGAAGCTTCCAAGGGACTTCATGAGGACTAGAAAATGCTATTTCATAGCTGCAGAATAACAGATTTTTTCCTTACAAACAAGGGTTGTCCATCTCAATCAATTCTGCCCCATCATCTGCTTTGACAGGAATAATTGTTGGACCTATTAAAATGTCTGCAGATTCCTCTTTCTTCAAGAGTACGTAGAAATTAGAGTTGAATGTTTGATGTTTGCTCTTGTATTACAAGTTACAGACACTACAGTGCTATGCATTGTGTAGGATTGATAGATCAATATGCAGGCAGATAAACACAGAAATGTTCTCAAAAGTTGATGCCATCAGTATGTGTGTGACATCAATGAGAAGTAGGTGAACCTCTCCTCAGGCTGCAGACTGGGTTGGAGATTGCTTGTGTGAGGCTTGACTATCAGAGCTGCAGGTTGTTCAGTGGATAAGAGCAATTCCTGAAGGACACAAGGGAGGTGAAATCAGAACTCTGGTTTTCTATAGCTATTGCAGATGAGGAGGGAATTCTGTCCAGTTACTGGTACCTTAGCTCTGGTTACAGGAGTAAACTACTGTGGTGGTCCATTGTCATGGGAGTGTAACTTTTCCATTCAGCTCTTAGAAGTGTTCATTATGCTCATACACAAAATCACAGAATCACAGAATAAGCTGAGTTGAAAGGTACCCACAAGGATCGTCGAGTCCAACTCCTGGCCCTGCACAGCACCCTATATATACACATATATACATATACACAATTTATAGCAATGTGTTCTGTGTCAGCCTCTACTTGGCAAAAAATCTAAACAGAAACTCCAACTATCAAGTTTTATAATGATGCTTTTTTTGTGTACCTTGTTTGTGCAAAAAAAGTTCTTGCATTTATTTAGTTTTTGAAATAACAGATTGTCCTTTAACTTGAAAAGCTCTTTGGCTATGCCTACCTTAGCAAATATGCAGATGAGTCCAGGAGTGGATCAGAAGACATTTTAATTATATACTTTTCAGAAGGCGTTGCTTTGGGCTTATTCTGTTCTGGTCATAATGCCTGTCAGTGACTGAAGTGCACTAGGTGTGCTGCAGGAGGGTGTTGTTGTTGTTGTTGTTGTTGTTTTTGTGAGGGGTTTTGGTTTTGTTTTTAAAATAAATTCTAGAAGTATCCACAGTTCTCAGTGTCTAGCCATTATCCTTTGAATATCTGACAGGTTCAAGCTCAAGGAGCTTAGTAAATCTTTGCAGTTTCAGAGTGGTTGAAATAAACACTGTTATCACGTTACAGATAGGGAAAGCAACATACTGAAGTATTGCATAACTTGCCAACACAGAAAGTCTTTGTTTGAGTCAGGTGTGTATGCCATGTCTGTTGGTTTCCAGCTAATTTTTAAACTTCTCTTCAGTAGTTTAAGTACAGCTACTTTCAGAGCAACAAACCACTATAGATTTGTACTTCAACCTGTGCAAAACAGTACTGCTGAACAAAATGGGCAGGGAATACCTAGGCTGTATATCAGGTGTGTTCTTTGTGACAATATGATGTGAAAGCAAACCCAAACACAGCCAAAATAGAATGGTATTTCAGTCAAAGCACATTTACTTTGTGTACTCTGAATACCTATGCAATGTGCAGGGTTATATAAATCAGGCATGCAACTTGTAAGCAAAGATATTCACCAGTAAAATGTAGCAACTGTCATATTTAAAATGAATGAATAAAAAAGAACCAGACTGGGCAATAAAATAACACAGATTTTCAACCTCATAAACAGCAGTGACATACCTGTGATTTGCACTTTTTTATAAAGAAAAAACCACTTTTAAATCTTGTTGATGTTAAAAATATACATGCAGTAACTTTTTGTCTTCTGCCAAAAGCCTGCCCTCTATTTAGATCAATGACATTTCCTTTGAAAGCGTCTGGCTACTGAGACTACAATGTCCATCACTGAAATTCCTCGCTGTGAAAAAGCAGCAAGCAGGTGATATAGCAGATAAGGTTACTGACATATCTCCAAATAGGATTTCCTCTGTGGCAATTCTGAATAGTCAATTTTGAACATTTATAAAGAGTTTCACAAATAGACAGTGAAACTTTATTATCTTCAACTGGTGAGGAGATAGAGTATTCTAGAGTAAAATAGATGGGTACCCCATTCAATCTATCATTCTGCCTACAGATGTGTTCATTGTCTGATTGTAAAAGTTTAAAAAAAAGATCTGCACAACAAAACCAAAATACACCTGGACAGTTGTGAAATGCTGATTTCCTAAAACATATTCCTTCCTGACTTATGTAAGTAATGTGTTTATATCAAGAAGCATGATGTTTCATTATACTTAATTATCTTAGTATAATTATAAATGCCAATGGTCACATAATTATCTAGATCTTTTTAAAATCCAATCACTCAACTCACTATTTCACTCAAAAAGTCTCTTGGGGCTGTAAATCCCTTGCTTTGCATGAAATAATATTTCCTTGAATTTGTTCTTCATTTAACTGCCATTAATTACATCATATAACATCTTCTCATATCTTGGAATAGAGAAAGACTGAGTGCTTGTCATAGTTTTATATTAATAACACTACATTTCAGTGCTTGTTTTATAAGTTAAAACCATAAAAGAATACATAAAAACCTAGTGAATAAGATGATGACAATCACAGAAAATAAGAAGCTTTATAAGCTCTGTTACAACCACTACCTTAAATCATTATACAAGCATTCCTGTTCAAAAATATGTCAGGCCTGCAATCAGTCTGAAGTCAAAGTGTGTAGGTGAATACTGAAGACATGAGTCCAGACTTTGGGACTGTATGACAAGCCTGTTCTGTAAGAGGCACTATAGAGAGGTCCTGCACTGTCTGAAACTGTCAGGTGGTCTCACAGACCCCAAACCATCATAATCACAAGTTGATAGTTAGGACATTTTTACTCACTCCTTCATTGTAATGTCTCAGTTCTGGACAGTCCTCCTCTTGCACCATTGCAGATAACAGGGTGTTGCCATTGGTGAGCCCTTTCTTCCCACCTGTGGCTCCATGACACCACTGCTGTCACCACTTAAATCCCCACAGGTCATTGAAATCATGACATCTTTTCATGTCAGAAATCTGACTCTTACCATAAAGCTCACTCTAGGGTTTCTTTTCTTTGATTAGCACTACAGGGACCAGCATCAAGCAGAGCAGGGAAGTCTACAGCTTGTCCTGTGATCATTGTTTTTCCAGCCTGTGAATGCCATCCCTGCCCTCCACTCTTAATAACTACCTTACCTCACCTCCTCTTTCCTGCATTTGTACATGTCAGCAAGCAGACTCCTTGTCATCTCATCCTCAGTGAGGCAGGGTTCTGAGAAGGCATTTCTGGAGACTGTCTAGGCCAAACTCCCATATTCAAGTCTAGTTGACTAGAACAGGTTGCCTAAAACCCAGATGGGTTTTAAATATCTCCTCTCTGCTCTGCTCTCCTATCTCCTAGAAAGAGAGATCCCATTTATAAGTTGATAGTCTGTGAGGCATCTGGATGCAAAATCTAAACATTAATGCAACAGACAAAATATGTTAGCACAGATTTCATTTATGATGGTTTACTGTTGTTTTTAATATGATAAAATGTTTGTAAATGGTTGTGGAATCCATAGCGTCAGCTGTAGATCTTGAAGCATCTGTTTGAAGAAGAACTTGCTTATTTTTTTCTTTGTTTTCATGTAAAGTTGTAACAGAGGAACAAGGATTATGTGTGTATGTGTATATGTGTTTATATATGTATACACATATCCATATCCATATGCACATATATATATATACATATATGCACATAAAAGAGGTTTTCTTTGTGTACATGTGAAAAGTATTGTCAAAACAAATTTTACTGCTTTCTCCTTTTCATCAGGGAAAACAAGAAGTTGTTCCCCTGTACATAAAAGTACAGAAAAAACCCACAAACATCTGCCCAAGCTGCAACTGTTGAACCAGATAAACTTTGAAATAAATTTCATTTCTGTGCTTTGAGTAGCACAAAGGAAAAAGTAACCTTTCTTCTCCTGATGTGAAGCAGATTGTGGAAGAGGTATGTAAGCTAAAAATGCAGGTTATGTGATTAAAATTGGACTAAAAGAAGTCAAATAAACAACATGAGAAGAGCTGTAAGACATATCATTGTCATTAGTGTCACACAAGTACTTCCATTTGCATTTCTGTATTCTGTGGGTTGATCACTACAAATGGTGATAACCTTAATGCCTTCTCTACAGTGAGCAAATCTTTGACACTAATGGTGTGATCATGTATTGACTAAGTGACCTCTTCCCATAGGCAATCTTGGTACTGAGTTGGGAGTTATTTTGAAGAGTTTTACCGAAGATCATTTTCAATTCTGAAGAAGCACTCAGCTTTATTCAGTACTTCTGGCACTGAAGCTAATACTGATTAAGAAATACCTAGTCAGAGTGCAAAAACTGCTTTCAAATTTATATTCTTTCAAATATACTCACATCTTGAATAGCTGCACTGGCTCCACTTTTGTTTATTATGTTGAACATGAGATACTTCTATTTGCCTTCATGACTGCCTCCAAATTCTCTTCATTTTAAGGCCATCAATAATAAACTGATACAAATACTTTGTTATATTGCACATTTCCTCCTTATTATATTGCACAACTGTGTAAATGTACAGTTTGAGGAGGCCAGACATACAGAATTAAGTAATTCCCAAAAATTTGTAAAACAAGTGGTAGTCAGTAATTGTGAATTATTAATTGCAAATTATTCTGAACATTGTGTCCACTAGTCTAGAAACCACATTTCCCAACTGAAAAAGAAAAGCCTAACTCAGTTAAACTTACTTAAAGAAAGGATTAAAGTTGTCTCTCTATATTTTGTGAGAAAGGAGAAATTGCTAGTAATAAATATTAATCATAAATGTTGATTTCTGAAATGATCACAAATTAAAGAATAACATGATTCTTTCTGAAATTTATTAATGCAAAAATGTCAAGTTATGATAGTACTATAGTACTCTAAACAAAGGGAAACATTTCTATTTATATGTATGTATGTTATATAGTGTAGAATATCTCAAGGTCAAATATGTACTCTCCAATTGTAACTGAAAAATATGTCAGAGAACAGCTGTGGAAGAAGGTGGTTTCAAATCAGCAATTTGGTCATCCCGTACACATGAGTTTAAAAGAGCTGGCAAAGTCAATGAACATGAATGCTGAAATTTAGTCAGTATTGAAGCACTAAAAAAATTCCATTAGAAATTTTTAAAAGTTCAAGTTGTATTTTAATAGGCAAGAGGTAACACTCTAGGTAATTATGAACCTATCAGCCCCTTCCTGTCCAAATAATAAGCAAACCTGAGTGCTAATGCAGTTGTGTGCTATAGTTCCTTTAAAGTGCTAATATGGTACTAATGGAGTTAACATCAATGCGCATGCACAGATGGAAAACAGATCCAGTCTGACCAGCCTGATAGGTTTTTTCAGGGAAGCTTAGTGGTAAGTGTAGTGGTGCTTGACTTTTAGAGGTTTTTGACAGAGTTCAGAGCAACCTTAGGGGTGAAAGCTGGAATGATAGAAAGTAGCTTGGCACATATAACTGAATAGAAAACTTACTAACAAGTCCTTGAAAAAGTGGGGACCATGTTGGGCAGAGTTATTTCTTCCCATTGGGAACAGATCTGGAACCATTTCATGTGTCTGGCATTGCTGATTGGGTTTGCAGATGTCAGGGACACTGTGGGAAAAGGTGAGTGATGAAGAGAAAGGGGTAAGCTGCTCATGGTAAACAAATTTTGTTTTTCAGACAGTCACATATAATGTCTCTCAAGTTAGCCCTCTTAGTGCAAATGAAATCACTAAGTAGTGAAGGAATAACTCAGCCCAATACAAGTGCTTATTGTATGGCAGTGGGCTGCAGTGCTGATGTGATCCTTGGACTGTAAACAGAGTGATCTTAAGAGCTGGAAAAATATATTTCCTCTTCATTTGGCATGAATCTGACTGTTACTGCAATCCTGTGTTAATGTTTTCTCTGCAGCCTGGGGAAAATGTTTGCAATTTGGAGAGCATTCAGGGAACAGTCATGACAGATACAGAAGGACAAGTAAACATACCTTGGAGAGAGAGAGAGAGGGAATGCAAGAGCTCTGTCTGTTTTAGCTAAACAAGGAGCAGTTAGGAGGATGCCTTTGGTCACAATCTATAGCTGACTGCAGGAGGAAAATAGGTTAGAATAGAGGGTTCTTTGGTCTAGATGTAGATGCATGAGAAGATCCAGCATTGAGAAGCTGAGGACACACACACTCCGTGGTAGTTGAAGACTTTAATTGTTTACCAAAATCCATGGTGAAGTCATTTGGAAATATCTAAGTTGAGCTCACAAGCTCTTTAAAGTGTTTTTCATTACAGGCAGGAACCAGCTGTGTGAAGCCCAATGGTCAATATCTGAGTGCTGATCTCTGAGTCAAATCCTACCCCAAGATTCTTCCAATCCAGCGTATTTATTTTGCTGTTTGGCAGGAGATGAAAACCGGCCATTTCAGTACCTTTTCCTGCACACAGAGAGCCTCTCAGAGCCAGGAGCTGTTATATTTGCATGGGTTGATCAATTAGTCCTGGAGTCATCTCCTGTGCCATCTGCTCATGGCTCGGCACTCAGGACTGTGTCTGCATTGTAGCGTAGATCAAACAGGCCTTGTACCACACAGGCAGGAAAGCAGGTTAAGTGATCACAGTGCTATCTTCTCCCTACATAATCTTTCAGTCTAGTTAAGCAACTTAAGGTAAGTCTGTATGACTTTCGTTAGTATAACTCTTTAGCAGGACTGTGGATAGCACATTGAGGCCCATTTGGTCAGCAGCACCAGAGGCAGCCTCATTTGGACAGTCTAACAGCAAAATAACCTTACACATAACGAAACACTACATATTTATCTGAGCGCACCAATGGGTCTTAGTTGCCCTTGCTAGACTTAGTGACTCGAAAACATTTTTCCTGATAAATTTTCCCTAGCCTAACCATATCTTGGGAGATGATTTAGAGTCAGTGGACAAACTCTGAAAAAAAAAAACAAACCAACCCTGCTTTTAAATCTTCCTCACTTTTATGTGTATACTTCCATTGTATTTTTCTTCATTTAGTAGTTCCGGAAAGTGTTTTTTATGAGAGTTTTCCTCTCTCAGTGTCTGGATCTGATTATCACCACATACGATCTTTGTACAGCACATGCATAATAGTGTTTTGGGCTTTTCGATTAAGAACTTGCTGCTAGTTATCTAGAGCCATCAAATATGAATTTCAGGGAAACACTTAGCTGTTGGAATAAAAGGAGATTTTTTGTAATTTCTGTTCTCTGAATATTGAGTTCATAGTATTATAAAAGCCTGAATTCTCCTCGGCTATTTGTCTGTACTGTTGTAAAGACCAGCTGTTCAAAAAACACTAGACAATAACATAATGTTGCTTCTCTAAATCGCTCAGATACAGGCACAAAGGATGGCAAACACACCTCATTGCTTTAGTAAAGGCTTTAATCTCAGAAGATTGGAAAGGGATCTCTTGAAAAGTTCTGCTCTTTGGCCAAAATTGTAAAAAGTATTCAGACTGAAAATCGAAGAGGAAGATTACACTGAATTTTGCACAGTTTGGAAAGGAAGATTAGATGTAGGTAGAAAATTAGGTTAGATTCCCAGTCTAGCCTAATTTCCAAGTTAAGTGCAGCTGTCAGATATTGTGATAACGCTGTCTAATCCCAAAGGTACCTGCACACTTTACACAAATATTTCTTAGAGCTTTCCTTCAGGGTCCTCATCTCCACTTCTTCTACTGAGGGAAGTCTTTCAGTCCTGTGTTTGGGACATCTGGCAACAATGGGTTGGTGTCCTCTTTGGAAACAGCAGAAAATGAACTCAGGTTTTCTGCTCTCTTGACAGAAGGTTGTTGCTGCTTCTGTCACCTGAGAAGATGAATTGGCTCCTCCTGAATGCTTTTAGAAAGTGGTTTGGAGAAAACCCAGGGAAGACAGCGAGTGTCTCCTGGCAGCACAGAACCGTGTGCCACGGGGCAGGAGATGGGCAGATGTACCTCTGTCCTCAGCTTCTCCCAGTAACTGCCTGAACTCTCTCAGGTTGCTGAGTGCTGTGGAAGCTGTTCTGAGACACCAAGCTTGCCCTGTGATCATACTGAGTGCTTACTGCCTAACTCCACATGAAAGCTTTCATTTCAGGAGCCTAGACACATAAAAAGTAGGAACCTACTTTGGCAAACTGCTGAGCTTTGTAGTCTCAGTCTTCCTCTACATCTCATTAAAAGCACTGTAGCAGAAATTGTGCTTGCTTGATATAGCAGCATGTAGGTTTTGTACTCTTCAGGTGAATAAAGTAAAGCCTGTAATCTGGACAACATTTGTTAATATTCTGCAAGGGAATGCCATGCTGACCAAAGCACTGAAATAAATGGCCATGACATTTCCTCAAATATATAGAAGTGTGTGAAATCCTTAGAGCTCTTGTGGAACACAAACCAACAAACCTACTTTATTACATATAAAAAAAGGTAGGCCTTCCTTTTCCCCACTGTTTTTCGGCTGGGTAAATTCTTTGCACCTATTCTGCTTTTTGTTCCGCAGTTTTCTGAAGCTTCCTAAGTTCTTCGGCCTCCATGCACTTTTCCTTTTTATGGCCAAAACGTAGGTGTCCACATGACATCTCATCTACCTACTACTCATGTTGGTTCTTTCTCATGTTGCTATCAAATTGCCACATCATAGTTCAAATAAGTAATGAAATCTGTTATGTGTGATTTTTTCTACACTGTGGGATACTCAGCGTGAGAAATTTCCTTACTGTAACCTTTCAGGAATATATAGATGTCCTTCAAGAAAGCCATGGAATAGATAATGACCAGCTTTGTCAACCCACACTTTGTAGACTACTGTCTACATCCTAGGATTAGGTTTTATGTCCTGTGATGACTAATGCTTCACAAACACACAAATTTTTACATTAATTCTTTGCCCTTGCTGCAGCACCAAACCATGTGCTGTGTGACACACCCTTGAACGCAGGCAAGGCGCAGCACTGTCTCTCGGTAACAAAGCCATTAGTGCATGTGGTGATGTTCCCACTGCACAGCCAGGGAGTTAATTTTTCATTGAAAACTACAAATCTCTTTATTTGGATCAGGCTTGGATTAATTTGTCAAACTAGACTCACAGGGCTGGCTATTATCCTTTCCAGAGGATGGTGATTAGATCTGTACATAGGTTGGGGGTCTAATCACTGTCTTATACAGTAATAATAAATATTATAACCTTCTTTGTTTTATGTTTTTCTAGCTGTGCAATCTGTCAACCAGTTTATCTTCTTCACTAATTAGGCTGGGGGCTTTGGGGGAATTATACTGTAATTCCTAAATCTCCTTTCTGATTAGCTCCATGTTTACCTTTATGATTTGATTTGATAGTTCTTGCTATTATTTTAATACAGGGGAATATAATTTTTAATACCTTAGGAGAGAGGGCATTGGTACCTTGGCTGGATAACAGTGGTGTCAATAGCTACCCCCGTGCTGTGCTTTCCTGGTCCTGAAAGTGGCTTTGAATGTCGGTAGGAGAACTGCTTCCCTGTGCTTCCAATAAGTGTTTATAAGTAGCTATTGGGGACAGGGGCTGGTTTTTCACTTGCATTACATTTTGGAAGAGCATAAAGAAACAGATTTGTGTGGTAGATCTGTGGGTTTATCCTCCAAAGCATTAGCAGAGGGGAGTGAAAGTCTTCTTTGCCCTGCCAGGAGACAAGTTCTCAGATGGAGTGAAGGCACTGCCCACCAGACTGCACAGTCCCTGATATAAATGGTGTCCATCACTTAGGAGACCATCAGCTGGTGATAATTGGACTTTACCCTTTGAAGGGAAGTACAGGAAAATTTTCCCAAGCATAACTTTTGCCCTCTTTCTTTGGTAACTTAGAACTGTAAGCAAGGGACCACATTAGTCACTGTTCAAGGAAAAGTAGAAGGTAGAAAAAGCATGCTGAAAAATGCATTCTAAGTTTAAATTCTGGGTTTATGACTGAAAATGTCAGACCACATATAAACTTGGAAGAAAGTGTTTTCGATTTTTCAAGGGCAGTGTTTTGATGAGGTAAGGAAAGTATGGGCACCATGAAAATGCCCCATAACTTAGGAGTTCATGTCCAAAGAATCAATAATTTTCTCAAATCAAATAACTCCACCTTTTTTTTTTATTTTTAAAAAAATCCAACCCAAACCAGGAAATCAAATGCAAACCTTCAAAGTCTGCATAAGAAAAAAAAAAAAAAACGCAACTTGAAAGAAGCAAAAATTGCATTTCTTGGAGAAGCAATGCCTTGGCTGCAGGGGACATATACAAACTCTTCTGTGTTCTCTTTTTCTGGTTAAATGAGTAACATCTTGATATGCTTTACTGTTTTTGTGTGGTCAACAGCTATAGGAGACATAATTGAATTATATTTGAGTTTGAATGGTGGAAACACAGCACAATATTACTAAAACTGCTTGGGTTTAATAGAGATCTGAAGTGACACAGAATCAAATGAGTTGTGACAAAGCCCTCTGAATGGTGCTGGTCTAGTTTACAGACAAAGGAAGTGTGAAGAGGTTGGGGAGCACAAGATCTGAAAGTCCTGATTTGGGGAACTTACATTTATTTTGAGCTCAAAAGTACCACTGGGGTCAGGGCCAGCAGCTGAATGAAGGGTTTGCTCTATCCTAAAGGACACAACTCTGCTAGTTCCAGCAGCAACTAATTTTGGTTGGCAGAAGCAAGGCCTGGGAGGGGAGGGGGCAGAGCTGCAGTCATGGGACTCTATGGTAGAGCCAGTGTCAGTATATGCAGGACACTTAGTACTATTTTACTCAAACAACAGACAAAAGAGAAAAAGAAAGGCACCAGCTCAACAAGAAAGTGTTGAGTACAGTGGATGCTGAGTAGAATTTAGAGAATTTTTTCCTTGAGTTCAAATTCTAAATGATTTGCAGTAATTTCAGTCAGGGCAGCTTAAAAACTGATCAACAAGGCAAGCTTGGGTGTGGACCAATCCTGGAAAGGAAAGAGGAGAAAAAGTTCCTGAGACCAGCTTGAGTTTACTGTGCCCAGCTCGCTGCCTGTGGCTGAAAGGGAGGTGGGGAGCCAGGGGCAGTGCCTTCCTGCAGGGCAGCAAAAAAGCACCTCTGGGACCAGACAGGAACAGCAGGACTCTGAGCACAGGAAAGGCACCAGAGGGGGTGCAAGCCAAAAGGAGCTGAATAGTCAAAACTCTGTCTTACTGCCTTGATCCCAGCCAAACCTAGGGGTTTCCAATTAAAAAGAAAAGAAGAGAGAGAGAGATTGAACCACCTAAATCTCAGTGTCTATGATAACAAGGTTTTGGATAAACAAACAGTTTTGGGAACTTAAGCTGCTTAGAGCATTAGGGAGAAGAAATCCTCAGATGTCATCGTAATGTGTTTGCTTATTTTTTTTTAATGTAATATGTCACCTAATTGCAGTGAATGGCTACTCTTGAGTGTAGTTCAATAGACTGGCACACTGAGATGGCCATATGTGGGGAAATAAACATCTTGGTAAACTCCTTGGCATATGACCAGTATTGAGTATAAATCTACAGAACAAGGAAAAGCAGCCCTTTGTGTCACAAGATTATTTTGAACTCGAGCTTTCAAGTAGCTATCAGAGATTACCTCTCATCTTTCACAGCGTGAATTTCATGTCCGTATTGTCAGAGAATACAGAACAATATGGAAAGCAAGAAGGAAGAAAGGAGGAATTAAAGTACCTAAATCAGCTGAGTCATGGCTGAAATACAAAAAGGATTTCTGAAGGGTTGAGATTGAAACAGTAATGAAAAAATTCCCTCATCTATAGCTATGGGGTTACTTACTACAGTGTTTTTGATGGGAATTATGACTCGGTTCCTGGGGACTATCTTGCTTCAATTAATTAAACTCACACTGAGAGGACTATTTCAGCCCTGCAACGATTATTTCATTTTTCATGGGAAAGTAGGAAAAGTGATTTGAAAAGAATTTGGTGACCCTTTTTTTCACTTTCTGATGTTGGAGACTTTGAGTGGAAACTAGAACTTGAACCACAGACCTGAGTCTGGGAGCAGAGCATGAGGAGAGAGGTGACAAGCATTGAGGGCATCACTGCAAGAAAGCATGGACAAAATCTCTCTAATAACATCACCCCTCATATCAATTTGTTCCCCTTTCATATTTCTTTTCTGTATTCCTACTGTTTTTTGCCTCTCACCCTGAATTCCTTTTTGTTTGTGAGCTCCAAGTTGCTTTTTCAAAAGAAATAGAAAATTGTTTTGGTTCACTTATTTATTTTAAAGTAAGGCAAAAGGGTAAATCTTCTTCTCTGGGGAAAACGGAACCACACTAGCTCCAGTGACTGCTAGGCAGACTAATAGCTAACTCATTGGAGCCGGATGGTCTTTCAAAACAGCCTTTTATTCTCCAAGGTATCAGTTTAACTCCTACAGGAGATACCACGGCCCAGATTTTGCTCCTTTCCCTTTTCTCAGAAGAAAAACAGGTTATTTGGAACTATCTTGCGTTTTGAAACAAGTCACTCATCACTGCAATATTCTCTCTTGTTGAAGCTGGACGTACAGTAGTGCCTGTGGTAAGTATGAAAACACCACTGGGTGATAAGAACTATACAATTAAAGCCATGAGTGATAATGAACAGATGCGTCCCTCCCACAGATGCTTTCTCATATCAAATGAAGTGTGGCTGCAAGATTTTATCAGTTCGAGGTGTTTATTCAACTTTAGAGAAAAATGTGACCTACCTTGATAATCCCCCATATGGTTATTTTTCGCCCAGGGCTTTTTACCTTTGTGGGTAAGTTTTTGTTGCTTCTGTTAAACTGATTTTTGTGATGTCAGCAAAATTAAAAACAAAAAGGCATGTGACTCCTTGTGGGTTTACAATAAACAAAGCCAGTGCACATGTACTATCTGATGGTGGATCTTTCTCTACACTCTTACTAACCATTGAGATATTTTTCCCCTAATGGGAGTGGACAAAGATAAAATCTATCAGTTTTTATCAGTAACAGAGCAAGGAGACACTGGAAAAACTTATTTGTCATCATTTTTAATCCAGGGGTGGCCAGGATAGGATGGTTTCCAGGAACAATCTGTCTTTAACATGTTGAAACTTCACTTTGCCCTCTGGTATTGCCACACTAGTATTTACTATGGTGCAGCAGGAGTAATCCCAGCACGTGCCTAGGAAGTGATTGGGAGCTTTTATACTGGGGCCTGTGCAGGTCTCAGGCAGGCTGGGAAGCTCACCCCTTGCAGCTGTGGGGTGATTGGTGTGGCCAGAAGGGCAGCCCAGCACCCCCCAGCTCTCCAGCTCTGCCTCTGCTCTGCTTAGAACCACTGGTCAGCCATTAACTTCTCTGTGTACCTGCTTCTTCCTTTTTGTCTGTCCTGATGTTTTAGATGGAAACCTCTGTAGGTGAAGGATGCATTTTATCATGTGTCTGTCAAGTGCCGATTTTGGCTGGGAAATCTCAGCACTCCTGTGAGATGAATGGTAATTCCAATAATAAAGGCAAAGCCTGGCCATCTGGCTGCTATTATGGTAATGTCTTGCTCCGTGAGTGGGACACTCTGTGCAGCTGCTTCTCTGTCTCATTCTGTATTGGAAAAGACTGCTCTTAGACTTTGGGCTAAAACTCCATGGCTTGGAGAGAGAAAAGGCCTGTGGTAATGCCACCTGACCTAGGTATCGAGGCTGAAAAGAACCCCACCATCTGGAGAGTATCACTCAGGATTTTATGTCATATGGTACTCAACTGCGAGCAACAACTGCACCACTGGGTTTACCCCCAAAGTGAGTGACAGTCGCTGCTCACAAGTGATCATCTTCTCAGACCATTCCATCCATGCCTGTCTTGGCAGACAACTTTCTCCATCCCCCAAGAGTAAAAACTCTCCTGCTCTTATTCAAGCATCTATGGATAATGACAGGAATCTGACTTAGTAGCGAACCTCTTCACCACCCAGTCAGCTCCAGATCTGGCTGTGCACCCTGCCCACTATGGATGCTAAAAAGCCTTAGCAGAGAAGTTTTCAGCTCTCAGCAGCAGTTTGTGAGAGCCTTGTTCTCTCTCATGCGAAACTATGCAAAACATGATAAGGTTTTCTGTAAACAGACTTTGCTAATCTTGCACCTGCGTTTATAATTAAAATTGTTGTGATACTAACTAGAGAAATGAATGATGTGTGAATTGACCAATCACCCTGATAGGTAGTTAGTTAGAGGTCCAATACCTCTTGCCTTTTAGGAAAACACTAAAAGAACTAAACACATAAAAACCCGTCCTTTATTAAATAAATAATTCAATTCATTCCTTTCTGCTGACCACTCGCGTGTCTCTGAGTCCTTCATTGCCTCTTGGCACCGCCGACAGCGACACCCACCTCACTCCATTTGCTGCTTGCAGAATTGATGCATTTCTGGTTGGCATATAGCAGACTCTTCAGTGCTTTGGGATTGAGATATCACTACAGCCACGAGTCACAAAATGAAACAAAACATAAATCTGAAATTACTTAAAGCTGCATAATTTATGGTGATCAGGGTTTTCAGACGTGGCCTTTTTCATATTATAATATTAAGCATGACTTGGGATAATAATTCACATGGCTGAATATAGTGCTACTGATAACAGTTAGTAGAGGGAAACTATCAAATACTTAGCCTTGCTGTTGTCTGTTGTGTTCTCCCATTAGATGTTTTATTTTATTCTATCTGGAGTTTCCTTCAGTTTGCATGCTATGTTTGGCACAACGTACATTAAAAAAATGCTATTGCATTTACAAAATTATTTTTACTATCTCAGAGCTTTCAAACTCAAAATTGAAACTAAAACTCCTTTTCTCTCACATGTACATACAACTCCAGAAGAGGCCCTATTCTATCCCAGAGCCACAACACACAGATCAGTTTGCATGAAGAGATGAGGATTTGGTAGCCTGTTGGAACACATGGCAGGAAAGATGGGGAATAGGAACAGGCTCCTTAGGGGTGATGGTCATTGTGCGGATGGTGCTGGTCTTGGTGCAGTCTTGTTCATCCTCAAGGACAAAACTAAGGGGTTTCTGTAAGAAAATGGACTTAAAACCATACTTAGGCCTGGAGTGAAGAGGAACTTCTGGACTTCAGCAAGGATGTGTCCTGCCTGACCACTCTAGTGGCCTTCTACAATGGAGAGACTACAGCAGTGGACAAGGGAAGGCCTACAGATGTCATCTACCTGGACTTCTGTAAGGCTTTTGACAGAGTCCCCTACAACATCCTTCTCTCTAAATACTAGAGACGTGTATTTGATGGATGGACTGTTAGATGGATGAGGAATTTGTTGGACACCCCATGCTGGACATCCCGTTCCGTGAATGGAAACATTCAAGGTCAGGCTTGATGGGGCCCTGAGCAGGAATCAGGTCAGGATGGGGCCTGTAGCAACCTGATATAGCAAAAATTGTCCCTGCCCATTGCAGGGGAGTTGGACTAGATGACATTTAAAATGCAAGATATTCAGTGATTCTATGATTCCAAGAGAGACCCCTCAAGTGAGCTACCACTTAAGAAACACAGATATCAGGGTCCAAGACTGGACTGGTGAAATAAGTTATTTGGCAGTATTGCTATACTTTAAAATCCCAAAGATGTGCTGAAGCATAATACATAATTTTTCACCTGAGCTTTTTTATCACTGTTCAGGCCAAACTTGCTCATATCCAGAAGTCATCACAGGCTGTAATTTTTTAAATCCCCACGGAGATCTTGCTGTAGCAGTGTCCTCTGGAGAGAGGCAGGTTCTCTGCATGGCCCAAAGCAGGTGGAACATTCACATGTCATATTGCAAATTGGATGCTTATTCCTTTGGGAGCTCTTCCTTTGTGTGAGGAAAATTAAATCTCTGGCTTGTCTAAGGACGAGGAAGGAAGACTCTGTTTTGAGGACAATTGGGAATTTTGTCTCTCTCTTGAAACACAGCTTCATTCATTTTAAGTCTTTGCTTCTGTGCCTTTACCTATTTTATCTGTTTCCCTTTTGAAAAACAGCATAGCATGGAATTAAGGCATTCATTCAACACCATTCAGTGCTTGGCTTCACTCATGTATTTCTGCAGTCTATATTGGTTTTCTACTTTTTTATTCAGTTGTATTCAAAACAATGGCAAAGTCCCTTTAATTTTGATGATAGACAATGAGGTCTTTTTTGAGGAACACCTTAGGCTTCTTGACTTGCATGTGTCTCTCAAGAGGACACCTTCTGATTCATTTTGGAAAGGGCATGAAAATCTCAAGATCAATTTCTTTTCCCAAACAAATAAAAGGAACCATTTGGAAAGTAACCAGTGCAGGCAAATCAGTTACAGCAGATTGTTCATAAGATGAGTTACATTGTTCTTCTGTTTGCAAATATGTGCCATGAGCCTGGTGTTTAGAGAGATGAACTGGCTGTTTCTGGATATGCAGCTTATTCATGAATGGTTCATCGTAGTTCAACTCATGGCTCTTTCGAGGGCACACAGGTCATGGTTTGGGTCTGTTTTCTCTAACTGGATACACGTTGTTCTTTTAGAATCCGTTTCTCTGGTATAAACATTCATCATTACAGAATCACTGTAATGACTATTTGCTACTGTGATAAGAGTTCCCTTAGAGCACAGGGGGGAGGGGAAGGTCTGCTCACCCAAAGGAATGTGCTGAAAATCTTCTATACAACTGGAATACAATTCCATAAGATACCAGCCATGGGGATGGTTCTTAGTCTACCTCAGTTTTACATGGCACACAAGAGTTAATTTTTCAGGTGTGACTGAAATAGTTGGCAATGGATGATGGCCCAGCTTCAAAGGCTGATGACCCAGTTGACTTCAAAGCACAGAGAGGGGTGGAGATAAGATAAAAAAAAAAATGCTGGAGGAGAAGGATAAATGAAGATGTAACTCAGTAGCTTTGCCCATCCACCTGCTGCTGCATTGGTGTGCTGATGCAGCATTTTGGGTGTGGAAATCCCCCAAAATACACTTATTAGAGTCCTTACCAGCCTGTGAGAGATACCTCCAGTAGTCTAAGTGTCTGCTGTACTCCTGGGGCGGGTGTCTGGGAGGGCAGGCAATGGGACCAAGGCATTATGGTGGAGCAGGGCTGCCGAAGAAGGGACAGACTGACCCAAAAGGAAATAAAACCCTGAAACCTTTACCTGCTGTCAAATGGAAAGCTGAGGGTCATCAATGACAAAAGGAGTTCACTAACTTTTGACCTTGGCAAAAGGATCTACATCTCACAGTCCATTGAAGAGCATCAGATGGGACAGTTACCTATTCCTGGTGTAAAAACCTCTGTGGGGTGGAGATATCTCATCCAGCCCTCGGTATAAGTGATGTGCTTATACCTTTTTGGATTATTTTGTGCGGAAATAAACACCACAACATTCCCACTTGCCATTTTCCTGTCTAAATTTTTATGTTGATTCAGGAGGCACACAATAAAAATAAGCCTTGGATCAGCAGCTATTTCTGACCCATGGGTTATTTCGTTTGCTTTTGTTTCATATCACAGGGGCTTGTGGCTGTCTTGGCCTGGCTTAGATTTTCCTGGTGCTGTTCATTGAAGTGTTTTATTTTCCACGATTGCCTGTAGGCACTGACATGGATTAGCCTTGGCAGCACCATGCAGGGGGCTTACACACCCTGATGCTCACTAATTACAACCTCCTGAACATCCTAAGAGCTATAATAATACAATGATGTATATATGAAGTCACGGTCTGTCAATGTATTGCCCCTGTGGTGTAAACCCTGCAAGCAATATACTCATGACTGGAAATCCCTTTATTGCATGGAAAGTTTTGTTCTTCTGAGTGGTTTCTATTTACATATGCCAGGTTCTCTGAATGTCCAACAGAATGTGATACTACACCAACCCACATCTTGAAGACAGATGGAGATTTTATTTCCTTTCTTTTACTCCTTTTTATCTTGCTTTTGACTCCCTTACCTTCTTCTTCCCACAGCTACTTGTCAACATTTTTTTCTGGCACAGTACCTGAAATGCCCAATCCAGGAAAACACATGTAAGGTTTATTTGTTTGTTTTAAATCTCTGTGTTAACAGTTAGGGCATTTAGCTTGCTAAATACCTGTGAGGGTCTAAATGTGAGTTCAGCCACCTAATCGCTGGTGTGTGGATTGCTGAGTTACAGGTGATGGGTGCAGTGCAGGGGAAGACAGTAAATTTAGTCCTATGTGAAACACCTGAACTTGATGCAGAGGATCTGTCAGAGCTTTGGTCCCCTGCATTTCTTCAACCAGCTGATCAACTCCTACTCAGCAAAATTATTTCCCAGTGTAGGCATAGGTATTTAAGGTCTTCATGTGTTTTGGAGTATTAGGCAAAGGAGAGAGGATTTTTTTCCTACATAATATGGCCCATGGAGATACTGATCCTTCTCCTCTGGCTGCAAAGGGAGGCCAGCACGATCAGGTTCCTAAGAGTGTGCCTCCATCCGGTGTTACTGTTAGGTTCTATTGTTCTGCAGGACCAGTGGCTGGGTGCTGGACACCCCTGAGCACTTGGAGAGATCTGCTGAAATGAGAGAAAATGGCACATAGTGTCTGGTGTGGACCAACCATGATGACCATGAAGAGATTCTGGTGTTTCTCATGTTCTGTTTCACTCAGTCCCAAAAGGTTTCTTTGAATGATATAGGGAGACATCACACACTTAAAATGGCTCACGTATGCCCTCCTAACCTCCCCTCAGCATGTGCAAAGCAGAGCCACACTAATTTCAATGCTAGGGGGAATTGGAATACATCTCCAGAGACTGGAGAGGATTTTGTGTGTAATGGCAATTAGAGTTTCCAGTAGTGAAACTCCTCCAGTTTTCACACACTGAAAGTATTCTCCAAAGTAATGACATCAAGAAGAAAAAAAAAAAAAAAAGAAGATTAAGGGTTTGCATCATTATGTTTGACAGAACATATACACTACTTTTTCAGAGATTGAAATAATCATAACTAAGCTCATGGAAAATTGCAAACACATAAAGGTTGTATGAACAGATACATAAATCAAATTGTGAAGTAATTGTAATGCACTTTTTTTGGACATAAATTCTTTTAGAGGACTCATCAACCACTTTCTGATATGAATCTTGTTTAATGGTAAGAAGGATGATGATTAAAATATTAGACACCAGTGAAAACTTCTCCACTTCTAAAAAAAAAAAGCTATATCTAAGCCTTGAGGCAAAAATGTTAAAAATAGACATTTTTTGTATGAAACTATTTGCACAAATGAAACTAATAGGTTTTTATCTAAACCATCTGGTGGAGGAAAAGCATTAAAATGTAAAGTCACATATTGAAGCCCACAGAGACTTATTCTGAATGCTATATGTTAAAAAATATAAAAAAGGAAAACTTTATCTTTTCCTTCATTTATCTGAGGCCTTGCTCTTCAGAGTCCAAGTTTTAACCAGTTAGTTTTACTTTGGCAAAACCAATACACTCCTTTTGGTCTTCGCTTAGAAGTTGTGCTCCCAATAATTCAATCTAAACTCATTTCAGAAAAGTGATTAGTGGATTAGCATTTATGATTTGCTTGGGAGTTTTTTTTCCCCTTAAATAAACCTCTACAGGAAACTCAGATACAAATGACGTTCACTTTTGTTTTTCCTGTACATGTAAAACCAGACTGCGAAACCTCAGTTTAAAATAGCACAATTTACTGTAGCATGAGCTGTGTAACAGGAAGTAACCAACTCTCACTCCTTTTCACAATTTGAGGCCAAACAACCATGATCTTGTGGGCTTTATTTCTATCCCACATGTAGGGGATTTTGTGTGAAACTGAATCACAGACTAGCCTAGATTGGAAGGGATCTCTGCAGGTTTTCTGGTCTATCCGATGCCCACAGATAAAGCTGGTACAACTTAGAAAGGGATCTTCAGGACTATCCTGTTGACTTTTGAGTATCTTTGAGTACAGAAACCCCACAGTCTCTTTGGGCTCCTGTTTCAGTGTTTTCAACCTTTCCCTGGTGATTATTTTTTCCCTAATATGTAATCAGGACTTTCCTTATTTCAGCTTGTGTCTTTTGTCTCTTGCCCTTCATGTATGCCTCCAGAAAGATTTGAGTTCTGTCTTCTCTACAAAGTTCCACTGTGCAGTTACAGACTGCAGAGGGAACTCCTCTCCTTGAGACTGACCAGATCCAGCATTCTCAGCCCTCCACCTTAGCCCTGTGTTCCAGTTCCTGACCATCATGATGGCCTCCTCTGGATTCACTCCAGTATGTCAATGTTTTCCTTGTATTGGGGTCACTTCTGGAAACGTTCCCATTTCTAGAGTCATGTGCCTTCCTAGTCTAAAGGTGACAACACTACAAGAAGATACGATTTTTGCTCAAATTGTCCTCAAAAAATTCTCCCTTGAGAGTTTAGAAATACTCAGCCTTGAAAATCTGTCAGCCAGAAAACCTACTGCAGAGGCATGACCTTCCTGCCAGGAGTTCATTGTGCAGCTGCTTCCACCCTGCTTGCAGAGGGCAGCTTCTGCTGTGGAGGCAGATGCAGGACAGTCCTATGCAGATGTCATGACTCTCTCCTGGTGAGTCTGATCAGTCTTCTTGGTGGCAGATATATGTGTATGTATGGTGCTTTGTTAGGTCTGATGTAGAAAGGCAGGTAAAAAGCTTCATTGAGTTCTAGGCAGAAATTCTGAAAAAAAAAAAAGAGAGAGAGAGAGAAATAAATCACTTTGAGGGATATGAATGATATAGTCAAAATTCCAGTCTCACGAGCTTTGATATTTTAATCAAAGATTCCAGGAACCTAGGACCAGAGATTACTCAGACATCTCTCTCTTTTTATTTTAATCTTTTAAAATTAATTTAGAGTTAAGTTCAAAAATAGCACTCAGCTGTTCACATATGACTTAAAAGTGGAACTGCTGAAGACAAATAAAACCTGGCAACTTCCCCCTATATATTATTTGTAAAATCTCACCCAAGTTAAAGCTGCCCCCATGGATCTGAACACTACTTCACAGATTTTGAACTTTAGTTATGACTAAAGCAGAAGACTGTTTTTCAAAACTCTCAGATCTCAGCTACCTTTCCTCTAAATTACTCTGTGTCCCTGGGCACATCACTTACCTCCTTTCATATTCATCTCTTTAACAAAACCATGTAGCACATGCTCGTATGCCAGAGGAGTGGAGAGGTTCAGCTCATTATTTTGAACTCTGAGCAAAACATGAAGGCTTCCTCTGCTAATTAGGGCATCAGCCTTATTTATTCAAATGGTGACATGTTTTTGAATGAACTTTGGATCTTCACGTTGCTATCTAAGCTGTGCTACATAGACAGCAGGAAAAATCTTTCTTGCATCTTCAGTATATGACAATATGACTGTACTGATGGCACAAACATGGATCCAGGTGTTTCATTGTGAAGGAAGCTGGAATTACAAAAGCAGCCTGCAGGCTTTGTGTCTGCAGAGGGCTTATGCTGCCACAGGTATTGTGCTAGCACCCCATGTGCCCCCACCCCCAGCCCATATTGGAAAGGTTTTGGACTCTTTTTACTTTCCACTGGAACTTGGCACTATGGGAGCACCAAGGTCAGCATATATGCTGTGCATAAAGCTGGGAAATTTTTGACTGCATGTATCAAAGTATGAGAAACCTGAATGTTCACTAGAGGTTTTCTTCATCTTCCTTTCTATTTTATTTTTTGAAAGTATTGGAGCCAGGCAGATTGTAAGGCAGAACTTCTTAGAAAGCAGTTTAGAGCAGCATCTGAAATGTGTGATTCTTGGAGCCTTCGGAGACTTCTGCATTACAAAATGTGTGCCCAGCCTTCTGTGAAAAAGTGGTTCATGGAAGATGGTGATCTTCCACAAGTAGGTGTACTTGTATGTTTGATTTAGCTAAAGAACACGGTTTATAAAGATAACAAAGATATCCATCCTTGATCTAACTTTATTTTTTTTCCCCAGGCAGTTGTGTATACACACTGCTGTTTGGTAAATTCAGAGTTAAAAGGAAAAGTATTTTGGTTTGATTTTGAAATTTTATGACCTAAACATCCAGCCTCTGGACATGGCTCTGAGTTCTCTGGTTCTGCCTGCTGTGTGCGCTCGGTGTCTGTCGTCCGCATCCTCCCTGCTCAGCTGGCCGGCAGTCTGGAAAATGCTGATGTTCTAAGGGTTACTGGATTACAATTGTTCTCTGCAAACAAAATTCACATCTGTTCTGACAACTTATTTCAGCCTGATGCAACTTGAAAAGGTCGAGATTAATCCCAGAAAATCAGACTTCTATTTGAAAGGCCAAATCAACTTTAATTGTAACACATGGCTATTTGTATTGGCATTTAGCTGCAGCCGTTTATCCTTCTTTCCACTGGTATTATTTGTTTCTGAGCTTGCTACTAAAGCCTACAATGCCAGCTGAAATGTTTTAAGTAATGTAACAAAAATAACAGCTGACATCTTTGCTTTTACAGGTTTCCACTGACCCAGGGTATTTTGTGTGCATGGCTTTTATGACTTTTGTTTATCAGCAGTCTGGGTAAAAAAGTCATAGAAGAAAATGCTGGTTCATTTTATAAAGATTATAAAGAGTATAAAGTACAGTGTCTACTGTACTCTGCTATCCTGTTGGCTTTATCCATCAGAGCCCGAGGGGATGAACCCCTTGCTCTGGAGTTCTGCCTCCTACCCAACTTGGATCCCAGACGTTAAGGGGTTTAAGGCCCCTTCGCCTAACACCAGTTGCAAGCTGTGCTTTTCCATGAGTGAGGTGACTAAGAGCAGCACCCCTCCCCTAGGCACGGTGTAACACCTCTCTAACTACCCTGCTTCTCCTGGCAGCTGCTATCAGCTCAGCTGTTCAGCCATCAACTGATAGCTGAGCTCTCAGAGGCCCTGAAAAGTGACAGGATGAAAGAGACTGATTTGGCAATACTTTGCTCTTGCTGTTTGGCCTGGAGAAAGATACTCTAAGTGGTAAGATTGTTTAGCAACAGCTGGCAAGCACCCGGGTGTGAGCCTGATTTTCAGACATGACAAGCACTTATAGGAATGTTGCCAGATACAGCTGTTTAAAAGCCTTAATAAACAGCAAGTCAATACTAATCTTTGCCAAATTAATCTTTTCCTTGACAGCCCATCAGAGCAATTATACTCAGACTCGTTGTAAACACACAATTGTCAGAGGGTAAGGATCTTCTCTGCAGTATACTGTGGATTTTTGCACACAGCTTGTTTTTCAAATAGGTAGGTTTCCTTTTCTTTTCCTCTTCCTCTCTCTCTCTTTTCCCCCCCACCTCTCATTTTATTTTCTGGCCGATTACATGATTGCCAGCTTGGTATTAGCCTGAACAAAATTTCTTTGTAAAGTGTCTATCACAGCAAGTCCTTAATAGAATGTGAAATGATGACAGTCACAGGATCCATGCAGATGCACATTTTCTAGTGGGTTTCTCTAATTAGGCAGTAACTGTGACAGACTCTGAAATGTTACAAGTCATTGTTCTCACTTGTCCTCTTGTTGGTGAAGTAAGAGCTACATTTGAGATGTGATTTAATGTGCTACTGGGTAATAATAAAATACATGAGTTTGCAAAGGAAAGCAAATGGTGTCTGTGAGACCTGACACAAAGCACCTCCTGTTTTCCAAGGTGCTCAGCACCTCCTGTAGCACTGCCAGCTCGCTGCCATACTCACCAAATAATATTTTATTTCAATGCAAAAGGGTTAGAAAACACCCGAAAAAAATAATTAACAGCTAATAGTTGTTTATCTGTCTGCCTGCCTGCCTATCTATCTAGTGTTATTGTCTATATCTGTATCTGTATCTGTATCTGTCTCTATACCTACCTATCAACGGGAGTCCAGGGGAGTAACTCCTGTACTGGCTGCACAACAGCTCTTTAGCTACTTCTCACATTGTGTGCAAAATAAGGATTTTTACCTACTGCATTTTCCCAGAGCACAGGAAGATATCTCTGTGGATCTGCCATGTTTACAGGACTGGGTGAGAAACAGGCAGACACAGACTTGGACATGGTAGTTCAGGGTGGGATGATGTCTCAAAAGGCTAAGGAAGGTGGTAAGACTGTGTTTTACCTTCCAGTAATGAGCTCTTTTATTGTTGGGTTTCCTGTTTACAGAGGAGGCTCACAGGGAATATTTGGCAGAGACGCCACTGGAATCAGGAGCTGGTGTTTGGTGAGAGAGAGAGAAGTGGGCATGAATACATTACATTTCCCTGTGAATGGCTGGGGCCCTCTATGAATACATTACTTACTTACTGCCTGTGGATGAATGTGAGGGGAAAATCCTATGGCAGGCCCATTTGAATCGGAATTTGGCTTCTTTGGTCAGAGGCAGCAGCTGGATGAGATTTGTGCTTGAACACATGTGAGTCTGGGGATAGAGAGACCAGGATATCTCCTGTCACCAGAACATGGCACACTGAGAGCAGCAGTAAAATCAAAGAGCCTTTCCTTTTCAAAACCTCTGCTTACCTTGGTGCAAACAGATGAGATTTACAACCTGCAGAGTGCATATGTTGCCAACTTTGCATTTTGCCCACCACATTTTAAAAATAATTAAAAAATATATGAATTTCGATGAATGGAAGACATTATTTCTTTTGGTTTCTATCACTCTGACAGATGTTTTTATCATATTTGCTTGCTGTTACTGTGTTGCTTCCATGTGCAGGTTGCTTAGTTCCTGTGGGCTTTCTCATTATCATGGTTAGGACAGATGGTGACTTACAACCTGTGACTGGGGTGTCTGTGTTACCGTGGTGCCTAAGGCACAGTGCTGCAGAGAAGGATGGGGCACGTCTTCACCAGCTCCAGTGGAGTTTCACCTGCTTACAAAAGGATCCCAACCATTTATTGGCAATTTGTATCTGTCAATATCCAGCCAAAAACAAACAGCAGGTTGCCCATGGCTGACAGCCATTTCTTTTTCCCAAGGTCAGACATGAAGAACTGACATTTATGCATTGAAGTTGGATCTTTCTTTTGCAAAAAAATGGTTTCAGTATACCCATGGCCAAAACTGCTGCTCTTGCAGCACAGTTGTCCCATTTGAACAGAGCCTGGACACAGAAGCACACTCAGAGCACTGGATGGGTAAAGTGCTGCACAGCAAACACACCACAGGTTCCCGTGCTTACAGACTGAGAAACACCAACTAGCCAGAGGTTCATACAGAATAAGTATTTTATTCATGATGTATTTTTTTTATTTACATTAAAGTTTTCTTGTATTTCGAACTCTGCTTGGATACCGAAATTAACAACTTTATGTGACTGCACACCTGCTCTAAAGAAATGAAGATAACACAGTTCTTTCCCATAAAATAAAAAGGAAAACTGCCTGTCAAAATCAAAGTTGATTTTTCTCATTCGCAGTAATTATCTTTTTGCTTTAGAATTAATATGAGTGGAAAATGTAGTTTACTATAATATAATAAATAGAAGACATTGGGTAATTAGTAGTGCTGATATATTTCTAAAGTACTAAACAGACAAACAATAAACTGTGAATTTAATCACGAGTTCTCATACAGTTTCAAGACAGGAAAATTAGAGCTCTCAGCTACAGTTATTTGAGTAATCACATCTGATCTGCATTATTTATTAGTTATTACATGCCAAGTGATTCCGATTGTACATTGCCTGAAATCATTCAGAAGCAAGCATGCCTTTGTTTCTGTTTTGTTTTATAAAGAAAAATCAATGGCATTGCCTAATGTGTATTCTATCTGAATTGCTTCCTTTATTTCACACAGAAAATACAAATCAGTGGTACTGTCCATTAATGGGACAGGCATCTGGGACAAAATCATCCAGAAATGTATTTTCAGAGCTATCCCTGATCCCAAACATTGACAAAATACCTTCTTTTGGATATTTTTATCCCTTTCCCTGTGGCTGTTGAACTTACCTTCCATTTTAGGATTTATTTCTGAATAGGGGGGAGTATTTATATACTCCCTAAAATTCTGTAGGACCTTTTGCATATATAATAAAATGTCTGAAGCATATTTGGTAATATTTCTTTTGGTAATATGTTTATTCCACTTGACAAATTAACAAAACATGATGAAGTTTCAAGAAGCAGCATTATGCAGTTTTATTCAGTTAGTTTTGTTGGTTCAAGTCTTAGTTTTGGGCAACTTCCTGCTACAATGCTTTAAAAAGGGAATTACTTAAAATACCTTTTTTTCTTTTCCTTAACAACCAAAGAAATAGAGAAATAGTTCTTGGTTACCTTCATTTTCTGCCAATAAAGCAGGTTTGTTGTTATATATGTCACTGTAAAAACTAAATAAAGTATTCACATCAGTTGTGAACAATTTGTGCCAGCAAAAGTTAAAGCGTCAAAGAAACCTCTTTAAAATGCTAACAAATTTACTTACAAACACCTATATTTATTATTTCATAAATAGGCGCAACAGGTTCCATAAAAAAGATTAAATACAGACACAGTATGAAGAAACAATAATACATAGCCATATGTAGAGGTTATAATTTAGCTGTCTCCAATCTGTTTCTGCATCTAATAAAATATCAGGTAAGCATTTGGCAGTTTTATACATAAAAGGACTTAAATGACGTTTACTAACCAGTACACATAAAGTGATTTTCTTTAAAAAAAAAGAAGCATTTTTTTAGGCAGTACAAAATAAATGTGTTTGCTCTTTATCAACATTAGTTTTTTCTCCTAAGTTTTTTGTGTTTATTTCATGAGACAAAGCCAATATTTTTAATTAATATAATTTGGGACTATTTTACTTTTTTTCTCCAAATACTTTGAAAATATAGACTATCAGTCAGTTGTTTAAAAATGAAGTAAAAATATGAATGTTTGCCAATTTTACCCTTATTGTGAAATCAATAAACTGGAATGAGCCAGTTTCAATTACAATTAGCTACAAAAACATTCACATTTTATACTCTAGGAGAGTGTAACATAGATGCTATTTACAAACTTGCTATGACTGCTACATCAAGCCATTTAAAAAGTCTTTAGTAGTTTCATATAAACACCCATTATGAAAAACCAATGGAAAATCCAGGACTTTTATCCGAGACATCTACAGTTGCTAAGGCAGTTACTATCGCAGCACTTCACAGCAAAAACCAACATAAAATCTGAATGGTCCAAGTTTCCTTCAGGGAAGAAGAAAAGCAATGTCCGTTAAAGGATCTCAGGGAAGGGGTGGAAAGGAGAAAGAAAGAGAAAAAATGGGGGGAAAAAAAAGAAAAGGAAAGAAGCAAGACTATTTTTTCCAGAGTGGGTGACCCACAAGCTCAAATAGTCCTAAGTGCTTAGCAACTTGTATTTTCTAATAAAATGCAGAACTGCCTTGACTGCATAAAGCAATCCATGATGAAAAGACTTCCCTGCATTCCTCAGTGGAAAGGAGAGGTGTTTCAGATTTTCAGGTAAGGTAGAGTGCTTTGTCCCTCTGCATGCCCCTGTTCAAAGAGAAAAAGAACAAATGCGATTTTTTTTTTTTTTTTACATTTGAAAAATTTTTAGCTCTATTCTTCAAAAAAAAAAAGAAAAAAAATCAGCCCTACAACCCCACTGCACGTCATTAATTCCAAGCATATCACTGAAGTACAGCTGCATTGCCATGGTAATAATAAGAAAAATCATAGTGACACATGTCGCAACCTGGAGACCACATCTGGCTCTAAAACTGCACAGGACTGGGACATGGCTTTAAGCACTGGTTTGGGACAGCCTGCACTGGTGGGCTGGCAGCACTGGCTATCAAAAACTGCTTGGGTAGAGCTGTGGATCTAGCACAGACCTTGGAATGATGCTCCATAAGTGCCCTATACAAAGTGGCCACTTTCCTTAGAGGGCAGGAGAGGTTGATTACATGAACACGGGTGTCAGCCACTGCTACCTCTGGCATATTTTATTTACTAGTACAGATATAGCCAAAACGTTTTGGGTTGGCAGGTTCAGGTAAGCACTTGCAAGGGGACAGCAGAAGCTTAGCAAAAGTAGGTTAAGTTCAGGCACATGGATTCACAAAGGCTTATCTACACAGAGTAGGCATATCTACAGGCGTATCTGCTTGGAGAAAGCTGCTGGGGATGGAAAGTTACGCCCAGTGCACACCTGGAGAGCAGTTCTGGGAACAATGACACGTTGCTTTTTTCCAGAAGAGACCAGGAATCAAATCCACAGGTGGCTATGGATTGTTTGACAGAGGACAGTCTGTTCAGAGCTCAGTGTAAGTGGTTGCCAAAGTCTGTGGGCTGGACAGACTTCTACAAGGGCCTGCAGCACGTGTCATGATGGTGGTAGAGCACAGAAGTTCTGCTCTGCTGAAAAAGTGGGCAAGTATGGGGCAACAGTGATAGGTGTGGGAAAGAGTGATGCTGCTGTGCAGACTAGTTAAAGTCTGCCTCAGTGTCAGCAGGTTGTAGCAAAGGTGTTATTCTGAGCTAGTAGCCAGAAAAAGATTTTTATTCAGTTCTAGTCTGAGTTCCAGAAACACTTTTAAACAATAAAGCAAGTGAAATTCTCGGTTTAAGTAAATGTAATGGATGAAACTGGTCTTTAGTTCTCCTTTCTGTTCATTTGTCTGGGCTAAATTTGGCACTTTGGGAGCAACCAAGAGCTTTTATCTGCCATTGCCTTGGGGATTCAGGCTAAATCAAGGGGAGGTCAGGCTGGTGGGCATGTGCACAAGGCACAACATCTATAATTTAAAACTGAAAAGATACCTTTTGTTCAGTCTTAAATGGTTCCAGGCAGTTCCTGGCACAGTAACATGGCTTCACAAAAACCATGCTGCAGAGAAGTTGGAGGTTGGAAGGGGTTACTAACCTTATATTGGGGGCATAGGGCTCCTACAGGTATGGTGTTTTGTTTCGGGTTACACTCATGAGGGCTTCATGCCATCCCCTTCCGTGTGTCTTGTATCCCATGCATCAACCCTGCTTCTCACTGATGTGGTTTTTCATGACCCAGACTAGTTATTTTCATGACCCAGACTAGAAAACAGTTCACGTCATTTGCCTCTCATTGAGGAGGCAGTGATCTTAAAACTTTTTTCTTACTCCTTCTCCGTGAGATTTCAGTTCTGATCTTCTATGGAATGCAAGTTCTCTGAGAACTAGAAAGTGTATGTGCTGAGATAAGGTGACAACAACGTCTAAAAAATGTATGTATTGAAAACTTGTTCTCCCACAACAGTCTAACTGCTGAATAAATACAGTGCCATCACAGATACACTTCAGAAACACTGTGGGGAAAGGGGCAACAACACTGTTCCCAAATTCTCTGTCGGATACTTGTGTCATGAATGTTGCTCAACACAAGGTGGCATTCACTGGCTGCTTACCCATTACTGCAGTAGTCATTATTCCAGTCCACAGTCTGTGCCGGAGGATTTCTGCACCCTGAACGAACATACTCCATTGCTTGGGTAACAACTTGTGCAGCTGTTGATGTTGGATTGATGATATTCTGATAATCAGGCTGAAGAGTAAATCCCTAGAGGAGAAAACAAGTACATTACAAAGTATGGAAACAAAGTAACAGGTTGGATGCATTTAAAAAGTAAAAATGTAGTGTGTACTGTGAAATGGTAGACAATACTTCTTTTCCAGGTGTGATTTTGGTTATAAAACCTAAACCAGGCAAAAATGTGTAGGCTCTTTCTAAGTTTTAAAAT
Source organism: Pachycephala philippinensis (assembly GCA_013397055.1). Taxonomy (NCBI): domain Eukaryota; kingdom Metazoa; phylum Chordata; class Aves; order Passeriformes; genus Pachycephala; species Pachycephala philippinensis. The sequence continues at coordinate 534,676 of VWZT01009485.1, read as the reverse complement.
CTTTCTTTGGTTTGAGAAATGAAACACTGCCAAAGCGCTGTTAGCTGTTACACAGTCACAGGATGGAACTAAAAGAGACAGAGCAGAAACAATTCAAAACCAAGAGAACAACTCAATCAGCACTGGGACAAAAAGGTCTGTTTGCTCCTTAGAGCTTCCATTTAGATTAAACGTAAGCATACACACTAGTCACTAATTCCCAGAATATGCAACAGAATCTTTTTGAAGGATGTAGGCAGCAGGTGGCTGACTGTTTTATTAGACTACACCTATTCACGTATTGTTCTCAAAACCCTTTTTCTTCATTCAGTCACAAAGGGACCATCTGCTGCTTCTTTTATTTGCACTTCTCTCTCAACTAAACGGAAATTCAACCAAAGCTTTTTAACAGTTGTTGGACTAATGTAGTGAAAGTAGCACAGAATAACTTGCTTTTGAAACCAAGGAGACGAGAAAAAAAAGTGGAAGTTACAAAGAGACATCTAACCTGCTCCCTGAAATATCTGTCATATGAAATGTCATAATAATTTTTAGCTCTTTTGATATATTCTGATGTTTAAATATTGTGTTTCAAACCCAGGAGAACAATTGAAATTTCAAGGCTGGTGTATCTGGTTCACCCTCTACACTGTGTCCCTGCAAAGTAGGAAGGGCTACACTGGGTAAAATCATGGGAATGTTGTATGAAAGCAATTGATGTCTGCTGAAAAAAACCAGACCAAACTCCATCCTGGCGCAAGGGCATACAATTCCCACTCAAGTTAACTGGAGGTGTAGCTACTAAATCAGAAACTGAACTTGCACCAAGATGCCTGGTTTGGAAACTCACTCCTCCCAGCCAAAGCCCACATACAGAATAGACAGAATTAACGCTCATAACTTTTTGTTTAATTTGGTGTTAGTGCATTGTGTGTGTTTGCTTTTCTTACGCAGCCTTCATTAGGACAGGAATTTTGTGGACAGACGTTTTTTTCTCCAGGTGTAAGAAGGCAGCCGTGCTACCTTTTGTCAAGATAAATGAATATTCTCAGCTTTCAATTGGACCCCTCTATCCACAGAAATTACCTTCCTTCAAATGGAACTTCACTTGCTTCTTCTCATCCCTCTTCCTTGGCTATTCCCTGAGGTCCTGCAGGTGTTTTACCTCTCATGTGCACTGCCACGTCGCTCCACTTATCCTGATCATGGCTTTTAGTCTAGACCATAAATGACTGCAACTTTGTTCCTTAATCTTTTCCATATGGAGAATACCCTGAGTAACACTTCAGCACCTTAAACACTCTTGAAGCCTAACTTTGTGCCTGTTGACTCCAAGAAATGGACTATTAGTTGAGAGCAAGTTCACAGCTGAATTCTGCATCTAGTTGCCATGTTATTTATATACTGCCCTGCTTATGAGATTAAATAAAGCCTTCCCAGGGTGGGTTTTACACCCATGGGGACTGTAACCCCCACGCTCTGTACAGTGCCTTTTCACCAGGCTCTAAACCTATGCAGCAAGCTGAGGAGACAGCCCCCATGTTTGCAATAGATCCAAAGGAAACAGTAATTGAGCACATTTCCCAATGACTTTAACTGGAGTTTTATGTAATTAGAAGGCAGAAGCATAGGTCCATCCAACCGGGCCTTGAACATTTCCAGGGAGAAGGAGCATCCACAACTCTCTGGACAACACTCATGCAGCAAGGAGATGGTTGCTCCAAATCAGAGGAAGAAACCACCAGCAGAATATCCATTCAATTTCTTCTGGAATCAGGGCAAATAAACACCTTAGATGTCAGAGAACGGTCCTGTGTTTTAACTCAGGAGCTGGGTGGGGATGCATTCTCATACTTTTTCAGGTTTTCTGTGTGGCCACAGCCAAATTGCTTTGGCTCTCTTCCAGCAAAGCATGTGTGCAAGTGTGTTTGGACTGAATTGGTACCTCTCATGTTAAGGTTGGGACTGCAGAGCCAAATTTAATTCTTCTACCTGCAAAATAAGGCGTAACAACATTTTCATCTTGTACCTGGCAAGTCTATTTAGTTTACAGCTGCCTGGGATTGGGGCCTGTTTGTTAGGACACAGTCAGGGGATACATGCTAACATGGTGCAGGGGTATCTGAGCCCGGCTGCAGTCCCAGAAGGATCTCAGTGGTCCCTCTTGGGGGTTGAGGGCTACCAGAATACTTGCACTGGGGGTGATGGAAAGCATGCTTGTTAAAGCAAAGTCATTTAAGCAACCTCAACTCAATATGAAGGACTGATAAAGTATGGTGCTATTTAAGATGCAAACAATAATTACTTCAGCTTTTTCATCAACAGAAAAAGCTCTGAAAATACGGATCTGTACAAGAGAGGGAAACAGCCTTGTACCAGCTTGTGGTAAATATTTGGGTATTATTTATGTAAGCCCTTAACAAACAGTGATGAAATAAAAAGTGCTCAGAAAATGAGTGCTTCGAGGTCTAATTAAACAATGCTGAATGTTTTTGCATTGTAATGCTCAAGAGAAAATCACCAACTGTTTTGCAACATGCCTAGAATTTTAAATTTCATTTTCTTGTCCCAGATTGAAATAAAAATAGGGAACTTGATAAAGATTAATTCGATGTCAGGAGGGACATTTGCTCTTTAATTAGATTTCTGTAGCCCTAGCAGTTTCGTTGTGCCACTGTAGCAAGTCCTAAAAAGCCTGCAGCAGAACTAAAGAGTGATCCTCATCTCCACACTTTACTAGGAACTAATTTCATTTCCTGCCTGTCTGGAGAGGTATTTTCAACAGGCATCAATGTTTTTGTCTTCACAACTGATTTATTCATCAATCTCAATGTGATATTTTAAACCTTTAAATTACATCCAAATCCTAAAGCATCTGTTTATTACACAAGGAAATTGAAAATCTGTCTGTGTGATATCATACGAAGATTTTTCCTTAAGGTTATAAAGGAAGTTGACAGATATTAATGATTTTTTTTTCTCTTGACCTCATTCGAAGACAAAGCTTAACAAAAAAGAAGAAGAAATCTGGACAAATACAGCAGGTCCCTGAGTTTGCTGTATATAAAATATATACCAGAAAAAATGAGGTTATTATTTTTGGCAGGCTGTGCAATCATCTTGCTGCGTACATTTATTTTCTAAAGGAAAAGAAATACCTAAAAGTAGACTGAAATGAGTTATTATTAAAAAAATAAAAAAATAAAATGTGACATACATTAATCTTCTGGTGCTTTGTTATGCACATTCACTTGCAGCCATGGTTACTAGACATTAAGGATCTAGTTTTGCTTCCTCTGCCTGTGAACCGAAATGGGACAGAGTTGGCAATGGGACTCACCATCCCGTGCAATGCTTAGGTGAAGGATTTTGAGCAGGGAAGGTGATGCTTCCAGCAGGGATACTTAAAAGGGTTCCTTAACAAGGTCTGGGTGTATTTAGGAGAGAGTGAATCCTTGTCCTCATCACTCTTCACACCAAACAGCACAGTAAACAGGCTGGGGTATGCTCAGAAAGAGGCACAAACGTCTGTGTGAGTAGAGGAAGGAAAGAATGACCTTGCAAGTGAAGACAGGTTGCAGCTTCAGCTGCTGTTTTAACCTGAACTTTGGAGAAATTGTGCTGATTTGAATGACAAGGGTTAAGAATCAGATCATCTAAGGCTAACTGAGTAAAACTTAAACATAATTTCAAACGTAAGAAACATACTGGAGAGAAACAACTCTGTATCAGTTAAAAAATTATACACTGATAAGATGCTCACATGAGCATTTAATGAAAGAAAAATCACACTCTTCTAATCTCCTGTGAGTCTTCCTGTGTGTTAAAAGTGGATAAAAGAAAAACTACGCCACAGTAGATTTTGACTTTGAAAATTAAAAATTTAACATGGCTCCTGTTAATGATATTTAAGAAAAATAAAATAAATTTCAGAATTACAAGCTAAAGATAATTAAAAATCAGGATCTAATTTAATCTAAATATGAGAATAGAATTAATGGTCATTTTTTTACAGTTTAAAGGATTATCACTGTAAACAAGCACCCCAAAGGTCTACAGTAGTGACCCGTTTTAATTTATTCATTAACTGTTGGAACAAAAGAGAAAAGAGACAAAATAATCTACTTCCCAGAAGTTACAATTTAGATAACTCAAAATAGAGAAGATTGTTTAAAATTAGTTAAAAAATATTTACTAATGCTAGGCATGTGACCAAAATGCTAATACCAAAATTTTACGTTTTATTTCAGAACAATTTGGATGCATTGCATCAGCTGCATACTCCACAGAGTTAATTGATTTTAAAAATAACAGGAATTGTGCAGTCACTGAGGATTTTTGGCTACCAACACTTCTGATTTTCTTGGTGTTCTGTAGTTTTTGTGGATCCTCAAAAGAGACTGCCCTTCTCCAGCTGGCAGTCACTCTTGATTTGGCAGCTGCACACGTGCAGGCAGAGAGTGCTGGATGTGGAGAAGGACAGGCTGTTCCCTGTAGAGCTGATGAAGATCAGCTCATTGTCCTGGAAGCAGTGGGAACAGAACTCTCTCCACAGGTCAGCACTTCTTATCTGTCCCTCCTCAAAGTTTGCACAGAAGAGTTCATGAATTTCACGCACAATGGTTTTTGGAGAACTGTGTTCCTGCCTGCCAGGACTGAAATCTGGATCTCTATGTGTTTTTTCTTGGAGTTGGCAGTCCTTCAGACATACTACAAGATGGTTTTTGATATGAAACTATCCTCCTTTTCCTGCAGAAAATGACTGACCAAATGCCACAGAGCCAGAGTTAAAGCAGGGGATCTGTTGAGATCAGAGATTCACAGAGCCTGATACTCTTGAGTGCCACACTAGTGAGCCATGAACTGTTTCAAAGACAGATGTTTGGGAAAAAAGGGAAGAAAAAAAAAAAAGAGAACCCACCATTGGGACTTCTAACATGCCTCCAGCACAGTCTGCAATGAAGGTGCCCAGCCAGGCGAGCACGCCAACACCTGCAGTAGAAGGCTGCTAGGAACCTATTGGCAGATTTACTCTTCTCCTGCCTGTTAAGCTTCATGCTGCAGGGTGACATGACAAAATTTGCCTCTTTTTTTCTTATAGTGTATTAGTCTATTTAGTATGAGTAGTGCTGAGGCTTCCAAAGAGGAAAATGACTCCTGTTGCAAGTCAGTCTCTAGGGAGTGGCGTGTTAACTAGTTTCTGTTCTTGCTGCTTGCTTACATGGAGTCTTTGGAAAGGCTTACAGGGGCCACACCTAAGCATGGAGGAAATAAAACAACTTGAGGGAAGAGGAAGTGAAAAAAGTTGACTTAAAGGCAACTATTGCTTCTGCTTTATCGGAATACATATTCTCCCATTTTCTTGGCTGTCTTTTTATGCAGCAGAGTGTTCTACACAGGGACTGAACCTCACATCCAGAGTTCCCCTTCCCTCCTCACCATAGGCCAGACAGACAGAGCGGTGCCTCCTCTTTCTCCTTACTGCTGCTGACCCTGAGCTGCTGGGAGAGCTCCATTTTTCTCCCACTACATCTTTTCCTCTTTAACAAGCTCTGTGATCAGCAGAGTGTTTGCTCTATTTTGAGCAGAAGGGAGAGCAGAGTCCTTTGACAACTGAGTCAGAAAGAGGCCCTTACTTTCAGGCTGCAGTCTCTTGACTTTTTGCTATTTGCCTCCTGGTGACCAACCTGTCTTCTTGTTCCAACACAGTATGAAATCCTGGGGATAGTGTTTTCTGTCATTTCTTGACTAAGAAGAGCCATACCTAAGAAACTGAACAGGATACCGCTGTTCTGTTCTGTCATGGCAAATCATGGTGTTGTTAGTACACTTGTAGCCCTAAAATGTAATATATATTTTGCTATATTTAAATTCAATTCAAAAACTCTATAAGCTGTTGTATGCTAAAAAGCCCCAAACAAATATTCCAAAGTGAAATGACATAGATTTTCCAGAGCTCAAAAGCTGCATTACTTTAAAGCAAAAGCAGGAGCATAAGAAATATAAATTGGCTTGTAGATATTACTCAGTGCTTAAAGAGATGTAGATTGGCAGTGTAGAATTTCAACAAGTAACAAGCACCTTGAATGAAACAGAAATATCTCACCACGGTATCTTCATTAAAAGCATCAGCCTTTCTGACTAAGGAACAGGAGTTGGTAAAAAGCATTTAAAATTTCGTGAGTTTAACAGGAACACAGAGGTACAGCATTTTTTACTTAACTATAATTGTCCTTAGTTAAAAAAACCCTCATCATTATACAGGTCTACATTCTGAGTTCTGTTTTCTACAACCAAGTGTCCTGTATTTTCTCTTAAGCTAGAAACAAGTCAACTGCATGCCATACATCTTACAGATGACTGAAAGTACTTTCAAACAGTGGATGCACACACCTTATGCTACAAGCTTGCAACTTGGCAAAATAAAACATTAGAAGATTCATATTACATTACCTTTTCTTTGTAGGGAGTTTAGAGTAATGCCTAAGTGTTTATTCATTCAATAATGATGTTCTATGTATAAATATGTATCTAACATCTGCACTATATCTTTTGCTAGCCCCAACTGTACTATTAATTCACTAAATAGAGACAGATTTTCAAATCTATTCAGTAAGTTATGCCTAACAATTCTGGAAAAGACATAAGGTGTTCTGCATTGGACAAGTAATATACAAGTGACACTGAACTTGGCAAAAAATCTGAACTTGGAAGACTGAACCACTGTGCAATAAAAACTCGTTGAAATATAGCTATATGATCTCAACAGGTTGCTGTCACAGATGTAATTTTTCATGTTTGGTAAATGAACCAGAGTATTGCTTTGTCTCTGACTGCTCTGAGCCTTCAGGTTCAACCAGGATTCTTCCAGGCTAGGATCTCCCAACAGACTCCTGTCTCACCTGCCTAGGACTTCCTCTAGTTAATTCCAGCTGCCCAGGCTTGGGGTCAACTCCTGAGTTTCTCTGAGACTTGAGCATGGCTCTCCCAGGACACACACACTAACTGTAGGAAAACCTCCATGAATACGTGACTCCACATATGTTATGTCTGTTGAGTCTGTTTTCTCCGATAGTGAAAAATTAACTGAACTAGGAAAAAGTTGTGAACACTTTACAAGTTTCCCTTCCTGGTTACTCAAAATCACTCTTGAGACCAAGATCAAAGTCTCTGAATAAATCCAAATCATCCTGAGCATGCCTTGATTTATCTTCTGAAGAACAAAGTTTATCAGTCCAGATTGCTTTCAACTCTTTTGGGCTTTTTTTCTGCTTTCGAATATTTCTTTCCCTGTTAAATTGTCCTCCCAGTGAGAAGCTATGGTTTGTGTTCAAGTATTCCCAGCTCTAAAGACCAATCTTGAGATGAAATGTTTCTGGCTTGGAAAGCAAATGCAAATGCCTTGTTAGCAAAGGTGAATTTATGGAGAAATTTAAAACATGGAGCAAATTCATGACTATGTATTATCAGCAAGTACTGACAAGTTTTGTACATACAAATTTTGTAGATTCTTGCAATTCCATTCAAAAAAATTTCATTCTAATGCCACTTTTCAAAGCAAGATCTTATTATTGATAGTCAGATCTCATACAATACAAAAGGAAATTTTCTCTCATGAAATCAACAGTTTATCTGCTCTCTTAATATCCCTCCATAAGTCTGGAGGGCACAATACCATGGATGGTCTGCATTAATTCAGCACTCGTAGGAAATATATTGAGAATCAACTATCTAAAATGTTCAGCGGAGGGAAAAAAACCAAACAAAAAAGCCCCATATTGGGATGGTGGACACATCCCATTTACTTCCAATAAAAAGAAGGTATATCTGTTTAGCAAAATGAAGTTATGAATGTGGCATAAGGTAACACACTTGTGTTCACTTAATCAAGCATGTTCACCATAACCTGGGTTGCTTTATGTTCCCTCTGACAGTTCCACATCACAGTCAGCATCAGGATAACTGCATAAGCTACAATCATATCTTTTTCTAGACATGCTTGCCTTTTGTTTGTGAAGTGTGATTCCTGAAAACTTAGCATTTCACTGTTTCAGGGTACTCACAGATTTGCAGATGGATCAATGATGGACATCATTGCTAGCACAAACACTTCTACTGCAGTTTTCCATCATCTAGGCAAACTCATTCATTTGTTCTTGCCCTGGAAAGACTAAGCCTGTACTACCATGGTCTTGCAACCTGCAAAACTAAAGCTAATCTAAATCTCTCTCCCTATACCAACTTCTGGATGACTCCCTTCCCATGCCCTCCCACAAAATAAAATAATTCCCCAGAGAACCGAGAAGCTCCAACTTACTTGCTGCATTGTAGGTGAGTGTAAAGCAGACTGGACCTGCATTGGTAGCTGGTTCCCAATGGGCTGCTGCATTGAGATGGGCTGGTGCTGCTGGATGTTGAGATGCTGGTGCAGAGGGGGGCTGATCTGAAGAGGTGGCGGTGGGGACACGGCCATGTTTGCTATGGAAACAGTCACTGGCATTTGGTTGTTGGGCTTGGGCGCTATGTTCCTGGGGATATTGGCATGCATGGCAGTGATGTGAGGATTCATTCCTGGTTGTTGGTGGTAGTGGGAACTGAGGTACAGTGCAGAGTGAGCCTGGGCAGGCCCATGAAACACTGACTGCTTTGAATTCATCATCTGAGGTTGTGGGGAGGCTTTAACATCAACAGGTTCACTGTAGCTCTGTTGAGAAAAACAAAAATCAGACAATACTTAGAAGCTACCAAATATGGCTGTTCTACCCACCAAAGTCTAAGAGCCACACCATAGGAAAACATTTTCTGGACTGTCAAATTTTCCTTGAAATGGAGTTTGGTTATTACTCTAGAAAAATAAATAATCCCTTTCACCTTAAACTTTTGTTTTCAACATTGTAAAAAAAGTAATTTAGGTCTTTTTTTTCCTGGTCTAGCTTGGCATTTTCTTTTTCCAAACTTGGAACAGGCATCACTGATCTAATATCCTACACAACCAAGACAACCAAGCCTGACACATTTTTTTCACATAAGCAGCCAGTACTATCATCCTCAGGTATGATGGCCTAGTTCAAAAGAGAAGTAAGAGAGTGGGTTACAGCAAAACTCTGCAGTGATTTTTGACCTGTCTTGTTTTCCCCATTTGCAAACCATGAATAAGATATTCAGGGTCTTTTACCATATACATTGATACTGCTCATAGTTATTTATCAGTTAGTTAACATGATGAAGAGGCTAAACCCCATCCTCAGCTGTTCTGCTGTATGGAACAAATACACTAGTTGCTGTGCCAATGCCTTTATTTTGAAATATTTTATGTTGGAATGCTATCCATGCCATCAAGCATATTACAGAGGCCATGTATTAAGAGAAATAAGAATACTATGAATAATTTCTCTTTTAGCAAAACATGCTTTATTAATCCAATTCACAGGCTCTGAAAATTCTGTTTAAAACTTACGGCTATATAAATGTTAGCCTGCACCAGACATAGGGAAGTTATCTTTAGTCTAAAGCTAGACAAATACTGTGTAGAATATTAGAAACTGCACAGTTTTATGAAATATTATGGTCTGGCCTGAATTCTTAAAGTTGCTAGTAATAAAAACCCTTAATTAACGAATATGAATTTTACTAATACTCTTTGTTCTAATATTTATAACTTGCTACATTTGATTAAACTCAAATTGCTAAATTGTTTTTCATACATTTATTTTCTTAGATATCCTGGGTACTGTGTGCTCAGATAAATGATGAAAAAAATTAAGAAATAACTCACATATGCTTATAGGTGGGAATCATAATTTGAAGTTAAGTCTTACTGGGATTAATAGTCAGTGAAAGGTGAAACATGCTGGAAAAAAATGGCAGAAATGTCCCTCTGGAGAAAGAAGTCACTTTGTCAAAACAAGGCTGAAAGATGCATATATGCCCTTATTCTGTGATCTCCGTGTCATGTTTGCTCAGTTTACAAGTCAGAGTAAGCTTCATGTTACTCTCAGCACTCCAGGGTCAGGGAAGTCTATTTGTATTCTTTCTGAAGGATGCACCATCACCAACAATCCGCTGACAAGCGCGTTACTGAAATTGCTTCATTATATGCGATGATAAAGATGAGAATGATAACTTCCTTTTCCCTATGTGTAACTGCAGTTCCATTAGCAAAAAACCCCTTGTTTTCTCCAGTAAATGAAAGAAAATTTAATGAATATGAAAAAATTAATACAAATCTCTGTCTCTGTGGATCTGCCTGGCTCTGCTTGCATGTGGGTGTACACGTGTGCAGTGTTTGCAGGATCCAGATGCAGACATAAAAGCCTGAAAGTAGCTGCAAAATCTGCCATTACTTGGATATTATTTTTAAAACACTGAATTAATGTTCATGACAACATGGGAAGTGTTTTCCCCCTCTCTTCCCAGCTGCATTTTTTGAACACTCTCGTGAGTGTAGAAGCAACAACTGGCAGGTTTGCTGAAATTTCAGCAATTCAGAAGGTTTGCTAATTAGCAGCATGGTCAGGAGACTCCTCTTGAGTGTCCCAGGTTTATTACACCTTAAAGGAAGTGTTCTTTCTTGAGAGACCTGGAAGTTTTACTGAGAGCATAGTCCCCTCATGGAAACAGCTTGTCTTTCCATGATGTAGCTGGCAGGCTCTGTGTGGTCTAAGCAGGGATAATTGCTCCTGAGGTGTCTAAGGGCACATTGGTCAAACTAATCCTCCTGGTGAGGTGAGTGCTGCAGAAACCCTTTGCTGACATACTGATACACATTTATATTTCATTTGTAACTACAAAGACGCTGCCATACACCTCTTTAACAAAGATACAGGGAACCACTCTAATTACTGGACACATAATTACTGAGTTCACACATAAGTGGTGGATGCATGGCCCATACTGATAATATTACAGACATATAGGTAGCATCATTTGATCCTTTAAATACTGAATTACATTAAGAGGAATTGCACAGTCTCTGGTCAGAGATGAATAACACTTGTTATACCTCTGAGAAGAGCTCTGCAAAGTGATCAAAAGGGACAGTTTCAGTTGTCTCAAGCATTGAATCAGCTTTCTATGTGTTTCACAACCTCTTGATCCAGTAAAAAGCACAACACTTCAGTTTTAGACCAAGTATTTTGCTGTAACTTAGGACGCTTTAAGTCATATGTGATCTGAAACCAAATGGTCCAATATCAGCGTAAAACACATCAATATTATCAGTTCCTGGGAATCTTGATAAATGAACCCATTAAATGCTATTCTCCAGCCTACTGCACTTTCAGCTTTTTTCTGCAGCTGGGTCAGAAACACAGAATTTGTAAGTATTGCTGGAGCTATTAAAGTAGGCGATGTATTTCAGCTTTGTGATGTCACTTTGCTGTGAAATAAACCAAAAGGCATATATGATGCATAGGTCACACTATGATTTTGGGCACAATTGCTGCTTTCACAGACTAGAATGGGCATTGCACTGGTCCAGTGCAGCATCAGACAGTCTTAGACAAGGACTTTTATTATGGGTAAAAACTGGAACTAAGAAAGAAGGGATTTGATTGGCCAACATGAGCTTCAAAAGCACAGTCATGCTCCCTACTTTGCAGGTTGGATTTCAGCCAATTTTCTCTTGATTTCTCCAAGGAGAAGAGCACATAAATAATTCTAAAAGCCCCCCAAAACCTCTAATTAATCTGCCCCAAACCAACACATCATTTGCATCACTAATTTATAGGATGAAGTTCTAGGATAAAGTTCAGATCTATGCAGTGGAGACCAAAATTACAAATCCATACACACAGGCCACCAAACACTGGGGCTTAGTAACTCCTAAATGCTAAAAAGTCTTCTACTAGACATGTAGTGAGAACATCTTTCATCACTACTAGCTGAAAAATGGTGGTGTAAACCCACCACTAGAGGGTGACACAATATTACATTTAGTTAGTGGTACGGGGTGGTATTTTACACATACGTTAGCAAACATACACTGGGACAACAAATTAGTTTTTCTTGGCAGTCCTTTATGCTCTTTGAGTGGCTTATACTTGTTCTGGAGATCAAGGTGAAGCCTTACTCTAAACCTTCAAATTCTTCATGGTCTAGGAGAAGGATTTCCCATGGACCTGTCTTTCCATCTAATATCATCACCTAATACTCTTGCCTAAATTTAAAGAAAAAATAAATCAGAAGGTGAAGACAAGGTAGGTAGGCCAAGGCAATGGAATGCTGCAGAGAAAGTATGATTTCCCTTTAGGCACAACACAAATCCACTTCCCATCCCCTTCCGCCAAAGAATCTGTTGTTTTACTGAAACACAATTTGAAAAAGGGAAGAAAATTTTGAAATCCCAGCAGAAAGATAATGAAAGTAGAATAGAAATAAGAAAAGGAAAGGAACAAAGTAAGTAATATTGGAATTCGGATGATAACGAGTTTAATTACATTAACTAAAAGTACTGGTGGCGCATGACCCTCAGTCCACAAAATTATTTTCTTCCTATAATATTTTCAAGGAATTGAGTGATGATACAGATGAGTGCTGTTCTTAAGAGAAAGTGTTCAGAGTTTATGATTTTGCACAAAGTTTGGAAAGTGCTGAGTCAAGTTCTTCCCCATGGTTTTCACCAAACTCATGACTTTCCTTCCAATTTTAGAGCAAAGAGAACTTTCCCATGCACCTCTACTCCCCTACTGTGTGCCAAAACTCCTTATGCTTTATTGCCAAATTAAAGAATTATATGAGGATAAGGGGTTAGGAACAACTATATATAATAAGGGGTTAAGCACACTTAGTTGTGCTATTCTTTTCTGAAGGGAACTGCTGTGGGACTAGTGGCCATTCTTATCACAGACTCAATTCAGGCACAGGGAGTGTGTCTGTTCCTCAAAGGAAAGTCACACTGGGATTTCCCTCATCCCATAACATCCAACTCACTCCTGTTGTTGAGAAATTATTTTTGTTAAAGGCATCCTGCTCAATTTAGCTGCGTTAGAGAAGAAACCATCATCCTAGGTGATGCCACTTTGGCATCACCACAGCTCCCTTTGGGATATAATTTGACTTTCACTTTGAAAACTCATGCTTTAAACCCTTACCTATGTATCTGTGTAACCAAACAGCTCTTGAAACCTACACATGGTTATTTATTCTAAATTGTGGCTGCCTTCTGGCTGCTGTTGGAGATTCTAATCCCATTTCTGTTGGAACATAAACATCCATGTGATTGAAAGTAAAGCAAGGACATGTTTTAACAAGGCAGTACTCTAAGGGCCTGATCCTTAGACTACTGAACTTAAAGTAAAATCTTTTATTAATTCAAACAGAATTTGGATCACAGCCCAACACTGTTACTGTTATTTAAGTACTAATGTCTGGATGTCCATTTCATTTTTCATGAAAAGCAGGTAGGATCTGACCAACAGAGGCTGAGAATCATTCCCAATTGATGATCACTACTTTTGACCTCTGATTCATCAGAAGCACACCTAGAAACTACAAGTACCTATACTTATTTCTGTTGTTAACGTGTTAATGCAGTTTTTGTTAGAAATGTTGCCAGCAAGTAGGACTACATAGATGCATTCACACATAGTGTATATGGACATCTTCAACTTACATAATTTATACATGCTTTATATTCAGAATTCTTAGCTACTATAGAATAATATGTGGGAATTAAATAAATTTTTATAATAATTTCACTCTAGGAAGTAGCGCTCAAGTAATATTGCTCCTTGCAATGTAAAAGCAAAAAGTCAGTGTTGTCTCAGAGAAACCAGAGATGCTCTATTTACAGGGGAAAAAGGGGTTTTTTTTCTTGTTCTATTGATTTCAGAAAATTAGTTAATGATCAAAGCCTTTCAGTTGGAGCAATATAATTTCAGTTGTTTACAGATGAGATATTATCAAAATGCTTCTTTATTAATGACACCAATTAAGCTCTCCTTTGTAGTAAAATATTCAGTAAATACATTCAGTACTTTCAGAACATTCAGTAAATGTTCTTGGTCCTACTGGATGCTTATGCATCCTTTAAATATATGCTGAGAGACCTCCTCAAGGGCAAAGTGAGCCTTATGGCCAATATGCAAACAACAAAACAGTGCAAGCAGCTTTACTTGTGGGCAAACACAGTATATTCCAAATTCAGAATTTTTTTTTTTGCAAAGCCATAATGGTGTAACATAGCTCTATTTTAAATGAGAAACAGGTGTTTCTCTTTAAATGAGAAATGGAGGTCTGGCATCCTCTCTCTATAGACCAGAACATGTACTATGTGAGTATTTCAAAGCCTAGAAAAGAGCTGAACCTAATTCAGGTTTTACATCAGTATGTGTCATAAACCTACGTAGTTGCCACAGTGTCCCTTTTCATGATGGTGCCGTGCTCACACCTAGTGACTGGTGTCTGTCCTTGAGCCATGCTGAGGAATTCAACAATTTTTGGACTCTGTGACCAGAATGAAGGTTACGCTCAGGAAACAGCAGTGATTATGTCAGCTAGTACCAGGATGGTCCAGGCTGTGCAGGCTGTGATCAAACTTAGGCAGGCCTGACTCAGCTTAAAATGAGTTATCTTCGGTACTGTGACATTAAAGAGGCAGATAGAAGGAAATTGGCTGCATATTTATGCAGCTCCTACAAAGCTTACCTAAGCTTAAGCTTGCATCTGTTGTCTTTGCTGTCTCTTTGGTGGAAGAAGCATCTTGAATTGTTTATTCCTTCTCTCAGCTTTTCTGTGTTCACATAATCCTGTCTGTTTGTAACGTTTTTGACATTTTAGGTCACTTCCAACCCCAAGCCTGTCCTTGAGAAGAATGCCTTTTTCTAGCCTGCATGGGCTCAGCCATTTCATTAATACCCCTGTGAAGATGTTTATGAGAGAATGACTTCTCTCTGGCACCCCTTTCTCTTTCTGCTTAGCTCTTTAACTCCTTTAGAGATTCCTTTGATTTAACTCTGTCCACTCCAGTAGATAACTCATATGCATATTTGCAGTGCATCTGCCTTCCTACCTGAGTCACAAGAGGCTCTTAGCAAAAGACGTTTCCCATTTTGTTAATTCCAGTCACCTATTGCAATAACAACATCTGGGACCCTAGAGAGTTCAGAAAGCTTTTTGACACATTCTTGATGTTCCAGAAACAAAGGAGTAAGCCATGGGTTGTCATCTATAATTAGTCAAGGTGGCTCAGAAGAACATCTTCAAATCTAAATATACATTTTGTCATCATCTTCAGGGGATTGTCATGGATTCATTTAGGGTATGTAAGTAAAAATGGATGTTTTATGAATGTAACCTGGGTACATGTGATAAAGGATATGCAACTTTAATTTGATACAAGTGTTTTAATTCCCCAAATGGAAGTACTAGGCTAATAGTGAAATCTAGTTTTATTAACTCACTTCAAAAACAAACATAGTTCCTCTTCAAATCAAAATCTGGCTTCTATCAAGATCAAGACATTTCTGCCACTTTTTTGGCAGAAATTATGTGGGAGCATCTCTCGGTTTTTGCACAGCTGAATGTATAGTGTCATATGATTTAGCCTCAACTCAGATTCATGGCACTAACTTAAATATAGTTTGCTCCTTATTTTCAGCTGCAGTGGATCATTAGTTTCCTAGCTAGACAAAAAAATGTTTGGACTTGTGTTATGATGAGATTAGGCAGTTGTTTTATAAATACACGTTTACTTAGCATATACTCTGACACATCACATATTTGCACATATATGATTTTGTTTATGATTGTTTGAAAATTTCTGACTACATAATAATAACTCCAGAAATAATGAAAGAATGAGGTATCACAGAAGCATGAATTACCTGCTTTGTAAGCTTTTCATTATAGTTTTTCCATCTAGCAATTCTAATGTAATGGAAGAAAGTGAAACATGCGTGTGTATGTCATCACTCTGGGATTTTTTTGTTATTGTTTTAAGGGAAATATTGCCATATGCCTTGTAGCATTTTAATAGCTACCAAAAAAAAAAATCATGCATGAAACATAAACATATTTTTTATTTATTCTTTCTCTTACGCTTTCACTGAGAACAGCCTAAACTGGTTTATGAAATTCCAAAAACATCTGCATGGACTAGGGCTAGATATAACGTAGGAAAAGCTGTTCTCAGAAGCAGGTGCCTTTTTGCCAGCAGCAGAAGGGATGCTGTTCTCCCTGCATGCAATAGCCAACTTGTTAAAGCACTGAGCAGGAGACAAGACAGTTCAGTCATTGACTCTTGTCAAGAGATATTAAGAATTTTATTCCCAAAAGAAATGTCCTAAACCCCAGCAGCTTCTTATTTCAGGAAAGAGTGAGCCAGGATACAGTGCCCCCTACATCTGAAGCTCGGCCGCTATGCAGATATGCAGTTACAGAAAGCAAACTGTGGTGAGAACACACCTGCACACACACATTTATTTAGGAGTTGGGAAATGAATGATCTGGGAGACCTAATATACTTTTTTGCTTTTTTATATGTTAGGCAAGTGGTCTCACCACATACATATAAGAAATTGGAAACTAATGCCAATGTTACCATTTCAAGTTTTGGGTTATTTTGGGTTTTGCTTTTGCTTTCTATTTGGTTTTGCTTTTTGGTTTTTGTTTGGTTTTTGTTTGCTTGTTTTGTTGGTTTTGTTGTTTTGGGTTTTTTTTTATCATGGACTCCATATTGTTTTTTACAAGTAGGCCAAATGTTTTCATGTATATTCACTGCATTTTTAAGAGACTTGAGCTCCTTAGGCTGATCATTTTTATTACAACGCAGGCAGTGTAACAGATACTTTGGGTCCCTGGAACTCTCTGGTTACAAATTGCTGTGCTAATGGCATTAAGGCAATGTCAGTCTTACAGATATGACCTTTAGTTTTCTTATGAACCGCAATTGCAAGATGATGGACTAGGAAAAGCTAAGTCTGCCATATGTTTCAGGAAGCAATTTTACATGTCCAAAGGATTTGCACTGTCCACAAAACTGAAAAATGTCCAATGCGTTCACTTCAAAGTCAAGTGAGGACACCACTTTGACTTAGATACAACATCAGAGTTTTGAAATACGCTTGAGTATTTTGAATTTTAATAATATTCCCCTTGCTGAGAGGTTTTAGCTTCAGCCGTGGTTGCTAATATATATCTTCATGAAAATTGAAATTGTGTCACTACACAGACAGAGTTAAAGATTCATCTAGTCAAAAAGAATAAAACAGGAAAGAGAAATCTTTTTTGTACTACTGAAACAGTTACATTTGCACTGCTATAATTAACGTACATATATGTATCACTTATATGCACATAAATATATTATGCATGTTGAATACATAACATGCATATATTGTTTTATAAATATACATAGACGAACACATGTAATATATGAAAGAATTTAACATTTACCCATATATATCTATATTAAATATATATATTTGAAGGATGCAGCAAAAACTCTAATGTCAGCCGGAAAAAAGGCTGGTTAAGCTAGAAAAAGTGCTTGTTTTATGAAAAAGTAAAATTGCAATTCACAGCATTTTATGTAATGCTGTACAAATTACCAGATACCAGAGACTGCATTTCTGGACCTGAATAGTACTAAAAGTTGCAACTAAGGGCAAATATAAAGACACTTGTTTACAATGCAAAGGCTTAGTCAGTACTATAGCAATATGGCAATCTGCATAGCAGAAGATATAATGCTTTGTTATGTGTTTTCACTTTACCTATCAATTGCTACACACATGAACAAACTCAACAACAGAACCATTAATTTCAACCAGAATGAAATGGTTGAAAATACAGGAAATATACTTATAAATGAATGGGAATTAATGCATACTGACATATTTATACAATCATATGTTTACCTAATTTATTGGGTGGTGGCCTTACATGTCTTATAAAGACATCATGAAAGCATTTAAAAGTGTACTAGAGATGGGCTGGCAATCCTATTACCAGAGTTGCTGGTGACACTACCACTCTTTTCAGCTCTGATTTGGTCAAATAACACAGTCTGATATGACACACACTAGGGGTGTGTGTGACCTCTGTGTGTGTGTGTGACAAACTCCAAACAGAACTGCTCAGCTTTCTAAAAAATGAACTTGTAGGGGAGGGGAGGCGAGACAGAGGAGGAGAGAAAAAAGGCAGAGTAAAGGGGCAAGGAGCTGAGTGTCATGGAGAAGGCCACCATCTCCACCTGATTCTGCACTTCCACCCCAGAGCTTGGGATAAGCACCAATGTGTCTGAATGTCATTATTCTGCTGTCAGGCAGAGGCTAGGAAGTCTCCTGGCAATAGGACATCTACCCCATTTCTCTGTAGTCTTCTACTTTGACCATTCTGGAATGTCAAATGGCCAAGATGGGTGCCATGAATTCAGCTCCAAGTCTAGACCACCGAGGTAGAACATGGCAGATGTCCATTCCTTGCTTTTCAGAAAAGAGAAGACTTGCAAATAAATGCAGAAAAACATATACAAAGACTCACATACACTCACTAGTTGTTTAAAAACCAGTAATACTTAATGAAAAAGGTGGCAGGATCAGTGTTGGAAAGTTAGGAAAAGCAGCTGCTCTGGGAGGTGTAAGGCACCTGCTGAGCTGGACAGAGGGGACCTGAGCAGAACCCTTGCCTGCTTGTGCCTGCCTCTTCCTGCACACAGTCCTCTAGGAACGGATATGAAAGTAAGTTTGATAACTGGATAACATTTGGATAGCAAAAGGATGTCCTGATGG
This sequence comes from Pachycephala philippinensis, assembly GCA_013397055.1. Taxonomy (NCBI): domain Eukaryota; kingdom Metazoa; phylum Chordata; class Aves; order Passeriformes; genus Pachycephala; species Pachycephala philippinensis. Next base: position 515,966 of record VWZT01009485.1, on the reverse strand, counting down.
GATGTGAAGCACAATTGTGCATCCCACAGCTGCCACCCTGAAGTCATTGGAGCTCTGCTATGAACACGAAGGGTTTAATACTGTTCAAATACTTTGAAAAATGAAGTTCCAGATGTTCCAAGGAGAACACACAAAATTACTGAGAACCTGATTTCCCAACGATTTAATTGTGTTTGAAAATATGGACAGTATAAACTTCCTGCTCCCAAGTATTAGTGAGAATTTCTTTACACCAAAGTACTGTTAGGATGAGCAGCACAGAAAATTCTATAAAGCAGCAAGGTTAAACAACATGCAATAAATATGACTCAGGAGGATCCAGGGTGAACCCCTGATTATAAGTGTGAGGTACCACAGAGTGGGGTACAAAGTATAAAATATATATGTGAGCAAATCATTAATAGGATACTAAGGCATTTTTGGAAAAAAGTGTGTTACTTTTAGCATGTCTATACTTTTGATAATGAGGTCTTGGAATCTTAATAATATTGTCTAAAAGTAGTTTTTATGGATGATAATATAACAACATGGACATAAAAGACCACATTGACTCCAAATAATCTTAATTATGTATTATATATATTTCCTCATGCTTACAGGCTTGTCTAAAGAACTACAACTCTTCTGGTGCCATATAAATATTTAATGATAATGTAGAATATACTGATATTATATTACAGCTGGTTATTTTACAGCCTTATTCCAAAATGGACTTGCTTTACTTACATGCCAGCTCTGTTAGATTCGTTGAGTGTGTTCATGGGAATAAGCAATCAGTACTCAGCTTCATTAAGTTTATATTTTTATACTTTCCACACTAGAGGAAAACATTACATTATGGGCAGAATTTAAATAATTGCTTAAAAGTTAAGAAAATGCTTCAGTGCTTTTCTGACTAAAAACAAATTTAAATATTTGCACAAATGGATTCATGCACTGAACTGATCAACAGTCTTCCCAATTTTTTTTCTAAAAAACAAACTTCAGAAAATGCAATAATATACTTTTTTCTCTTAAAAAAAAATCTCATTTTTTATATTGTGCATTTCAAAATTAAGCCACATAGAGTGTTACATAAACAGTCCATGATGTGCTGAATAATGATAGCCAAGTTATTTTCTCAAGTGAAAAGCTGGGTTCACGCATTCCTTAAAAAACTTGGAATATTTTGAGCTTTTAAACCTATCTTTTGCCAATAAGCAAGCTATTTCAAAAAGATGTGCTTGTGTGCACATGGTACTCTTTCTGAAGGCAATAATTATTTTTGGAACCAAACAGTCCTAATACAGGAATTAAAGGTACTCTGTAAATTACTTTAACTAAATGCAGGAGTATTTATAATGGCAGATAAAAATTAGAAAGTTATAGGACACAACCTCCAAAAATGAATGAGGCGACATCCCATATTTCAAATTCAGAACAAACACTGACCAAATAAAGAGATAATGTAGAAACATGCATGAAAGGTCCTTGCATGGCTGATCATATAGCAACCCCCTGAAATGTCTACAAATTAATATAATATACAGGGTAGTACTGTATGCAGGGCCCCAAAAACATTTGAAACTATGCCAGTCCTTCATACTGTGATCTTTACCTCTAAAGTTGACTTTATTTAAGTAAGAACAAAAAATAATTTTTTTTTATATAGATCCAAAACAAGTGCTTCTAACTGGTATGATTCTGAAGTTGCTCAATTGGTTATTCACATTGACACAGTACAGTAATTTCACATTCTTCTGCATATTTAAAAGTCTATTACAAATTCTAAAGAGTCTACTGCAAAATTATGGGCACTGAGAATGTTTAAATAAATCTATTTAGAAAATTGCTACTGGCTGTATATTTGGGATATACTGGTGTGTTCCAGTAAAGAACGTTCCACCATTCTCTTGGTGGTGACCTGTGCTGTGCTCACAATGGCTTGCTGGACATAAAATGAAAATTCACATTTCTCATGAAAATCTGCACCGTCATCTGAGCTTGACTGTTTCTCTATTGTGATTTCAAGGTAAAAAGCAGTATTAAAAAAACCCCACAAAACCAAACCCAGGGATTTTGTAGGTGATGTATTTTTTTCCCTTATAGGTAGCACGGTGGCTGCCTGGCATGTTTGTTATATTGAGGTCTGTTTACCACTACCTCCTTCCCCTGTTGAACTGGCATGTTACTCCCAAACTGAAGAGCTGTCTTGATGACCAGGAGGGAAAGGATATCTTTACGTGAAGAGATGACTGTGTTTATTGAGCATTTGCAACTTAAACGTATGTTTAAGGTGATAATAAACAAGGTTATTTGCACTAAATACTGTGGTGCTCAGCTGAAAATGGTTTGCAATATGTCACTATATATATGTGTGTATGTATATACATTATGTGTTACCTTGGATACAAGGCTTGCTCTGTAGGCAGCTAACTGCTTCAGATACTCCTTCTTGGCAGCTTCGGTTTTCTTTTTGTATACCTAAAAACAAAGAGTGGCACATTGGTAAATGAATCTGGTTTTGTTTTTGTACATCACCGGTGTGTCTCATGCATTTTCATAATGTCTTTCTAAGTAAACAGCCTTTCCTCATCATATTGCCTAAAGAGTGAAATAATAAACATCAAATATTTTAAAGAAAATATTGTTCCAACTGTGAAACACCCTTTAACTAACCAGCAGTACTGAAAAAACAATATTCCTCATAGCATCTCAGGTTTAATTGCTCAAAGTGAAGGGTGGGGGGTACTTTCGAATGGGACCCTTGGGAATGGGGGAAGGTAAGTGTGACCCTCTCCTCTGGCTTCCACTTGTAAGATTAGTTAAAACCCTCTGGGGAAGACGAGAATCTGCAGAAAGACATTTGAGCTAAATAAAGGAGGAGATGACAGCACCACAGATCAGCCAAGAGGATTTCTCTCTTCCCTGGGTGAACTGTTGGGGGCAGTCAAAGAAGCCCATGGAGCTGCTAAGGATAATAAATGTTAGTCATTATTCCAGTCTTGATCCCATATCGGTCTAATTAACTTCTCAGAAGCATGGATCTATTTCTGTACATTTCTCTTAACTCACCAAATTATTTTAAATGTGGCATGTGCACAATCTCATAATAGATTAAAGACCTTGGAGAATCACTTCAGTTTTGCCCAGATTTCAAGATCAAAGATTGTCTGCAGGGTTAGGCACAACCTCATAGCACTACAGTAGCATGATGTTAGAAAAACGTGTAGATGTTTAGGGTTGAAAGCTCTCAGGAGGAGAGCCAGCTTCTGACCCATGGAGCCTAGCTAATGACTGGCTGTTAGCCATGTCAGTGACAGATTCAGGAGCAACTCAACATTTCTGTTTGCAAATATTGTCATGAGTTTCTCACTACTTCATGTTTTGGGTTTTTTTCCTGAAGGGGTAGATTTAGGAGTCATACATGCATCTGGGCTTCATGCAACTAAGCAGGACTGACTTCTCATCTTTCTTGTTGAAGTGAAAAGCTTAAAAAACATCCAAAGGTTTAAAAGTGAGGGAGACAAATAAAGGGAAAGAAAATTTACTTTTTTATTGTTGTTATATTTCACAATTTTAAAGTCACGTGCCAGAGGTTAATCCATGTGTGGACGGGCATTTGGGATTCATAGTATTGCACAAAATGAAACTGCAGCTTTGTGTCTCTGTTGTCCACTTCTCCAGCCAAATGCGCAACCTGGGCACCTTTGGAAAGCCTCCATGAAGAAAGTGAAGACTGTTCACCTTCCCCCTCCCATTCCTCACTGCCTAGTTAACTGGGCTATTGATTCAAAGCTAAAAAACAGGCAAAGCTATTTAGGAGGACAATTTTGGGGTGTTCTTCAGAATTCCACAGCTAAAAGCACACATGAACATCTCCTCCCCAGAAAGATAAACTTTATGAAACTTTAAAGTGTTCTCTTTTGATCTTCCAATGCTTCAGTAAAACCAGCAGTCCTGTAATGGAGAGGAGCTGGCAGCACAGAGTGTACACACAGAGGACAATACAGTTGCAGACTACAAAGGGAGAGTGGTAATGTTAGGCTGGAAGGATCCAGCACAACACCATTTTTATAAAGAATGTACTCGTGAAACAATTTTTTGTTTCACTGAGGCTTTGCTTTCAGACACAGAACAAACCTCACATACAGGCTGGCAAAACTCAGAGGCTGCCTAAAAGGATTAAATATTTTGCTTCCCAGGGAAGCAAAAGATCATAATGGAAACAGAGAAGTCTTAGGCTTCTAAAATTGTAACTATAAAGACAGAGAGGGAAAAAGATTGGTTTTAGCTGTGCAACTGTATCTTTGCACCCTTGTAATTTCTCCAGATTAAGATAAATATGTAGTGTTTGCTGATCTCCTATTGTTCTGCAAAGAAAAAAAAAAGGTAGCAATTTGCTTCTTAAGTTGTAATCGTTTGTGATTATTAGGGGAATTACTATTTGTTTTGAAAACAAATAAGAAATTAGTCAGCAGTCTGTTCCTAGCTGCTAAAATGAATTCAGCTTGACCTACAGAACAAAGACTAAGTTATACTGCTTTGTATATTGCAATGCCTCTGCATCATTCTGATAGCCAACTTAAAAAAAAAAACAGAGCTGAACAAAGAATTTTACACAGAATAATATTCTTCAAAAGATCATGTATCTACTGCTTCCACATTGGGTTTTATTTTGCATTACACAAATATAAAAAATAGACACTCCTGCTGTGCTCTTACAGTCACAGCATAATTGAAGGAGTCCTCTGGGACCTGACTTTTCCAGCAAATAGTCATATTGCACAAGGTTAACTCAATAATATGAAGCTAACAACAATTCTGCAAATCTCCATTTAAAACATCGCTACTTCATAGGAACACCATCAGATAGCTGTTATTTAATTATTTCCTACCTATGAATCCACCTTGTTAAGTGTATGCACTGCCTCGCCCTCAAGATTTTCTTGAATCTTTTGGTGAATGAATAATAATCACATGAACTCCATGTCTTCCCTGGCACTATAAAATTTAACAATTTAACAGAAGGTTTTTATAGTAAAAAAGTCCTTACTGGGTGGGGAAAAGTTTTAGATGACCCCAGCCTGCTTTGATTTTTGCATTGGCAAGAATGGTCCCTGCAGGCTGGCTTGTCTGGAGGGTGATCAGCTCACCCCACTTTGTCCCTGGAAAAGCTTTGGTGTGTCCTCTGAGGACGACAGCTTGAGCTCTCACTGTCTACGTGCACTGTCCTTCTGAAGGTGCCCACTGCTTAGGTCAGCATGCAAGCAGGCTGATGACCCTCATGCTGGCTTTGGAAATTCTGATTGGTCATGGACTAGACTAAAACTTAGGGTAAGTTCTGCCTGTCTGGAGAGTAAACACTTGGTAACACAAATAGCAACAAGATCTGGTCTGGCCATCAATATTTTTCCCTGAAGGCAAATGAACGTGTCCCTGGCAGTGGTACCAATTCCCTGGCTTTGTGCTGGCCTGGACTTGCACTGGGGGCTTATGAAGGTAGGGCAAATGGGGAGTGCCTTCAGCATTTGCAGCAGTACCTCAGACAGGTATGAGCAAGTCAGCTGCTCCTCCCAAACTCTGTTTTTTCTTTTTTTTTTTTTTTTTTCCTGCAGCTGTGAGAATTTTTCAGCCCTCAGGCTTAAATAGTTTTGTGTTGTTGTAAGTATGAGAGTTGCATCCTTGCAGCACTTCTGGGGAGGGAAAAGGCTCGTGTCATCATTCAAGTGTGCTCTAGAAAATAGCTGAAGCTCTTTTGAGCTTCATGCTTAAGACAGTGCCAAATTATAAAACACATCATATCCAATCATACAATTAACATTTTTCCAGTATCATGAAGCAGGGTTCTGTTCTGTTGCTTATCTATACTGTATAGTGCGAATATTTAGTTTTATTTATAGCATCTTGGAAATCTCCTATAAGGTCATTTTCCTGTCCTCTGTCAAGCAAGAAACAATTATTAAATAAGTAACTTGACAGGAACATATAGTTATGGAATTAAGTAATTTCCATCTTGCTTTAATTCAATTAACATGATAATTGAACATCAACTGATTGTCACTCAGGCAGCAAAGGCCTATTCTGATTCAGCAGCATATTTGTTTCTTTACACAGTATTTTATTTTCTATATTGTCCCAGTTGTGGAAAAATGAATGTTGGCAGAAAAAAACATCATTTTGTATATGCAAGGTGGGTCAGTTTAATTTATTTTTTTTCTCTTCAGCATCTTATAGAAACCTGAAAACACCAAGACTGCATTAGTCTATAAATGGAACTTGCTGGCATTATTTTCCTACTGTGCTTCACACACGCAAATGTAGACAGCATAATACACAAGTCGTTATTTAATTGCACTTCCAAGGTAGCTTCAAGTTCCCTTACACTGTTTAGCAAAGCATGCAAAAAGGAGTGAGGATGAAACCCTACTTTGTGCATATAAATACGTAAGATAGAACTTGAATTAGGCCACCTGGGCTCTCACAGGCTGGTACCAGCTCCCAGGCCATTGGACCAGCAACCTTTAGCTCAGGTTTCCTGGGCTGACCATACATGTGGGCCACCAGAGCTATTGCAGCTTACAGCAAGGACTGAACTCTTATTAACAGTGATACACACACATCCTTAATTAAACTGAATGCACCAAAGTTCCACTTGGAGATAGAGGGGTGGTGAGTTATAGGACAACCATTCACAAAGACTAGATTCACCAAATTAAAACTACAGTAGAACTTAAGCGCTTTTGCATTATGCTGCCAAATTCTGGTCATGTTTTGCTTTATGTATTTTAACTGCGGTTTAGTTGTTGTCTTTTTGGATCATAAATTCCTTGAAGCAGGCTTTATGTCTCCTGTGCTTTTCTATGTGTCCNATATATAGTTGAAATATACCTGTAATGTCTTAAGCCAGGTTTTTGTTCTGGTTAGCCATTTTTTCACAATGAACTTCCTCTTGGCTTGCTTGTGGAAGATTATCAACACGTCACAACACACCAGGCAGCAGGATTACTACCCCTGTCACTTGTGGCTTGCACCCCTATTGCCTGAGGGGAACAGATATCCTTTCCCCAAGTCATCATAAGAGCCAAAACAGGAACTCAAATGTCTGCAACCATGTCCTCAGTTTTGAGTGCTAATGGAAAACTATTGCTTGTGACTACAGTCCCCTTTGATATTAGAGATGATACTAGCCTTGGAGACAGCAAACTAAACTGACGATTTTAAGAGAAAAAGAGACTTTCAGAATTTGTGCTTCATGAAAGTCTGCAAAAGCTCTGTGTCTCCTAGCTGACAAAGCAAATTACAAAGAACCATGCTACTTCCCTGGCTTTGCTTAAATAGATGGTACGAGGATGACAAAGAAAGGGAAGATTTTTGTTTGTCTTGTGGATATCTCCTTAGAGCTGACACTTGCAAGCAAGTTATATTTGTCTTTTTAAAATGATGTAAAAATGCCCACACTTGTTTTGGTGGAAGTGTTCCAGAAACTCCACAAAACAGTATATGCAAAAGTAGTAAATCAAAAAGCAACATGACCAATTTTGTATTCTTGGTCTCTGCAGTGTTATATCCCATGGGAGCGTCATTTTCACGGACTACAGTTACAGGAATGTCATCTGATAGAATACAGTAGGCTGCAATCCAGAATAAAATTCCACATTCAGATTGTCGTTCCTGGCCCTAAATACATCAGCTCATAGAGAAAACTTGTATATTTTTCCAAGTGGGAGACATATCTCTAGTTTTAATCTCCTGATTTCGCAGCAAAGGCACCTAGAGCTTCACATACTCATCTAAAATATGGAGAAAGATATTCCCACAGCAGTCAGAAAAAAAATCCTCAGAATTGCTTAATGGACATTGAAATATGTTACCATTTGATTTTTAATCTAAGTACATACAGTAACAGAAAGAGGCCCAGGGCTAGCTATATGGCTCAGTAGTCTCTTTGACTGTAGAGCGTGGAAAAGACACTGATGACATATTAGACGCTTAGGGGAAAGAGTTCAGTCTTTCTGGCATATGGGGGAAAGATCACAGGCCAAATTCAGCTCTAGCACAAACAGTGAGACTCTATGGAGAACACTGGAAATTGCAGCCATTTGTGCCAGGCCTAAATTTGACCTTACAGTCTTGATGCTTACAGGAGCAGGACTGTACACTTTATCAGAAGCATGTTGGATGAAAGTTGAGTACAAAAGAAGCGACATTAAACATATGATTTATATGGTGATTATTTCCACTTGCTGGTACACTTTCCAAAAAAAAACTAAGGACGTGAGGCTGAATGGAGGCATAATAATTGGGCCTAAATGCAGTTTTGCATGCAAATGACTTAAAAGTCATGTTCTTATTGAGGTCAAATGTATGGGTAAAAGCTGGGGAAGAAGAATAAGTAGCAAATTAAGGCTGTTATTTATGCACATTGCTACAGCAGTATTTGAAACCCAGGATCCTTTTGGCCCAGCTGCTTCCAAGTACAGTAAGGTGAAGTGCACTTAAAGTCAACATTTCATAACTCGGTGGCCTTGTGCAATATTTCTCTAGGACCTGTGTTTGTTGTGTGCTGCAAATGGATCAGATACCCTGGACAGGGGGTATCTGATGTTCCCTATGACTTCAGTGCTCCCAGAGGGCCTAATACTTGTCCCTTCTGAAGTCAATGGAAGTTAAGGGGTTAAAGGACTTGCCATGTAGAAGCCACGGTTATAGAAAAACCTGAAGATACAAATTTACATACATGTACATATATGTGCATAGACATGAGTTGTGTCTATGCTTAGTGTGTGCCTATTATTGGCTCATTTGTGTTCCAGCTCATTAAGCCCAGACACTCTCAGAGGAAGGGAGAAGGAGAATACACCAGGATGAGGATCAGTTGTTTTGAAATCTTGACGCTCCGATCTAGACCTTCAGAGGGTGGAGATGCAACTTCAATACAGAAATTTGTGAAGAAAAACAGTGCATCTCCCAAACACGCCTAAGATGCAACACTGGTAAAATCAACATTGCTGGTGCAGGTAGCTGGGAGGAGAGATGTAAGGTTGCTCTCTGTTGTGCCTGTTCCTGAATCCATTTTGCTTATAATTCACTTTGGCCGTGTGCACACACAGATGTGCCTTCTCTTCCTATTCTCATTTACAAAAATAAAACAAAGCTAAACCTTGTGTGGTTGTTTATCTACTAAACTGGAGGTACATTCTCATCCTCTTACTAGTGTTAGTTATTCCTTGGAGATTGCTTCATTAGCATGGAGCAAGCAAGGGTTCTTAAAGGGAGAATAAGAGATAGATAAAGAAATGTCTATGAGTATTTGAGCATGTATAAGGGAAGAAACTGAAAATTGTTTTAAAAATGCTACTGACTACCTTGACCTCATGGTTGGCACATCTTCTGAAGCAGCCAGTCCCCTGAGCTGTGTGACATCCTGACACTGGGCACCCCACCTGCATGGCAATGCAATGGGGACATGATGGCTCTTGCAGCCATGGGATGGATGATCTCATTTGCCATGTAAAGGGATGGGATGCCATCGCACCCCTGGGAGGGAGGATATAGGTTAGGTGTTCCCAGAGGCCAGGCGGAGTCAAGACCTTTTGAAACACTGATCTTGGATCCACTTTGATCTGACCTGTGGTGCCTCACATCATGGGAGAAGCTGTGGACATATGAAGTATTGGCCAGCACTACTTGTAAGCCCCCTTCTGATCTACCTGGTTCATCCCAGCAGTGGATAATGTGCTGCTATGTCGATATGGTCCATGTGGTCAAAAGTGAAACTTATAAAACACACTTTGTTATTTTTCATGCCCAAATCAGTCTGGGTTATTTTTAGAGACAAAAATAAAAACCCCTGAAAGCTTGTGGGTTATAGTGAAAATGGTAACAGCATCACAAATATTGACACTAATGCACAGATACTTCGTTTTACATAAGTATTGGTAACATACAATCCAAGTTCCATCAGATGTTAAAGAAAAAACTGCAGCTTTTATCTAGTGGGTCTTTGAGCACCAATGAGGAGTAAATGATTTGATTTTGTGAGCTCAGAGGATTTGTCAGCTGCCTCATATGTATAATTCTGGCTCTTCATATTCCTGCTGCTTCTAATTTAGCAGGACAGGCTCATAATTGAAGCAAATTAACTATTTACACTTGCCACTTCTACCAGGGGAAGAGGACACATCAGCAGGAAAAAATGAGTGGGAAATTAAATTCTTCCCACTTGTGTCAGATCTGCCCTTATATAAACACATTAACAGTAATTTCATGAGGCGTCAACCATAGGAATAAATACTGAGGGATAAAATAATGAGGTGTTGCTATTGAGCTGAACTGTTGCAGCTAATATTACTGTCTATGAATTATGCAGCCTGAAAGAAAGCATCTGTCACAGCACTCAAACAGTCATTTCACCTGCTTCTTCTGATTGTTAAGTTTGGGGTGCCTGAGGTGAATCCCTCCTTCTCCCAGCTGTAGGGCCAGCGCAACATTGAAGTAAACACACAGGAACACATGCACACACACAAGCATGCACACTAAGCTGTTCATAAGAGGCCAAATTAATTCCTACTAGAATTCCAGTTAAGTCACTGAAGTTACACCAGAGATTAATTTTGTTGAATGTTGAATAGACATTCAATTCCATTTTTAGAATAACAGAACATTTATTAAGGTCTTTGGCTGAAGTTTTAAAGTTACACTAATGTAAACAAGAACATTTTGTTTGTAATTTGCCACATCTATTACAGCTTTACTAGGACTCCAATTAGAAACTTAAGGTTCATTTAGTACATGCACATCTGGTACTGATTTAAAATTACTTTCCTTTTTCATCTAAGGACAGAAAATGACCTAAATAGCCTTTTTACCCAGTTTAAACCAGTGTTCTATCTGAAAGCCTCAACCATTTAGCATACTGAACTCTCTTTCCTAAGGGTTGTTTTTCTCCCCTTTGCAGTAAAAAAGTGTGCAAAGGGCAAAGATGTACATAGATAAGCTATAGAAATTGGTGCACAGAAGTATAGCACTAAGGAGAAAGCAGTGTTTGTGATCATGAGAGAGGAACTGAAAAAGTAATTGAAAAAAAATATCCCCGTGCTATGGCTACAGCATTGAGGAGAATGTACCTCAACATACTACTGCTACAGCTGCCTACCATTCACAGATTAATTAATCTGAACAGTTTTAGAAAGCATTTACAGTGAAAAATGAAGGAAAATGCACAGTGCCTGTTTCTGATCATGTGTAATTATTGTACTCTATTCAGAATTTGAGAAGTCCATGACAAAGTCCACCACGACCACTAAAGTCCCTTTAACTTCTAGACTCCTCTGTTTAGATAGATTTGGACAAACAAAATACAGTCGCACACCACCATTGTTTGCAAATGGGCCTTTTACCCACAGAAATTAATGTGACTCAAAAATACAAATGTCTTCATATAGTAATGTAAGAGGGAAGTACACTGGTATCTGCTTTAATCTAATAAATTGCATTATTCTCACAGTAAGTGTATCAGAGTGCAATCCATTTTAAGCATAACCCTCCCCTAACTTCAGTAAGGCACCCAGCATCAGCTAGTTCATAATAACATTTCCTTTTTTGTCATTCAAATCCTATTTTCTCGAACAACATTTTTCTAGTTCTTCACAGTTTGAAAAACATATGTGGTTATTGCACAAAGCTTTTCAAGCTGCAGTCTAATGTGTCAGGTTATCAAAATTTTGTTGCAAAGGCTTGGACATACAAATACTGCCCTTAGGTTGTTACTGTACTGAGTTTCTATACTTTTATTTATTCTGTGGTCAATCTTCAGGAATAAACAAGGAGAATTCTATGCATTTCAGAAAAAATGGCTCAGATCACAGGAACAAAGAAGATTTCATTTTAGCATGAAAACATGAGGCTATTCTTCTTTCTCAATAGCTGCATTATGTTCTACTTTCTGATTCATTTATATTTACTATTTAAATAGTAAAAGGAGTTCCAATTCAGGAAACATAATTTGGAAACATACTTCTATTTAAATTCCAGAATAAGCATTAGCTTCCAAAACATAAGCCAGAAGCTTTATGATAATTGAATCCTTTTCAGCAAGTATAATTCATCAATAAAGTAGTCCTCTAATGATGTTATTGTTTCTTTATTTAACTATTTTTGAATTTCTGAAGCTTCTTCAATGCCAAATACAAAATGCTACATTAATCATTCGTATTTTTAGAGTCCAATTTTCCTACCAGAGACATAGGTTTCATAACAGTTACTAATGCTCTGGATCTGAAAAATTAGGCCTTTAAAATACAGACTATCTAGTCAGTTAAGATGCCTTGTAATCATTACTTTGTACTATTAGATCCCTAATGGAATAAAAAATGAGATTAAATTTATTCTAGAAAATAGGATTGCCAAATTTATTTTTTAAAATGGGGACTATATTGTATTATTTTTGTACAGTGCTAGATTAGAAAGGGTTTGGGCCTGAAGTTTTAAAAATGTGCTTAATAGATGATAATGAATAGGCAAAATGAGTCAAAAAGCAACAAAGATATGCTAACCCAAACTCTTGAAAGAATTGGCTTAAAAAACATAGTTGCAGCCATTTTTACATGGATGTGTCATGTGGATTCCATAACACATCATTCTGCTGTGTTTCAACTTAAATTAACAGCAACAGAGATAAGGAAAATAAATTTTGTTTTGCTCTTACAGCATAGGACTTACTCAATTTTTGCTCTCAACCATGAATAGGAAACTGAAGTTAAAGCTGGAAGTTCAGGGTTTCATGCACTTTTCTTACACATTTCTATGGAAGGGTTTTAATATTTTGGTAGTAGCACTCACATGACAAGCTCAAAGGAAATGTGCATTTTACAGTCTTTTAGGTTGACCTTTGCTGGGCATATAAAAAAAGGGAAAAGAAAGAGATAACACAAGAAAATAACTCTAATGTGGCAGTCCAAGTGAGTTTTCCATTCCCTGTGTTCAGAAAGTTACCTTTCCTCCAGCTAAACTTTCTAAATGCTGGCCTTATTCAATGGTGGATACTAGATAACAAGAGCTTTTTTTTTTTTTTTTTTTTTTAAGTTAGTCAGCGAGTGCCAAATCTTGGTTCTTTTTACACTGGTATCTTTAACAACGATCTAGATGTACCTACACCACCCAGTTATTAGCAAAGTAACCCTTTTATTTTTTTTCCCAAGCCTAAATAATTTTACATACCAAAAAATCATTAAAAAGTTTTCTTTAATTCTTAGGTTTTTAACTGCAATTTTATAATAACAGTGTATGAATGAATGAGATTCAGTTTAGTCCCAGTACTTTTTCACTCTCTGTGCTAACATCAACCCCAACCCAGGTCTCCTGCAGCCCATATAACTCTCACCTAGCATATCCTTTCCTTCCATATGTGCTGCTTTCTTAAAGTTCCCATTTCTTTATCAATCCAATCCATTCTGTTGGCAGTTAGTAAAAATGCAACCAATAACAACAGAAAAGCAATGGTATGCTACAGTGAGGATCAATGGTGTTTGCCAGCTGTCACCACTTAAATGTGATGAGCTTCCAGAGTTGCCCATTTTTTACACAGCTTTGACTGACTTGGAAGGATTTCTGCAAAGTTTCAGGTCCAGTTCTTCTGGCCTCATTACAGAACCAAGGCCTTTCCATGGAAGATGGAGGTAACCTTGGGAAGTGATTTCCACAGCCCACGTATATGCCAGAGGATGCCCTTTGCCAGCATCCACCCTAGCTCTCTTTGGGTCAACACATCACTAACTTCTTTCATAAAAGCCACGTGGTTTGGGAGCAAATGTGAGCCCAGCTCCCCTTCTGGCATCATGGGATCATGGAGAAGGGAAACATCTGCAAGCAGGAGCTCAGATGTATGTCTGGTCACACTGCACAGATATAAGCTTTGGCAGCAAGGTCCTCTTACACGAGAGTTTCACATACAGGGCAGTGACATTGTAAAATCCTAGGCCCACTAATTTCAGCATAAAACATTCCTAAATATAATCTTAAAACTAGTGTCACATCCCAAAACAAGGTAAACTCTTTTAGTGGTTTCATACAGACAAAATAAAACAATACTCTCCTTATCTCAGTGTCTTTAAATCATATTCCTGAGATGGCATATATTCAAGTTTCATCCTGGCAAACAAAAGAAGCTGCCTACAGTGCTCAGATGACCCTGATAACACTTTCCTGAAACAAAGCTGCTGAGCTACAGCACATATTGTACCTGTTTTTGTTCTTCTCCTAAGCCGTCCCACATTGAAGCTACAATTTTAGAGACTTCACCAAAAGTAGCATTGGGGTTTTGGCCCTTGATGGCTGCTTGAGTGTCTCGAAAGAATAATGCATAGGCAGACACAGGCTTCTGTGGCTCATTTGGGTCCTTCTTCTTCTTCTTTTTGGGAGTTTTGGGTTTCTTTCCTATATCTGAAGCAGGTCTCTTCTCACCACCGTTGACCTGTAATATAAAATTAGGAAAGTACTATAAAAAAGAAGCCAATTTAATTCACTCCAACCACTGTTACAGCCTCTGTGATGCAAACATTTTGGATTTTGCATGCAGAAATGGAATTTTTTTTGTTATCTTTGGTAATCCCAATGTTGACACTATTTGCATTAGTCACATGTATAAAATTCACTATAAGTATTTCATATAATGCTATTTTTTCCCTTAAAGTACTTTCTATTTCTCTTTCATATAATTGCTATAATCTCTGTAGTTCATCTGGTCATCTTTTCACCTTTTCTAAGTTTTATTGCTAGTGGCTATGACATGAAAATATTGAGAAAATTCAAGTTAAATTAGTTTCTCTATAGCCTGAGTATCAGTTCAACAATGCGAACCACCTGCAGATAGAAGAAACACTGTCATTTCTACCTTTTGCTTATTCTCACCCTTCCCCAGAATGATCCCAGACTACTGTTCAAATCAATTTCTTCTACAGCCGGTGTTACACCTTCCAGGGACTTCGAAGAAAATCTGGTTGTGAACCAAGCAATTCAAGTTATAGACATTCCCCTACACACCTTCTAATTGAAGTCTGAAGAAACAAAGCTTTACCAGTATAAACAGTTTAGAGCCCTTTAAAGGCTCAGTTTTGACCTATCTGGATTTAGCTGAGTAGTTTTTATATCTGCTCATGTAAAAGCAAATGTTTTGAGGAAAGTAGTGAAAGAGGAATGTTGTATGGAGGACAGCTCATGTGCCTTATTTATGCACCACCTGAAAAAACCTCTCCACATGAGCATTTGTGCAAACACCAAAGCACCCTATTTTCCTGTGAAGCTGGTGAAGGGTCTGGAGCACAAGACTTGTGAGGAGCAGCTGAGGCAACAGGGGTTGTTTAACCTGGAGAAAAGGAGGCTCAGGGGAGACCTTATCACTCTCTACAACTACTTGAAAGAAGGTTGTAGCACAGTGAGTGTTGGTCTCTTGACCCAAGTTACAAGCCATAGAATGAGAAGAAACGCCCTAAAATTGTCCCTGGGGAAGTTTAGATTGGATATTAGGAAAATTTCTTCACCAAAGAGATTGTCAAGCATTGGAACATGCTGCCCAGGGAAGTGGTGGAGTCACTGTCCCTGGAGGCATTTAAAAGATGTGTAGATGTGGCTCCTGGGCACATGGTTTAGTGGCGAACTTGGAAGTGTGAGGCTAACAGTTAGACTCGATGATCTTAAAGGTCTTTTCCAACCTAAATGATTCCAGGATTCTATGACTTACAAGCACATAAAGGGACAATGACCTGATTCTTCAACACATTGGAGCTCCATGGAGAAGTAGCTTTTCTTGATATGATCACTTAATTTACTGTAGCTGTAGAAATGGTGTGTGAAAGAGGGTTCAAAGCCTTTTCTCTTTTGTCAGCATGACCAAAGCACTGTGCATCATAAGCATTTTGAAGTATGAGAAGATCAAGAGCATAAATGGGATGCTCTAGGCTAAGGATCTACTAGGCATGACTTCTTTCCTTTCCTTCTATTATTATTTTTTAATAAGGCGTATCAAGTGGCACAGGAGGATACAGATGTTTAGATCATTGGAACTGCATGAGGAAAATGGCTGGAAATCCTAATTTTGAGAAAAATAACTTTTTATTTTCCTATTTGCCTTACTATGTGGTGTCCAACAGAACCCAGGTGACTACAGTGAACAATCTGGATCTCTGTGGCGTACTAAAAACAGCAAAAAAGTGACGACCACAACTTGAAAATGAAGTTGCTTGTTTTCTGAGCATTACGTTAAATAGTTGCAACTTTAATACGAGGTTAATAGACATGCAGCCTATTGGCAGCATTTGGAAAATACGGAAAAACAAAAGTGTGCTACCCATTATTAAGTTATCCAACTTTTTGTCTCTTGCTATTATTTAATTCTACAGGGTACACAAAACTAGCAGTTAAAGTATAATTAGCTAGGGCTCTCTAGTTAATTTGACAACATTAGTCTAAACTTTTCAGAAGTCCTGTGCAAACCCCATGAGCAAGAAGACTTAGCAATAATTGGTTCTATAGTTAAAATTTTACCTGTGTGATTTGCTAACACTTTTCTCCTTTCAGTTTGTTTTTGAACCAATGAGATCTAAAAGTTCTCTGTACATTAGGATACCACACTACTTCAACTACGCTTAAACTAGGTGATATACTACAGAAACTTGTGTAAGTGCCTTTTGTAAGTTGTTCTGTGAACAGCTCTAAAACCTTATTCTCCAACCTTAATGATCAAGAGATTTCAAAAACCCACTGTTAAAAACAGAGTACTCACAGGGGAAATTCTGTTTGTCTTATATGAAAATAACGAAATAAAAAGAATACCAGAATTCCAGTACTAATAACCTTGCAAATGGCTGAGATGATAGCCTACCTTATGCTCCCATCAGTCTATCAGCTTCATAGACTCCACTTCTAACCACCAAAGCAGAGACAGATGGAAAATAAAATAAAAACCATATATATTCTGCTAGGCATAGACTTGTGCCTCAAAATCCCTGGAGGTGTAGTTAGCTCATGGTAATCCACCTCCTGTCATGGCTTATTGCTTAATTATGGTGATGTATTTAACTTATTTATCACAAGAAAGCAATAATCTTTCACTTTAAAAAAGTGTACATTAACCATGTTGCACACATAATAGATCACAAGAATATCTAGTGTAGGATTTAAAACTATCAAGTAAGGCACATCGTTGATATCTAAATGTCCCTTGAGAACCTGGAAAATGTCTATAAGCATATTTAAAATAAACTGCAATAGTACCAAAGCCTTTAATGGAGCTAGGAGAGCTGTTTTATGCACACTATCTTGCAGTAATCGCTGTAGTTTAAAATAGATTTTAATCAAGCACCATCTGCATAATAGGCTGAACAGACAACACAGAATTCCACTTATAACTCCTATCATATAAAGTAAATATTGTAAAACCTCTGCCACATAAGGAGAATATGGTGCAGCAGTTCTTTAGTAATTGTGTTTCTGTTATTTAATTCTTGCTACTTGCAGTCCTCTTGCTATCTTCCCTCTAAAATACATTATTTGAATTTCTCTCATAAGTGATATGCAAATGAACATGGAAGAAAACCGTCTTATCCATCTATGAAGAAATACTTATTTACAAACCTGTAATGCTTCCAGCAGCTCACAATTATGGTTGGCAATAACGAAGTACATGTTTAATGATGCAACAGTGTGAATTATGGCAAGAATTACATAAATGTAACATTCCAGTGTTGAGGTGGTCAGAATAAGGTATGTGCTAAGTGGCAGCTTTGTTTAGAATGCTTTTATAGTTACTTACAACTACTACTTTTTAAGTTCTCCATTTTTTTTTTTTCTAACAATAGCCCCATATATGAGATTTAGAAGAATTAAGGAGCCTTAGTGATGTGCACCCCTTGCAGAGACAATACACTTAGTCCGACGCTACATTTCACATTTCCATGGTCTTAGCAGCTCTCTGAATGTTTATGCAACCTTACAATTATGCTACAGTTGTCACTGATCTTATGGTCAAGCAACCTCAGCTGTCCTGCTTTTGGAGCAACAGCATGAAGGGAAACTGAGCCCTCTGTAATGCAGCTCCTTTCCCTTTCTTTGTGCAAGGACAGTTGAAGTCTGAAGAGCCTATATGAAAGAGTCTTTATGAGAATGAGTATTGCCAAATAATATTTAGCAGTTGCTGCCATTAGTTCTGTGTATGTTGGATAAGGCTTACAACAATTTGAATATTTATCACAGAATGAACATCCAAGAAGCTCAGTACACGAACAATTACATCAGTTTGTAAAGTTAATACTGGAATTTGGAATATATACATTGAGCTGAAATGGTCATTTCCTTCATGCATGGAAATCAGTGGTTCATAGAGCAACAAGTATAATTTTAGTCCAAATGTGTACATAAAGTACGTATTTTCTTATACCTTCCATCACGCTCTTTCTATAAATTCATGTAAATATGAACAGGATATTGAGATGTCTGTATTTTTTTCTCTAGATAGAAATAGGTATAGTTTTAGGGACCTTTCTACCAAATATGCTATGAAAAGACCAGTGGCTTCTCTTTCACACATTTCAGCTGGTATAATGTGTGGGAGGTCATCTGACACTGAGGTGATTTTCCATTTGGAAATGTACTTTGTCTTTTTGATCAATGTGGGTACACAGGCAAGCATCTTGTCCCACTGGTCAAATAGGGAGAACATCCCTATTGCTATTAATGACACGGTGAGTTCAGAGGGAGTTGGTTTTCACGCAGTGCTCACGGCAGGAACCTCTCTGACTCCATGAAGTGACCTCAACTGCGACCCCATGACTGCAACATGTGCACTTCTACCAAAGGACTGGCCAATGAGCTCTGGCCCTGGTCTATTAAGTAATACCACACATCTGCATGGTAGTTTATAAATCAAAGAGAAAAATCCAAATTTCGCAGTTATATTCAGTTAAAAGACAGATGTTCTCACAAGAGACAGAACAGCAGGTCTATCTGTTCCTGTCCCCATCCAGTGCCTTCTTTCACTGGGAAGAGGATTTCTGGAGTGAGAACTTTCACAGGCCCTTCCAAAGCAACTCTGATAAAATATAATACTGTTGTATCTGGGGAGAAAGATCTCCACAGAAAACTGATTTATTTTGAGTATTCATATCCACTCGCTGGAAGCTTCCAGGAAGAGCAACGTGACACAAGGTACACAGTGGAGAGGTTTAAATCTTGAAGTACAACAATACACTTAACTCCTTAGGCCGATTATTCAACTGCTCTTGTCTTTTACAGAGGGAACTACAGAAGAACCCTTGCATGGGATCCGGCGTGCCAGCCCACTGCCTGTTTCCCGTGGTGACCAGCCTCAGGTGTTTTCATGAAGCCCTAAGAAATCCCACAGAAGATATGCATGGCATGCTCCCCATCAAGCTTGCTGTTCAAACCATACTAGTTGGAGAAGAATTTAAGCCCTCTGTCAATATTAACCAAATGTAATATCCTTTAAAACTTTTCTCTTAGCAGTGAAATGATAAATATAATTTTAAGGCAATGTATCTACTTTAGCACACTGGATGTAATTTTGTGTTGTGTATTGTGCCATTTGTCATCTTTTTCTGCTTAGACTGAGCATGAGAGAATTTTAAAGAGAGTTTTCCAAAATAACATGGCTTGTTAAAAGTTGAAAACTATCTAAACTGGCTTTCACAAAGAAAGGAGCAAGTTTTACTTAGTCTGCAGTGCTTTGTATTTCTCTATTAAAAACATTACCTTCAGATAATTACTGCTTGCTTGAAACCACAACCCTACACTTTTGCTAGCACAAAGTGCTACAGTGAAAAAGTACAAGAAAAATATAGGTTAAATAACTGAAATACTTGATAGAAGTAGAAAGGCAATCCTAATTTCAGTGGATATTTTCTCCAGAAGTTTAGAGCACCTTGCACACTCCCAGCAATGTAAAAATATTAGCAATGCAGCAGGAGTAGCAAATAAATTATTCTGAAAAAGTAAAGGCTGCCTGGAATTATTTTTACATAGCTGTATTCTAAAGTCTCCCTCAGTAAGGAAGTGCTCATTTAAAATATATGAATTATTCAGTAATTCTTAAAACCTAAAGTTTGTGAAATCAGGGGAATGTCCTGAAATAAAACTTTTGAATCAGAATTTATTCAAATTGTAGTAAAACATATGTCTCCAATTACATGATTATTTTATAGCTTGAGGCATGAAAAACAATATAATGTTAAATCAGACTTACATTTCTTGACTGGATTATACCTCCTCAGTGACTCACAATATGTTTTCTTCACATTCCTTGCAAGTCTGCAACTTTTCCCCACCAGACATGGCTGTGGTACAGACTGCAGTGCACGTGGCACATGCTGCACTGCAGGAGTGCTCTAACAGGACTGGTGTTTCCTAGTGACCACAAAACAGAGCTAAGGAAGCTCTCAGTTTCAATATGCTATGCTCCTGGTCTAAGGGATGACTTAGTACAAAGTCCCAGTCTTCCTGTGTCTCAGCTTTTCTGTCTGCAAAATTAAGATAATAGACTTGTGTGTTTTTGGGAGGTTTTCAGGATTTCGGGAGATTTGGGAGATTTTTGCATGCAAAACCTGCTATATAGATTGACATTTATCCTTTAAAGAAATTTATTATGTAAATTACTCTTATCACTTCATTCCTG
The DNA here is from genome assembly GCA_013397055.1 of Pachycephala philippinensis. NCBI lineage: Eukaryota > Metazoa > Chordata > Aves > Passeriformes > Pachycephala > Pachycephala philippinensis. The sequence continues at coordinate 495,304 of VWZT01009485.1, read as the reverse complement.
TACTGACATCAAAATGAAGCTTAAACATGTCATGATGAAGTGTCAGCACCTCTCAAAAGTACAAATGCATACAGGGTCTTCCAGATTTTCAAGGTAAGGTTTTTAAAGTTCATAGGATCTTTCTGTTCTGGTTGCTATGATGTTCTGTTTACTCATCCTGTGACCAAGTAGCAAAGACTAGCATATTGCACAGACTGTTCATACTTTTTATAGCAGTAACTTGATCTTTAACTGGGAACAAACATCCCTGCTATGCAAGTGAGAAAACTCAATCCTTATATTAAAGTCCTAAAGGAATGACTATCCTTTCGATGTTTAACAGTATTCCAGTTTTCTCTCACAAAGAGGAATGATGTAATTTACTCAAGCTGCCTGAAGAATTGTCTGGATATTGTAAGTTCTGTATTCATAATCCTTTATTCACTTCAGTGAACCACCAATCATGTATAAAGTATCACCTTAATAACTGTGGCCATATCATTCATTTAGCAGGTCCTAAAAATATCCACCATTTACATAGTAATCCTAGCATCTAAGCCTACCTTAGAGCTATCTTCTCCTTCATCTTCATGGACTGAACTGGATGGTGAAGGAGTTGCAGATTTGCTTCCAGGTGGAGAGGGCGAGTTGTGAGGAACACTGTTTCCACCCATATTCAAACCAAGCTGTGCACTGAGCTGGGACTGGTTAATAGTAGTCAGCTGCCCGTGCTGCATCATTCCTGGCTGCCTAATATCTGCAGGTTGAACCCTTGGCCTCATGGTTGCCATCTGAGGATGGGAACTATACTGGGCTCCTTCTGTATTCCGTAAATCTTGCATCTACAAGAGGAAAAAAACTGTATTAAGCATATCACTAATAAAGTGTTCTGTTCCTTTAGACCTCGGTTGGCCTGATTGGCTATGTAAGGCTTAAAGGAAATGGCAAGTACTTAAATAAACATGTAAATACTGAAAATAAACATAGTAAGGATATGATTGACATTTGCATAACACTGACTGTTATAGAGAATTCAGGCTCTAGCTTCAGCCCTTGGAAATAGCAAAAAAAGCAATGAAAGCTTGGGGTTTTTTCATAAGGGGAACAAAAGGGCACTGCTTTCTGTAACTGTGTAGAGTATTTCTGAAATGTTAACAAACAGGGACAGGTTTGCACTCTGAAGTTCAGACCTAGACCAGAACATGAACATCCTCAAAATTCAAGACAATTTCCTGCTTTTTTAACTGAGGATTTTTGTGGTTTTGAATTTTGGGGCTGCTGGGAGTTTTCAGAGTCTGAATATCTAGTATTAGGTCCAAATCTATTTTACCTGGTGCTGCCCAACGAGACACTGGACTTTTCAGGATTCAGACCATTGACAAGAAGGATGCATTGATAGACTGATTAAATGATTTCTGAGTCGATTTACTGCTAAGACATATATGAATGGAAAGCTCAGAAATCGCAGGATTGACAAATGAATCCATTGTGCTATGTGGGTCACTGCTTCTTAGCATTAACAAGACATACTATTTTAATGCAAGCAACAGATTCAGTCTCTGCAAGGATAAGAATTAAAGCACTGGAGGATGAAACTCCTTTCTTGTCCAGAGGTCAAATGCACCATACACACAGACCTCTGCAGATTGCCTGTAACATCTTTTCAATATACTCATACAGAAACAGGAAAAATAGCAAAGAGTATCAGAGAGGAGCTCAGATTTAAGCTAAGGTGTTCTGTGGGTGATTTAAAAATGAAGTATCAATTTGGAGCTGAAATGAAATAGATACAGTTGTCTTTCTGTGCATCAGACAAACATGTATGTATGTATAAAGTAGAATCTGACAGGAGCTACCATTGTGCAAGTTCCATTATGATAAGAACATGTGTTAGTGGCTCAGTATATTAACATAACCACATTTATTCTACTGACAGTCTTTGTTAGACATGTCATCTGAATTGTCTAAAGATCACTCCGATTTTATTTTTTTTTAAATCTTTTTATGGCTCATGACTTCTATAGCCTATCTCTTGCTCATATACACACTCCCATATATCACAGCAACCTGTAAGATACCTTCCAACCAGTAACACACAGGAAAAAGTAAAGATAAACCTGTAATTTCACCTTTTCTCTTATTATTGACAGTGTAAAAATGTATCAATTTTAGGGAGATACTTTATGAGCTTGGGGATTGATTTTTGTAAAGGTGACTGCTTGGCAGTAAATCAAACTAATAATACCATTAGTTATGGCATACTTACCATTTTACATGTACTTGTGTCTCTGAAAAGCATTTGAATTGGCTTCTGACAATGTGACATCACAATTATACCTGTATTTATCTTGTTTTAGAAATTAATAGCTTTTGGTAAAAAAGAGTTATCAATACAAACTTGTTTTCCTAGTTCATTTAATGACTATGAAAGCACCGGAGGAGAGGAGCACAGAGAGCACAGTAGATGAAATCAATTGAAGGCTGAAATTTGAATCCTGGTAGACATTTATATTTTCAAATTACTACTGATTTCTTGGTCCCTTTCCTCCAGTATCAGCTCCCTCCTTGCCAAGCAAATTAGCCTTGAAAGCCATCATTACCTCTGCCTCTAGCAGACAACCTGTCTCAAGACAGTTGTGCCCATGAAGCTGTAGCTGCTGCCCAAACGCTTTGCTCTGGATCCAGCTGTTGAGCTGGGCAGCAGCTGGGGAAGGTGGGGCAGCAGTGGGGAGTCTCTGGGGCCTCTTGGGGCAAGTGGGAAGGGGATGGGAATCCACACAGTCCCTCATGTGCTGGGCACAGGGAGGCAAAAGCCTTCCCCAAAGCCCTCCCTTCACCCTGTCTGCAGTGCTCAGTGTGGGTGTGTGCCCTCCCCAGGCACCCTCCACCCTGCAGGGGCTGAGCCCTCAGGTTTTCAAGGGACAGTACCTCATGGTGCAGAATAAACACTTCCATGAAAGGCTGGAAAAGTTTGACTGCTTTTTTAGGAAGAGTGGGCATCCAAATGACTTTATGAACTCCAGAAATGTAACAACCACTATCTAAAACTTCTAACTCTTATTTTGAATGAACTTCAAAATTATCTATCTCTAAAAGCAGGGCAAAGGCTACCATTTTAGTTACTTTTCCTCAAATAAAATATAATACAATTGCTTTAAATGAGACACAGGAAGTTCTACCTGAATATATAGAAGAACTTTATTGTGTGAGTGAGTGGGTGATTGTGCACTGGAACAGATTGCCCAGAGATGTTGTGAAGTGTCCCTCGCTGGAGATATTTAAGAACTATCTGGATGGAATCCTGTGCCACGTGCTCTGGGATGACCCTGCTTGAGCAGGAAGGCTGGATCAGATGACCCACTGTGGTCCCTTCCAACCTGACCCGTTCTGTGATTCTCTGATTCTGCTATTATTCAAAACGATCTCTCCTTTAAGAGCTTCAAATATGAGACAGATAATACAGAACATTCTGTGTTTTTCTTCTTTAAACAACATATATTTTTAAACAGTCTGCGATACAATTTTAGCTCCAGTACTGAACATAGGCTGTGTTTTCAGATAATACAACAACAACTGAAGAGTACTGAATGTATCCCCATACAAAACACGTGTATATATATTTGCAAGAGAACCCTTCACTAGGGAAATTCTGAGGACTGCAAATGTGGTGGTGGAGTAAAAAAAAATCCAGTGTTTTTCTTTTCACATGAATTCAGCTTGTCTCCTGAATTTTTAAATCAGATTAATACCAGGCTACCTCCAGAAAGCCAGGTGTAAGCAGCAAATAAGCTTATTTAGCAGTACATTTTCTCTTTCAGATGCTAAGCCAGAAACCCTCACCTAAGGGACCTGCCTGCAGAGAACAAGCCAGTTTAAGTCCATTGCACAGAGCTGTGGCCCTCAGGATCCACAGACGTGATTCACATCTGCAAATGAGGCTTCTGGCTACCATGCACTGGGAGCCTGCCTTCTCCCATCCTGCCCCTACCTGGTGAAAAAGTGTGATTGTCTAAGAAAATGGAAACTGCTTATTCCTTGAGTGAGAATTGGCAACTAATCACATAAATGTAAAAAGTTGTGAGATCACACCGTGGAAAATATGATAAACTTTCAGGTTCCTAAAGGGTCAACAAAACCAAGGACTGTCCCATCTCCTCTGTTGGTTCAAGAATACACCCAGCCATGAAAACCACACACTCAGGTCACTGCTGTGGCATGATGGTATGCCCCTGTCACAGATGCTGTGACAACCTCATCTCTGCAGAATAGTAACACTAATAAGACACACTCTCTGTCAAAATTACATGCAAAGTATGACCAATTTCTTCTAAACAACTTCTAAATCTGAAACTTCATGTTCCTTGTTCCTCCTGTGGAAAAAGATGGAGTTTTACAAAACCCACCGCTGTGTAGCTGTGCTGGAGCCGTATTCAGTATGCAGAGGCAATATTGTGAACACACTCCTGCCGAATGCAAAGCTGAACAGAAATCCTGATGGATGGCAGAATGCCAAATGGGAGAACAAAGTTAAAGAGTTTTGAGTGTTACAGAGGATAAGGACAGTCTTAAAGTGGTGTCTTCAATGGTCTCTGTGATGAGGTAATAATGATAATATCTGGCACTTTAATATCATTCTCCATCTGTCAGTTCCAGGATGTTTCACAACTTGAGTTATATTCAGCTTTAGAACATGCCTGGTTTTATTTTGGTTTTATTAATGGCGAAGCTATGATACATTTCTTTCCATGGCTATTTTTTTTCAGTTTGCATTTTGCTTATAAGCAGAAACTGAGCATTCACCCATGTAAGTGTTTGACTGCAAGTTAAAAGAGAGTACAAGTCACTAAATCTAAGGTGTGTACCAAAGCCCCTTATTGGCACATGGGTAATGCAAAACCAGAACAGGGCTGTCTGGTTGAAGACGAGCTCCTAATGCCCTGCTCAAAGATCCTGAGGTACTAAGAATAAAGCTAAAGAGCTTTAACCATCAGACTATCGTTCATCCCATCAGCTTAAAGTAAAAACAAAGCAAAGCATACAGTGCAGAATACAGTGATATCATCCCTGTACAGAAACGTCTTACTACAGGACAATGTGAGTAAAGTATCCTAATCACAGAATCACAGAAAAGAGTGCTAGAAGGGACCTCAAAAGGTTATTTAGTCCAACACTATCTCACAGCAGGCTTAGCTATACCTAAATCATTTCTGACATATGTTTGTCTAACCTCTTCATAACCTCCCTAGGCAATTCTTGTGCTTAACTATCCTTACAGTGGAAAGGGCTTTTTTCCATAATGTCTCACCTAAATCTCCTTTGTTGTAATTTAAACCTACTACTTTTTGCTCTGCTCCCAGTGGACATGAGGAATGTTTTTCTCCTTCTTTACAGAAAACTTGTACACACTAGAAGGCTATTATGAATTTCCTCTTGTTTTTTTTCTTCTTTAGACTAAACAACTAAACCTGAAGATTGAAAGACTTTGTTTGTATGCTGTGTTTTCTACACCTCTGATCATTCTTTCTGCTCTCCTCTGGACTATACCCAATAACCTTCATATTTTTTGAAATATTGTGGTCTGAAGTCCACAAAACACAGATATTTTCATCTGACACAGCATTCAGATAGAATCCTTCATCTCTCACAGGATGTAGCACATAGCGATAAAAAGCCCCAAACTGAATTGGCCTTTTTGATACAAGCTGGTTAACCTATGCAAGATGCAGGAAGAGTCAAATTGCAGGACTCTTAACTAATGTCCCAGAATGTAGCTTTAGGAAGCAAATAGTTTTTTTCTAAGAAGCATTAGACAGGCAGTTTCAAAGGGAATGTCCTGTTAGCAAAATAATTCACATTATTTTTCTAGTTATAATTAATAACCGTGAGGCAACATCTCTCTGAAAAGCTGTAGAAGTCCCAATTGTCCCTCCCTATTTAGATTCCTTTATAATAAATGTTATCACTAAATGAAAGAAGAAAGACAGGTTGCCTTAACAGATTGAAGTAAATACAACAGGTGTAAGTACATGCAAGAAACACTGGGGATAATTCACTGGAGATGAAAATATTAAAACATAAGGAGAAATACACAGGGCTTACTCACTGAGGCAAGTAAAGTTCACATATCTCACTACTCTGAGAAAATTCATATCAAGGCACAGCAGACATTATTATTACTGTTACCACTATCAGGTCTTACAATGATTTTTGCTTAGTTTTCTACTAGTTGAATGCTCTTGAGAAAATTTTTGATGGACATTGCAGAAGGGGCTGACAGTTCTTTGCTTCTTGTCTGATTGGTCAAGGTAAGTCAGAGAGTAACAATTTTTCAGACTATAAGAAGTAATGGTTCAATCAATTAATTAAAAAAAAAAAAACCTGGGAGAAAACCCCAGGGGATCTGAAGTGTTGCCTATGAAGATACCCACAGTGTGCTTCTTTCTTCACTGGCATGACCCACCTGCGTCCCCATGTAGGTGTCTTGGACATTCTTTGGTGGGCAGAAGGGGTCTCTGTTAATAGTAGTATTCTCATTTATATTCCCACGAAACTTGTGCTACTACCTGTGCCATATTAAATCTGAATGGTTCTCTGTTCCCAAAATAATACTACATTAAAACACAGTATTAGCCTTGGTTGTGCCAACCTCCTGAAAAGCCATGAAATTTGCTTAGAAATGTTACTACTTTTATTTCAAGCATTTTAATTGTCTTCTACCATAAGCCAATGCACATCTGCAAGATGTTTTCCAGTGACATAGAGATGCTCATTAAAAAAGAGAGGAAAAAAACTTAATTCCTACATAATCACTTGATTTTGTAAGTGAAGGTTTCAAAAAAGAAGAAAAGATAACATTAAAGTTGTCAGCCAAGTTTGTGAGAACAGGCACACTGAGAAGGGCTTGTGTTTGGGAAATATTACTCACCATTTATGATCAAGACAATTGATAAACCAAAAAAAACACTAATAAATTTTTCTTAGTGCTACAAAATGTAAGCAATATTCATCATACAGATGATGAACAGGCTCCCCAGGGAAGTGGTCACAGCACCAAGTCTGAAAGAGTTCAAAAAGTGTTTGGACCATGCTCCCAGGTAAATGGTGTGGCTCTTGGGGATGTTTTGTGCAGGACCAGGACTTGGACTAAATGATCCTTGTTGGTCCCTTCCAATGCAGGATATTCTGTGGTTCTGTACAACCATAAGTTCAAACTTAAAAGAATGTCTAAAAGTACAGAAATGTCAATTTTAGACACTTTTCATTCAGTTCATACAGGTGATCAAGCAGTGGTACCTCATGGTTGTTCAATGCATGGTCAGGATCTTAGATTGATGGCAAGTGAATCAAAAGCAAACCATGCAATTGCATCTGTTGTTTTCCATCATGGCAACAATGCTCTTTCATGAGAGAGCTTAAAACTTGAGATAATTTGAACATCTGAATTTATACACCAGAGAAAAACAAAAAAATGACCCAAATATTTGGAGGTCTGAAATCTGACAGGGAGTTTGGGTTTACTGATTAGAGTGACTAAGACTGGTACTTGGTACGTAAGTCCTGTCATGAACAAAGAGTGATCAAACCCAAAGATTCAGGTTTTATCAGGTCTTTGTTTCCATTCAGTTAAAGTAGAAATCATATTTGCAACCAAGTCTTGTTTTAGCACACCTATAAGTGAATGAATGGTAAAGATTTTTTACGAGAGCCGAGATTCCTGTAAAATGACCACAGAGAACCATTCAAAACACATTAAAAGGAATAACTCAAAGCACCACCTAACAGAGGGAGGGGAAGTGTTTTTTCATCATCTCATTTTTATAATTCTCTTCTGTATCAGCTTACTGTATAATGAAAGACTAAGTTTTGAAGTAAGTGGGTATTTGGGGAATATTCTAGTGCTTTACACAGGAGTATTTTATATACTACACCCACTGCATTTTTAGAATAAATTGAAAGGATCATTCAAAATTTCTGTTGATTAGGAAAACAGTCTTAAAATTAAACAGCAGAAACCTCACATGTAAAGAGAACCCTAACGAAAGATAATAAAACCCCCTACTCCTACTAAATCTACTACACTAATCTTTTCAAAATCATTCTGTTAAAAATTAAACCACTTCAGGTTGTTTTATATAGTACTGGTTCTGTAAGTGATCTTATGCCCCTTTAAAGCTATTATATACTCAAAATTTGACTGCAAAATTTTATAGTACAATCACATAATGACAAAAATGCAGTCATATACAGTTTCCATACTTCTTGGTACACAGTTAATTTGGTAACTATTAACATTCTTTTCTACTTTATGTTTTAATATCCTTTGAGTCACACAGGGCCAAGGTCTCAAAACTAATCATAAAAAACTACCGACTGCTATTCACTCTAATATAATAACCCTTTATTTAAAACAACTTCCAATAAATTTCATTATAAGAAGTTATTAAAAGGGTTAAAAACCTATTAAATGTCAAAGAATTTGCCTGACTCAAACTTCTAATAAAGAAACAGAATGGGCTTTCTTCCTGAATTATTTAAATCTTTACTGACTGTGCACTGAACCATGAAATTAGAAAAGTGTTATTAGAAGTGTTCTCTGGTTTTTATAAAAGTTGTAGCATAGAATATATCAAACCACAGTCTTTAACTAGACTAGTTAAAGAAATAGGTTTTTAATCCTGAATACATGGTTTTCACTGATATAAAGGGTCATAATTAAAAGTCTGGCCTGGAAGCTGAAGATAATAAAATTATTATTACAGGAGCATACATGTTCATTTGGTATATTCTGGATGCATGTTTCCATTTTAATTTGGACAAATATCTTCAATTTTGTTTGATCTTGCAAAGTCCACTAATTTGGACCCTCTCAGCAAACAATTAAGCTTTTAATAGTGACTCATTTTAAAGAATTAATGGTGAATAATTTGTGTTATCTTTTTCTCTTTTTTAGAGTGTCTAATGCTTAACAGCAGGTATAGGTTAACAGCAGACAAATGGAATCTAAGAGGTACAAGGCAAATATTCATCCACACATCTCCTGATAACAGTATTATCACTAAACTGGTTTTGTTGTTTGGTTT
>VWZT01009485.1:447200-486223 GCA_013397055.1 Pachycephala philippinensis | reverse complement strand
TTTTTTTTTGCAAATAACAACAGAACAATTTTCTATTTCACCAGTTATTTGCATAAGGAAAACAATCATGCATTTCACATTTATTTTAGCGATGCTAAAGAACTCCTGAGTAAGCAGTATATTCACAGATTCACTCAAAGACACCTGAATCAATAGCCTTTCATCAAAAGAGATGAAGTCAGAAAGACGCCTGAGAGACACAATATTGTCTCTCCTTCTTTTATACAATAAAAATAGAGGCATCCAGGGGACATGAAATGATTAAGTCTAAGAATACAAACTAGATCTTTGGAAATAATGCTAACAGTGTGCTTGGTGTAGGGCAGGAGGGAAAAGGGGATGCAAGCAGCTACTGTTGCCTTTGCAATGCTTTGCTCCTGTGACTGACCAACAACAACAGAGTCGCCAGCATGCGGTTGCTGTAACCTTCGTTGGCTTCTGCTCTATTGTATCACATTCTATTCTATTCTGTTCTGTTCTGTGGTTTTTTTCTATGCTGTTCAGCACAGTAGTATCAAACTATCTTCCTGCAGTGAGTTGGGCAATGTGACTATTACCTGTCACATGTTGTTTGCTGTATCTGCTTTAACACACAAAGGTACCCTGACCACACCACCCAACTCTCCCTACCACCAAGTAAAGGAATTTGTGTTGGGTACGTTACAAGTATGTACAACAATGTATAGTTATGCCCATGTGGGAAGAGTCAAAAAATTCTTTCTGGTTAGAAAACCACACTAAACCAGCTGTGACAGCTGAAATGTTGGTACAATACTGGGGTGTTTTGTGTCTCCTATCTCTACAGGGAAACCCTAAATTATCTAAACTGATCTCTCATCTCAGTCACAAGAAATGCCAATTCCTTCCCACAGGAGCAGCACATCAACTAGAACAAGAGATTTTTGAAATACTGTCAATGAGATTTAATCTAAGTATGCTACTTCACTGAAAAATTTTTTGCAAGGGACGAGTGGCTGTCTTTTCAGTGTCATCCACCTGTTTAGGCACTGAACAGAAATATAGGGCAGAAGGAACCTCAAATGAAAATTTCTGTCACACAGAAGGCAGAGAAAGGACTAAAATCTCAGTCTTCTATGTGCTCTAGTCAACTCACAACCCCCATCATTAAGTTTATGAGAATTCCTGCTGTTCCACACAAACATTTAACGGGGTTTGTTTCCAATCCAATGGGATACGACGCTGGATTTTTGAAACCAAAGTTACACAGTCAGATCTAGTCTGCTGTTGTCTATATTATTCCTCTTGGGCACTGTGATGTGGAACATCTTTGAAATTATTTCCCAGAGTAGTAGGGTCCCGTCTGGGGTTGTGACTTACAAAAGGCATTGTGACTGCAAAAAAGTCTCGTACAGAATTAATCATAAGCAAAGTCTGAACATGAGTAACTTTAGGCATGGCTGCATTAAGGAAGACTCAGCTTATCTCAGTGCCTTGAAGGCCCATTGATAAATTCCACCTCTGTCTAAGCAAACTGTTTTGCCAGCCACTTCAGTACTGGGTAGGAACCGTGGCGCTGTGCTCTCTCTTACATTCCCATATGCAGCAGTTTCATTAAACCAAAGGAACCTTCCTGTAACTCCCTGCCACCCTGGTATTAAACTGCACAGAATTATGACTGCACATTATCCATCATTCACCTGAAAGCCAGAGTCATCCAGGTTTTGTTTGTGCATTTTGTGAGTTTCTGGACTAAGTTCATTTTTGTTGAGAAAGATATTTTTTCTGGCTGATGCCAGTAGCCCTGAAAAAATCACACCATATCCCACATGACTCTACTTTTCATTGAGTGCAAAATCTTAAAAAAAAAAAGTAATTTAGACTAATAAAAATGACTTGAATGGTTTAAATTACATTAGTGAAAGAATCTTCTAACAAATCTTTCTGCTGCTACGTTGCAGCCCTGTAAATTCTCAGCATGAGTGATAGAACTAATGGAAGTTGAAACAAAAGGTCTGCAAAATGTTCAACTCAGAAAAGATTGTTTTTCATACATATGATCTTGTTATCAAGTGATAAACTTACTGATATTTGTAACTGTATTGTCATAATTTCCTCTGCAATATAAACTTAATGCCATTGTCAAATATTGTGGGTTTTGCAAATGTTAAGCACATGTGTTACTGCTGGGCAAGGCACTTTTTGTAAGCTATGAAAAATATGCTTGGCTCTCAGGGAAAAAGCAATTTAATGATATGCTAATAAGTCCATCATTCTTCTGTATTGTATTATTTACAATCTTGTCTCTAAAACCTATTTAACATCTCCAGTGTAATTATCCATCTGCATCTTGCCAAGTCCAATATTATAATTCTGAAACAGGAAAAATCTCAATTATTTTATTTTCAACTATGTAGAAGATGAACAGATATCCAGCAGTCTCAAAAGATGAAAATTAGTAAATTTATTTTGCTTAATGTCCATTATATTGGCATGTGACTGAAGATAATCTGGGGAACCATATTTTGAATTTAAGAATATATCTTTATTTTCCTGGTTTGATATTTATAAATGTGGATATCTTACTTAATAAAGCCTGATCAACTTACCAAAACAACTTCAGAGAAACAAGCAAAACCCATAACTTCTTGAAAAGGAATACTTTTGGCAATCACAACTTCTTATTTCTCTTTGAACTCATTATTCAGTCTATTTTTGATCATGAAGCCTCTTATTGTCCCATTAATCTTTAGAGTAAAGCAGCAACCTTGGTTTGGCTGAGAAAACTCCCTTTTTCCCTTCATCTTACAAATTTGTACTTTCAACTGGTTGCTGAGCAGCAACCAACACCTGGGAAAGCAATATTTTATGATTATATATACAATGATTTAACTCCATCCCTGAATGCCAATGAAGCATAGTGGAGTCTTTGGTAAGAATGTGCTGTGATATAACACTTGTTTTGCATATCCTAACACAGAGAGTAGCAAAATTCAAAGAGAATCTCATGTTTTGTATGAAATCCACCACACTATAGAAAAATTTTATAGTGAAAATTAGGGAGGAACCAATTGCTATCTGCAAGGGAGAAAATAGTGAATAAAGAAATTTACAGAACATGAGCTCAGGGTATTAAAGAAGGACACCCTGAAATACAAGAACTTTCAAGCTTTGGAAATGACATATTCATGGTGAAGAAAGAGATGGATACAAAGATAACATGGCAGATTAACAAGATCCCACAAAGTTGGGCTTTAGAGAGAATTCTTCAAGCTAGAGAAGGCTGTTACCACTGTGTATTCAGAGTGGTGTTGTCCAGAGAGGTGACAACATTTCAAAGAAATGGCCTTGGTGTTTCCTCAGCACAGCCTCACAGGCTCATCAGTGTTGAAACACTTCAGTCTGGATGAATAGTTGCTTCATTTTATAGAAAATCTGAAGACCTCTAGGATGTATTTTACCTTTCCTTTTCTTCTTGGATGATGGTCTAGTCATATCAATATACTTCTAACTTCTGTTTGGGACCATCTAACCTATGTTATCTGGAAGGAAACATGATAGGTAATCATATTCGTACAGCACGAAACAGAGCTTCTTCCATTTCCCAGGCTTGTGAGCACACCATGGTTGTTCTGAAATCCCCAAATTCTTCTGCTGCCCATAAATCAGATTTGTTGATAGACTGAGGCCTTGGTTCTAATTTTTAAAGTCTTAACGGGTCCAACCCAGATTAGTGTAATTGGATAAAATGAACCCAAATGTAAGATGGGATCTACGTGCCAAACTTGTGCACTGCCAGAGGGTAACCCTGGAAGCCTCTCTGACCAGGCAAGTGCTCACATGCCATGGAAGAGAATAGTTAACAATTAGAAAGCTTAGAATTCACATAATCTTGAAATGACATGATGGATGAACATCCCAAATAACACAAAGGCATATCTGCAGTCTTTTGTCTTGTTCTCATGCTGCTGGCTGCCTTCATATTAGCTGAGCTCTTCACGCCAGTGTACCATTCAACCAGTGTGTAACTTCGTATGGTGTTACTACATCTCTTTTAAGTTTCATTAGTAACCAGAATAGGGTCATCCTCTAGTACTAATCATTAATTTTGTAACTACCTTATCTTCTCATACTTCTCTAAGCAAAGTAATGATTTTAGTCACTTCACGAAGAAATTTTAAAATGTAATTGCCGTGTGTGGAAAACTGCATCCATGACTGTTCGCATAATTGCTGCAATTACGAATGCAATTCGGGTAAATATGCAAGCAGACTACTAGCTAAGTCTCTAACTGGTAATTTATGTGTGCCTTTACCCAATTTGCATGGGCAATTTTCATAATTACCTTCCCAGGTTTAGTACATAGATCTTGGGACTAATGAATACTAATAACTAATAACTAACGAAGGAATGATGAAGGATGCATGAGCAACTTGTGGAATAAGTAAATTAGAAGCACATGGGGAAAAAAATGGGAAAAATTGAACTTCAGCATATACATTTGCCTTTTTGTACATTTCATTTTGAAAGAGGAGGAGATGAGTAATGCAACTAGAGAGGTCAAGTTCCTTCAATTATCCTTCCTTCTCCTATTTTCAATATGCAACATACCCTTTCTGGTAGCCATGAAGCCCAATGGTTTTCAGACAGACAAGCTACATATGTATAGCGTAATTTACAGTAAGTGAAATTGTCATTTTAAGTGTCTAACTCTTCATCTGAGAAAAGCAGACGTGCTCCTCATGAATGTAAGGCCAAAACAGGGTCCCAGTGGTGTTTACAGATAAGCAATTGAACGAGTTTACAAGTGTCCTTCTTCTCTGAAGAATAAAGGAAACATACTGCATTTGACTGAGCGGCATTTCAACAAATTGTACCTCTGTTGCTACACTTAAAACCATATAGATAAAAAAAAAAATCTTGGCTTGTTTATTTTGCTTTTTAGGAAGACAAGATAATAAAAGAAAAATATACCTAGATAATTCTGTTAGCCTTGATCATTAACTATAAAAGAGTTATATATGTAATGCACTGAGATTACATTTACATTCTGGAATTTTAAGGAGAACTGTACCAAAATAAACATAAAATATGCATGCTAGAGAAAAGTAAAGATCCTAAAGTACCTTCTGTAACACCCTGTGTAAAAACTACATTCCATTATGGAAACCTTAAAATCAAGCCCATACATTTAATTAGTCTTTTATAAAGCCAATTTTTAAGAATTTTAATTCCTATGTCTACAATATTTAGGGAAAAAATTGCAAACTTTAAAATAATTTTTATTTAAAGAGAAAAAAATTGAAAACTTTTCAAAAAATTATATTGAAAGAGAATTTAGAGATTTATTTTGAAAATTCTGAACAGCTTTTGCACAGTGCACATGCACATGCTATGGCTGACATTTATGGCACCTGAAAAGACCGCTTTTATTCTCAAAGTTGAGCAAACAACATCTGCCATAAGAAGCATGGGTTTTTAAGAGAGATTGTTCAGATATGGTCATATGTAGAATACTTGCTTCCCTTAATAACTCCAGTTAATCTTTTTACCTTATTAAATTTTACTCCTGCCACCACTATAAAGTCAACAAAACCACAGGATACTAGGTGGGGCCATATTTTGCTAAGAAATGGTAAACTGAATTCTTAAATAATTTCTAGATGAATAACCAATGAATAACCAACCTCTGCCATCTAAACCAATTCCTTTCCAGCACAAAAAAGAGATAAGGGCTGACATATACAAACAGTCAAGTCCCTGCTCAGAACCAAGTAATACTTCTATCTCTTAAAAGTATTGCTAAAATAATTTAGTTTTTAAAGTAGTGATAAATGATAAGCATTGGTTCATACCATCATGTATCAGTGGTATTGTAATATTCTGAAAAATAACTACACTTTGCCGTGTTTAACGTAACAGATGCTAAATCTTATGTTTGAATGAAAAATATTTTGCCTGTAAGCAACTACCACTGCTAGTTAGGAAGTACAACAACAACAAAAAAACCCCAAAAAACAAAACAAAAAAAAACCCCAACAACATGATGAAAAGAACCAAAGAAATAGTGCCTTCATCCATCTACATTGAGGCCTAACATCCTCTGTATCTGTTGCAGTCTGGAGTCTGACAAGCTGTCCTTGCATCGAAAATGCTTTCCTTAATTTTAGAAAAAGTTAGCAGATTTGTAACCAATTAATCTTGATGTGTTTGCAAACAATGTTAGTAGACTGAACACACTAGAAGTACATTTGAACGATATCAATGTGATGCTCAGATTTTTCAGCTTGAAATTACTTCTGTAATTTCAGGACTAGCAAAAATAAACATGCTCAAAGGGCAAACAAGAACTCTACAAGGTGTTAAAATTCATTGGAAAGTTTTCATTTTCCCAACTGAAATATAGGTGAGTAGTTGTGCCAACATGCAAGCCATCCTTTTCAGCTTTATCTCATTTTCTAATTATTTTGCTTTAATGTTTTTTTCCCCTACACCTCATTCCATGCTATTTTCTAACATTAATATTATGGCAGCATTCTAAGACTGAAATTTTAGAATATGTAGATTAAAATTCTGAATCATCAGAGCATCCCTTTATTGCAGAGTTATATGCAATTTCTACACTTACTCACTGGTTGTCACTTGTGATAACCTTTAAAGTCTGACTGGACCACTGTAGCTGGCAACTACTGTGAAAATCTTTACTGACTTTAAAGAAAATATTCTAGTTTTACTGTCAACAATTTAACAAGAGACATCTTTCTGTTACTGCCTCTAGCAAATCCAGATGCTGTAATTAATATTGTAGAAAGTATAACAGGAAATCCTCCCCTTCCCCTGGAAGAAACTTACAGAATCTGCAAAAAAAGATGAAATCAGGTAGCCCTACGTCTGATAATGGTTCTTTTAGAGTAAGTTTTTAGCACATAGATTCTGATTCAGGGACAGAAAAAACCAGCATTTTTTTCTTTCCTTTGACATTGACAGGATCTAAACCAGGACCATAGTTTCTTATATATTTAGAAATACCAATCTTAATGAGTTATTTGCACACTATCTTGTGGACATCTTGTTTTCCTAACCATATTGGTGAAATGCAAAGAGCTCTCCCACACAGAGAAATAAATGCATTTTTTTAAAGAAGCAGAACAAGTACTTTAAATCTACATTCTCTGAATTCAGTTCTTGTAACAACAAAATTACAGTGTTTTCCCATGGGAGAAATCAATACGTTTCAGTACTTAAGGTAATTAAATTAGGGAGATCATCAACACAAAAGAGTATTTAAAAACAAGTTATGTATAAAATAATATATACTGATGGCTGGATGAGAGACGATTCAACTATATCCCATTCTAAAAGTAAGGGAAAAAAAAGTCTAATAAAATGCTTAATAACTAAATTAAACCCTGACTTTGATGAAGAATTCAGCAGGTATGATATAGGTGTGCATTTTAAAGAGAGAATTTTGTACAGTTTAGCTCCCACTTACACTAGGAATAATACAGCAAGTGGAATTAGAACACAGCTTTCAATTTCTGCAATAACTCCTGGAAACTATTTAATTTATGTAGCAGATGTTCAGTGAAATGAGTGCCACACTACTTAGCCTTCTAAAAACTGCTGAATGAAGCGGCTATTCCTAATTGCTATCCCACTGTTACCTAATTTGTTCTTCCCAAATTGCAGTGTGTAGGCTGACCCGAACAATCTATCCATGTGTCCTTCTCAGAGGTGTGGATACATGACACATGGCTTTGGGTTATTTTCCTGTGTAGCTCTGAGATGGCAGGTCTGGCTAGTTAACTTGTGAGCATTTGCAAAGCTTGATCTCATCTGACATGCTTAAGAAGCAAAGCCTCACTGAACTGCATATGAATCAAGGAGCTAAGCTATACTTTGGCTCCCAAGGCCTCAAAAAGTCAGGATCAGAAATGTATGAACTGCTAGGCTACAACATACCAGGATGATCCCCCAACATAACTCACATTTAAATGTACACATTGATTTCCACTGTTGTATATGGTTTTGCTTAGCTTTAATATTAGTCTAAAATATTCTGCAAAATGAACCCCTGTGTTTTGGACTCCAAGCTGGTGCCACTGGTGCCCATCTCCAGAATTCTGTTTAGAAGCAGCACTATTCTCACCATCTTTTATGTCCAAAGCTGATTTTCCTGCCTCTTTGGAAGATGGTGTTTCGCACACGTTTCACACATTACAGCACACATGAGATGCTGGAAGTGAGACTGTCATCTGGTTACCACCGAGCTTCACAGTGCAAGTGAGCAACGACAGGCCATGGTGCACATGAATGGTGGAAGAGCAAGATTCTTCCCACATTTCCAGAAGTACCGTGTCTGCCTCTGGCACTGTCATGCCTGAAGCAAGGAGAGAGGTGATCGCTCCTGGGGATGCAATATAGCCTTCCCTTGAGATATCTGAAAAAACATTTATGCTGGATTCAGCCAGACCTCAGGGGTAATGCAGTAGCACACGTGCTGGAGGGTATTCTTGCCTCTTTTCTTCCTGTCACTTTGTGAATCCATAGTGTTAATTATAATTTAGCATTAAATGTGCAATTTCAAGCAAATTCCTTTCAGATGGATACATCAACAAAACTGAAAATGAAACCAAATCCAGTAACAAAACCCAGGTTTCTACCTCAGTGTAAATTCTCACCAATATGGTCTTGCCTATCCATTTCTTCATCAAAAGCTATATAAGCAAAAAAGATAAATTTGAACAACTTCTAAGTCGATAAAATTAATTTGTCAACAAATGTACTTCTCTGGCAACAGAAAATTCTATTTTTTTGCTTCCAGAGCAGAAGATACTGAGCAAAAGAATCATTTTAAGACAATGTTACGTGTATGAAGACTACATTTGGTCTATTTAATGTTGAAATTTAATTTCTTCCTCTAGATCATTATATGAGAGTTTAGAAACAATCTTCTACTTATTCATACAAAATAGCATCTTCAAAGACATTTAAAAAATCTATTAATGCTTTCAGTTTGCAATGAACATTTGGAAATGGTAATTATAGAACTGTGATAACTAACTTAAAGTTCAAGAAGACATGATTGGCACAGTAAATAATTGGTTTGCTCCTACTTAATCTACATTAATGTAAACAATAAATCTTCTCTTAAATAAAGATTGTGTGAATCTTCATTTATCTTTTATGACAAGAGAGCAAAGGTTGTAGCTTAATGAATGGAAAGAAGCAACAAGGTCAGATTTAAAAGCCTCAAAGGTCAAATTTCTGACATCTCTGAACACTGAAAAAACCCCCTAACATGGTAATTACTATTTTGGTCAAGCCACTGAGGTCTATTTTCTATTTCAAAAAGAAAGGGAAAAAGCATTATACTTCAGAAACTTGAGAACCAGCACTTAGTATTACAAGACCTGTATTACAGACACCTTCCATCACAGAAATAGAATAAAGGATACAGCAATAAGAATTCCATTTGAGTCATCACATGTCTATTAAGTAGCCAGCACATATCCACACCTGGAAAGTGTTTAGGGAAAAAATGCAACAAGCAGTCTCTCCTAGAACTTTGACATTGCCTAACTTGAATATAAAATATTTCCAGGGACTCCTATTCCTGAACCACCCCAGCTTTGGTGAAGTAGTTCTGAATCTTTGCAGACAATGGGAACACAGGCACTGATAAAAGATCCAGAAAGCCACATCATTTTATTTTACATATGCATTGATTTTTGCCCAAATGGAAGACCTCTGTCATCTAACAGGGTTATCCATAGATTCAAAGAGTTGATCAGGGTCATTAATAACAATAGTAAACTGATCATCATTCCAATAGGACTTGACAATGGCTTTTTTTCAAAGTGGATACTAATGTATTGATGCCTCTGAAGTTCATTACAGCAGTAATAAATCATTAGCCTCCAGAAAATGATTTATAAGTTGGTTAAAATGCATTAGAATGGACTGTCAAGCTACTCTACTGAGATGATGAGGCTGGTACTAAAGATTTTTTTTCCAGGTTCTCTAACAAAAATGGTGATGACTCAAGGTAATCATATCACAAAGACAAAAATAAAACAAATCACTGTAATGATTTACTTTAATAGCATGTTTCAATCTTCATAAAAGGGTGAGGGAATTTTACTTTGAACTGCTGGATACATTCCTTTTATTCACCGCTGGCAGAAAACTCTAAACCTACAAAGCTCCAGTATTGACCCCAATGATTATATTTGTGTTTACTTTAACCAAAAGAAGGGTACTGTGTGTGTAACTATGGTTACTCTGCACGGGTGCCTGTGTAATAACAGTTTATTATAATGTATGAGTAGCTTTTCAGGCATGCAACTCTAAGTCATAAGATTAGCAATGATAATATCACAGGAAGTATATGGGCCACAACTTGATACTCACAATGTTTATGTTATGCAAATCTCTTACTATATTACATACACTACTTCTAGTTACTACTTAAGTAGCTTAACTACAGCTCAGACCTATCAATATGCAACTACAGAATGTTTTTACTTTCACATATGCTTTTAATTAATACCCATTGAACACTGAACAGTTTATTCATGATATTCAGCAAACTTCACTTTAAGTCCAACTCTCAGTCTCACAGTGGTTCCTCTGCACCATTACTGCAGTCATGCCAAAGGCTTCCTGTGTTAAGCAGGGTATGTGGCCAGTCCCCTCCTTGGCTACCACACACAGCCTCGTTCACAAGGTATGGATATGAAGAAAGGCCTCAGGCAGAGAATTTCTTTAGCCTTTGCAGTACTTTGTAAAACTTCTCTTTCTCATGTGAAGAATTTAAAACAATGTTATAGTTTTGTAAATTTTTGCACCTACACCTACTTCTCAAAGACTGTTTTGGTTTTAACCAGAAAAACATCTAGAAATGGATGTTTCAGAACTGGACCAATCACCCCAAGGGGTGATTGTCCGAGGGACCAATCATTTTATGCCATTCAACACGCTTTTGCGTATTAACATATAAAGATTGTTCAATTTTTCATTAAAACTCTCTTACTATTCATTTCATAGCAGCGTGGACTCTGTCGTCTTATCTATTTGGGCAACAACAGTGACAACAAGGGGCTGGGCAGGCCTGGCACCTCGTGCTCTTTCTCGTTGCTGCCTGCCAAGAGCATTGCACGGTCACACAGCGTGGGAGGTGTGCGGAAAGATTCACAACCACACAGGACAAGGCAGGATCACAGCCCAGTCATTTGGACAGGCACACGCATTGCTCTCTTTCCCTCTGGGACCATGCACAGGATGACAAAGATGGGTTGGAAGAGGCACAGGTGGTCATGCTGCTCTTTCAACCCAGGTGCTGGCTAGTAAAGACAGCACTTGGACTGACACAAATGACACCATGGCTCTGAGCTTCCATGAAATGCTCTTTCCAATTCCATTTTCTTCTTCCTGCACAGCATTGTGCCTAAGTGTCAGAAGTAAGCCCCAAGTGATTTGTCTTTACCCATATGAACAGTCCTTGCTTGAGCAAGTAGATCTTACACAAGGAGCCCTTCAAGACTAAAGGCTTGTCTGATAATGCCAAGAATAAAATAAAATAACGTCTTCTGGAAATACATTATAAGAATTATTATGAACCCTACAGAAGACAACACAGTAACATGTTTTCCTCTCTCTGTAATTCAATTATAAGAGCGCATTGCATAAGGGCCATGAAACATTTAGGACCAGATATTCAAAAGGCCAAGTCTGTATGTTTACAAGCTCAATTTTGTGTTTGCAGTCTGAAATGGGAGGAGTTGTGCTTCTATCTAACTAATCTGGCTTTCTTAAGGTATCATTAGAGGTAGAAATACTTTGGAAATAAGAATGCCTGCAAACAAAAGAACAAGGTGATCTGAATAGCTTTGAATAGTATAGTTAACAGCACTAATGTTATAAGTTAATTTGTCTTCCTGTATTTACAGTGGAATCTCTACAGGCCAATTCTCCTTTCTTTAATTTGTAAAAAATCCCCCACAGGAAGATGACAGGTTCCTCTGAATGCAGAAAGAGAGGGGTGGGCATGTAGTCAAACTTACAGAAGGTTGGGGGATTTTTTAATTGCAAATTAAAAATGCCATTTCGCACAAAATGGAGCTCTCAGACCAGCCAGCATGGATGGGTAGAATTAAAACATCCCACTGACAATTTCATCCCAAGTAAGCACTCAGTAAGAACCAGAAAATATAACCTTAAAATATGATCATCTTACTCTTAGTTAACATTTCACTGGTGCATTTTAAAAAGCTTTTCCTCCACAGAGGCAAATGGTAAAATAAGGATGCCAAAAGTATAAATGAACATTTGCACATGCTAACAAAGAAATCACCAACTAAGTAACCAGCACAGAAATCTTCAAAAAGTCATGAAAATATGCTTAAAAACTTCTAAAAATGAGAGAATCTCTATTAGAAATGCCAGTAGAAAGTATTTAGCTGGTTCTAGTTGGATCCAGTTGATGTGTATGTTTTGGAACAAACCCCAGGTCTTTTACATGGCTATGAAATTACATCTCACAAAGACTCCTTGAACCATCCCAAGTCAAGGCAGTACTTTAACACTCGATAAGCATAAATTGGCACAGAATAGAACAACTACTAGTGGCCAAAACAAGCTCAATAGCACATAATGAGAATTTTCACCCATTCAAGACATGGCACACAACTTGCTGGCCAGGTTACCTTTAGAATGATTAAAGTAGTGCAAATCACATCAATCTCTATCTGGCAGGAACACTAGCCAAAATTTGCCTAAGTCTGTGCTGCTGCTACATCCAGATACAATTCTAGCAAAACAAACTTTCCACTTGGCACTCTGCTTATGTCCAGTCTTTGCAAATGAGTCTGTGGCTGTTCTCAATTCCTGCTACTGGACTGCTCCTCCAGCCAGGAGTGGATGGTTTAGTGGGCTTGTAAAAACATACAAGGACTGAAGAATGGTTACAGGTCTCACCATGTGAGCTATAAAATCTTCACAGAAGTATCTTTATTCACACCAGGAAAAAAGCCAGTGGCAAAATAGACAACAATCTGGCTCACTGCACAAATGCTTCCCAACAACCAAGACAATAAATAAATAATTCCAATTCCAAAGTAAAAGTTCTGTTATGGACTGAGGCTGAAAACTTTTTTAGTTAAACTAAAAGAAAGTAAAGACATTAAATGCTTCTCCATCATCCATGTAAAACTTGTGTTATCACAGTTTTATTAAAGCTAAATCAAAGAAGGACAACATCTGATGCATGCTCCTTATTGCACTTTTCTGGGGTCCTGGGAAATGCTACCATCAGGAGAAACCCCAAAATTATGGACTCTAGAACTAATGAAGTGAGACTACTGCTTACTTCCTCCAGCAAACATATGTATGAAGAACTAAGTGAAAAGACACCACATGACAACATCTCCTGGCATCAAGAACGAGTCTGAGCATTATAAGATAGATTTTGGACAGCCCTCCAGCTGCTCAGTGCTCCCCCGCAGGTCACCTCTATTCCTCATGAAGCAGTTCGAAGGATCTCCATGTTTCCCAGGCATTTCTTACTACCGTGTGCTCCTTACTGCTGCCACTTTAAACCTGCAGCCCCACTTCTAGAACCATGCCCACAACCAGGAGGATTTTGGTTTATGCTGTCCTAACCCAGCACACTTCTTGAGGAGGATTCACTGGATACCACATTCAGCCTAAACAAAGGAGGGATGGCCCACGAGCAGAAGTGCACAGGCATACATCAGGACACAGCATTGCACAGATACACAAACACACAGCATAAATTCTTGCTTGCTTTTATAGCCCATTCTCTCCTTAGGGGAAAATTTTGGCCCTTTATACTCTGTCTATCTAACACAGACACTTACCACCACCTCCTCCAAGTGGAATGTGCACCTGCAATTGTTGGGTGATAAAAGACATTTATCTCAATCTGCTCTGGAAATACTGACAATGAATGAAGATGAGAAAACCTCGATTAAGACCTGGGAAGCAGAGACTGACACAAATTTATGAGTTTTTTTTATAATATCTGTATTGTTTGGTGGTGTGTTTTTTTTTTCCTGTACTCAGATACAATAAATGTAATCCTTCAACTCAAATTCTGCATTGAGGAAGAATACAGAAGCAGAATAGCTTCTGCTTTCTCTAACAAAACAAACAGGTATAAGGTTAAGAAAATGCATTAACTTCACAATGGGAAAGGTAAAGCAGATAATTTATTTGTACAAGGGATACATAATACAGGATTTTTAAGTACAAAAGACTTTTTACATACAGCATTTTTAATCCCACCACTCTATTTTACTGCACCCTCCAAACACTATTTGCTGGTAACGCAGATAAACATCTTTTTCCCCATTTCAGACAGAGAAACAGAGGCACAGGCAGAAATTTCTCAAGCAAAAGTAAAAACCAAGATAAGAACACTTCTATGCATAACAAAGGTCTAACTCAAAGTCCACGAGAAGCATTGCAAGCTTTTCCAAATATTTTTATGGGATTTGAATCATGACCTAGAAGACTTAGGAGTAGCTTTCTCTGTCAGTCATTAATTCCCCAATCTGATCTCCTCTTCCATCACTCACTTTAACCTGTCTGTAGTTTGGACTGAGACCCTGTCAGAGGAACTATGTGAATGCACAGAAATGCAATGGAAGCATGAGAACTTCTCTGAAGAATCCTTCATGTCTCCATTCTGTACCTAGTGCAGTAGGCAGTAAGGCTAAAGATGGAGATAAGCCCCTGTTCTGAAAACATCTTAACATGATTTTTCAGCTAAAGGTAGCTTTGCCGATTGCATATGCTTGGAAACCTGAAGGTTCAGGGCTGGGAAATCAAGCATGAAAGACCTCATATTCCCTCTTTCATATTATGACTAAATGCTCTTCATTATTTTTTCCATCTTTAACTGGAAATGACAGATTTTTACTTGATCTTCTATATTAACACCCAAGGAATCATCTCGCCTTTCAGATATGTACACACATAATCATTGACAGTAATGTCAGTATGAAAGCAGAATTCACATCAATCATTAAACTTGTAAATTCATATTTGACTGTGATACTCTCCTACTCTGCATGTACATGAGTAAGTACTGATGAATACTATGATTTACATTTTCCTAGGAGCTGGATGTCCATCTAACTACTTGAAATGACACATTTAACTGTTCCGGCAACTAAGAAACTTAGGGAAAAAGATTGTTATTGTGGGCACACAGCATATACAGACTGATACTAAGCTGAAAAATGAAAATACAGTCTTGTTTTAAAAGGAAATGAAATATCTTGCTAGGTAAATGGACATTATGCCATACACAACTCCTTTCTGTGTTTTGGAATAGCTGCTTTTCAAAACTTGACATGGGCAGTTTCTTTGCCTTTTTTTTTTTTCCCTCTGCTGCTGGTCACTATGTCAGTTTTTGACACATACTCTGAACCAAGCTTGAGATTTTGTTTTACCATATGTCTCCTTCTGATGGCTAAACGGGCTAGTCTTTTTAGCCAATATTTTAAAGGACTTGGCATAAACCTAAATAGCAATTGTAAAGATGATAGGAGAAAGCTGTCTTTGACTAAAACTGAAGGCCTTAAGACCCTGAACCAGCATATGTGTTTCAAGAATTGCACTGAATAGAAATTTCTAAGGATTCTTCATTTACTAGTGAGAATAGTAAGAATGTATTAGCTGCCTCTCTGGTCACTGCCCAGAATTTGCCAATGTTTTCTGGTTAGTAATGCAGGAAGGCAGCATTTCTTGGCATGTTTGTGCAAAGTGAAAAGAATATCACAAGGTGGTTTTCTTGGCTATGACACTCCCAACAGACTGCAGCATGTGTCAACAGAAAAACCAGAGTGACATGCCTTCCACTTTAAGCGACAGATACATTACATGCCAGAAAACAGCAAAAATATCCTTTTTAATGTAACCACTAAAAAGATATCTAAAATTTGATCTATGAAACAGTTCTACCAAATAAACCATGTTCATTCATGATGTGTTTGACTGTATTTAGGTTACTTATTATATAAAGATCATTATCCTTGATATAAAACTGTCACATATTAAAAAAGACCCTATATGCACATAAAGGTTCCCCAGAGAGCATCTCAAACCCACACCATATTCCGGAGCTCTGTATCTCATATTTGGGGCTTTTGAGTTAACCAGAAGTCATACAAAAGTACATGTAACCAGACAGCTCATTATTGACTTTGTTTCTGAGGAGGCTTATGAACATTATTTATTCAGGAAGCTGTAAGAAATAGAGTGCTCTTATGCAACATGCTTCACATTTGACAGATTCACATAAATGTATGCAGTGGTTATGTCAGTGCATTTGGTCAAATCACACCCTGATTTTATTATATTCATGCAAAAAATGCATTAGGCATTTTGCTCTGATATAACAAGTTCTTTTGGAAGAGGGCCACAACCAAAGCACGGCAACAGTTTTGTGGTTACAGCTTTATTCTCACACAAATATATACTTTGAGTCCTTTTTTGGTGCCGTTTATGTCTGGGCATTTCATAAAATAAGCCTTCTCTACTCCTTTAACTTTGCTCACTGCTTTACTGCAACAGTGGTTACTTCCTTGTTCAATAATTCTTGCTGATGTGCAACATCAGACAGGATTGACTCTATGTTCTCCAGCTGGCACAACTGTACATTTTCATAAATTACACTAATATAATTCCTTATGTAATGTAGCTGTGAGCAAGAACTGCAGACCTGGAACTCTACCTTTTTCCACAAGCATGAATAATGATTACTTCTTAGGCGGGTGTGTGCACATTCTTGTTTTATTAGATCAGTCTCGCAAAAGAAAGACTGCACTGTGAGTGCCAAGACTATTTTTATAATACTATCAAAACCTGGCAAAAGTAGTGGCTATCTGAGGTTACTAATTTATCACATTTTACCTTTATCACTCCCAATTTATTCTCTTTTTTTCTAAGTCAATATCTGCAATGTGTCCTAACTAAAATGTGGGGAATCTTCCTGACAAGAACAAATTTGAAACCTCTACTTGCCCATATGACCTAAAAGATTTGAATATGTCACTGCAGCTGGGCTGGAGAAAAGAGGTCACAAATTCTAATTTTTTAATGCTTGCCAGTCATTTGATATGTTCAGTAGGACTGCAATTCCTTTCCTAAACTGCTATGAATTTCATGTGTTCATACAA
This sequence comes from Pachycephala philippinensis, assembly GCA_013397055.1. Taxonomy (NCBI): domain Eukaryota; kingdom Metazoa; phylum Chordata; class Aves; order Passeriformes; genus Pachycephala; species Pachycephala philippinensis. The sequence continues at coordinate 469,058 of VWZT01009485.1, read as the reverse complement.
TTTTGAGACTTTTGTACAAAAAAAAAAAAAAAAAAAATCCATAAATTAAATCCTCCAGAGGGTACTGAGGAGTGGAACAGAACACAGTAAGCAGTATTGCTACTAAATCATTGGAATCACAAGTGGAAAAGAAACAAACATCTGTTCTTCTATACATATGAATGGAAACAATGGAACATAGTAAATGAGCATGAAAATATCTCCTTGAGAAGTAGTATTAATCCACCAACTTCAACTGAATAATCTCCTCATAACACCTTAATACTAATAAGAAAATAAATTATCTGTTTAAATGGAACGTTTAGTCTGCATTCAATGCAGCCTTGTCATGTTGACACTAGTAAGTTAATAAACAAGTGGGTATTAAATTAGAACACAGGAATAAAATATACACTACTTGAATCATCTGAGGGGAAAATACTTATTTTCAGTCATCATTTTAAATTGTTAAAAACCTATTAGACAGTAAGAACACAGTAAATACACAACTTCAATATGCTCTAATTCTGTGCAATTTATGAGATTTAAGCAAATATCAGTGAGAGTTTTAATTTGGATCTCCCAACAGCTAGACAGGATTATTGTGAGTGTAATAGTTTTATGTTCAAGTGGGATTCTGCTGTATTAAACTCTTTGTTAAACAAATCAGTCAAGCTCTCTCTCTGGAATTTTAATTTGCACCTTTGTAGATGACCGGAGTTTCACTTTTAATGTTTGGTTATTAGCACGTACTTTAAAGAGGCAAGATCTTACTGCTTAATATCAGTTTCCTTTCATTTTCACTTGAGTGGAATTAAATTTTAGTCCAAAAAGGTTATCACTGCCTGTAGTTATGTATCTCCCAGGGCATTTCATTTACAGTAAAAAATGCTCTGTAAAAAATGTTACCATGTTGTCAACATAACTAAATCTGTTTTTTGTTAGGCTGCCAACGTTTGCTATCATGTTAACTGCAATAGTTCCATCCTTTCCCAAGAGCAGTTGATAGCAGTATGCTCAGCAGCATCGCCAGAATCCATATGGAGACAGAAATACAGGTCAAAAATTTCCATGACAAGGCAGCTCGCTGCAAGACTCTTCAATTTTTTCAAAGCTGTCTCACACTGATTCTGACAGGTAGGTAAGACATAAGTGAGTCATCTCATCCTGATTTTTAGTTTACTTTCTGACTTAGCTTCAGTCCAGAATTTGAGATAGACTTCTAAGACAAGAAGGCCTTCTCCAAAGCCCCAGCTTCCCAGATATTCCCCTCAGCTGCCACCCAGACTCACTGTGCAATCTGCACCCACATAACCTCGTTAGCGTTGCCAGAAAAGTCAACAGTGACTCCAGCTTGCACCAAGGACTCAGACAGAGCCCAGGACACTCTCAACAGGCCACGATCTACTGATTTGCCATGCAGGCTATGGTCACTTCTCACTCAGATGTTCACACTGGAGTCAGTAGAATTATTTTCAACAGTAAAATAAGGTCTGAAGCCTTTGAAAGACCTTTACTAAATTGTGTAAGAGCAGTTATGACATTGTCTTGACTCTCACAAGAAAGACTAAACTATTAACTGATAATAACTAATAATTTGGGCATTCTTATGGAGTACAAAACCAAAAGGTTAAGTTCTTAATCTAAATAATGCTGTGTAGAAGCCCAAGATTTGGTCTTATATACCCAGACGGATGTTCTGGATATTTTAGAATGGGCAGGTCTCACTCTCTTTTGATCTCCCTTGTCTCATGTCCTGACCACGCAGACTCAATTCTCAGAAAATATTGGCAATAAAAGATTAAATGCAACTGATTCTTTCCCCTTGCTTCAACTCTGGTTTCACTGTTCCAGCATTTTCCAACAAAACCCTTTTCTGCCAAAAATGCTCATCCAACTCTGACTGCTGTTGAATGCCCGGAGAGTCTCAGTGGAAAGTGAAGCATCTCCTCACTGTTGGATGGAAGCCTATGATGAACGCATTTTTAGTACAGAAATAAGTAGTGAACGCTAGATATGAATGTGCAACCACTTCTGACCTTCTCTGAGACATGACAACCACACCATCTGGGAAGAGAGAAGGAAAACTTACTTCACCCGTGATGAATCCATGAGATCAATTCCAAACCTCTCCTTTTTGTCACTGCATATTGGCTAACTGTCTCAAACTTTCCTTCAAAGGTAAAATTGAAGTTTAAGTCCTAGCTAATGTCACTCTTAATTAGAAATGAGTAATGACATACCTTATATAAGATTTTATTCCCAACTTCAAAAGGAGCTACCTAGGTTTCCTTGGTGTCTTTACTTTGAAGAAAATGTCTTTTATTACTTATTTTAGTACAACACATTAAAATCAAATATCTCCTGTAGCAAAACGATTCAAGTCTCTGGAACTCAAATAATTTTCTAATAAAAAATGCATGAGACAAATAAATGCACTTTATGTTCCACAAGAAAAGGCAGTTTCAACAGGCTAATGCTCAGAGAAAATTCATTTTATCAACCAGCCATTTCATTCTTTGGTGCTGTTACAAGCTCCCCGTGGTTGCTAAGCAACCATAATTCATCGTACCTTTTAATGGATACTCTGCTACTGCTGAGAACATTAAGGTGAAGAGAATAAATGCCTTGGGTGAATCTTGAAATCTTTCATTATGCATGTCATTCTATTTCTGTAATGCTATAATGCTGAAATGTTTCTGTGGCAGGAAACTGAGTTGTGGTAATTGCATATTCCACTCATATATGTTTTGTAAGCAGAGCAGCACGTACTTGTCTAAAATGAGCTATTTCTAACATGATTGAAATTGGACTTTTCTACTTCTAAAGGTAGTAAATAAATCTGAGGGGAAAAAAAAAAAGAATGAGTCTGGAGGAAAATGTCTTAAAATTTTCAGCAAGAGTGACAAAATCCTATGGCAAAAATTGGAAGTAATCAAACAGGCTTGATTGTAAGGCAGAGTGGTATGTGAATATATAGTACACAACTGAAAATGCAAAAAACCACAATGAAGAAACCATATATGCTGTGCAACTTCCATATTTTTAAAACACATGACATTCAAAGACAGGCACGTGTGCTAGACCAGGCATCTCTCTCTGTATTATTAAAGCAAACCTAAGGTTTCAGCTGAATGCAAATGTCCAATATTATGTACATTTGCCACCTTGTTTTTTCGGGCCTTTCCCCCTCTTGAGAAATACTTCCTTATACCAGCCAAGGGGGCCCTTGTATGAGTAAATTTTCACAATTAGATCTGTATTTTTCAAATAAATAGTGAAGACATTATAAGGTAAGACAGAGTGCTCAGATAGTGCCATGATGTACAGCACTACAAAACCCTAAGATAGATCTGTTTCTTTGGGTTCAACCTGCATTTCTTATCCTGATTATCTTCTCCTTCACACCTATATACACCATGTGACGTGCTCTTAAAAAAGCTACTATATGCAGGACAGATGTGGATTAGTTTTTCCTTGTTTTGAACATTAGACTCAGATACATGTGTCCTTTGTTTTAGAAAAAAACACAATTAGCCTTGGAGAGAATCTGGTTACATTTTTTTTTTCTATGCATGTTTTAATGTCACTTCCCTATTTACATGTGTGGTCTTGTCATTGGAAATGCTCAGTGACAAGCAATATTTTAAGTTCTCTTCCTCAATCATTTACAATCTACCAGAGGCTGGTGACCTCAAATTCATGTTGAAGATGCACAGGCAGGGATTCTGTGTTGTGCAGGGAGGCCCAGTCAGGGAACTCTTATAGCCCTGTTTGTTTTGATGTTGGAAAGGAAGAGCAAAGTCAAACCTTTTGCTTATCCCATCAGATGTGGTTGAGGTGCAATTTAAAATTTCCTTTGTTAATCTGCTGTATTTTTATGTGACCACTGAATTTCTGAGTGTTTTGGCAATACAATTCTTTAACCACATGGCATGAAGGTGGAAGACCTCTATCTCTGACAAACCTTTTGAAAGCTATGCCTCAAGAAAATTATCTGTAGGAAAAAGCACATATGGACACAAATGAAGAGAGGAAAATTATTGGGCATGCTTCACAGTGAGGTAAAGAAAGAGAATACTTAATATCATGTATCAAAGTAGGAAGAGAACAGCAAACTGAGACCTAACCACTGGAAGGTCACAACCAATAACGTTTCTGCAAATGGAAATTGGTTGCAGAAGCATCAAATGCAAATTACTGTTTGCTGGAGAATTTTAATAGAGTTCTACGTCACACTATAAAATGTTTAATTGTAACCCCATTTTAATAACACTATCTGATTAAATGAAAAGACGCCTTGCTGATTGCAATTACAATCTGTCAAACTGCATATTTATTTACAGTTTGGTTTCCTAAAACCATAAGATAAAAAAAGGAAACTCTATTCAGCTTGTCAGCAAACTATAATTATTGTGTATCCTTCTGTCAGTTTCTGCATAAAACTTTTGGTTCTAAAATGGATCTAATTATAACTACATCAACATTTTTATAAATGCTTGCTTTCCCTTCTTTCCCTGTCCTTCCCTCCATCCCTAGCGGTGAATTCTTTGTTGCAAAATCAGAAGGCAAAAAATTCTTGTAAGTAAATAACATTTGTTTCTCTGTTTTATCATTTTTATCCTAAATTGCTGTTAGAATACAAAAGACTCTATTCAATGTAAATATTATTTATGGCAGTGCACCGTCCTAGCACTGTACTCAAGCAAAGCCATGGGATTAGGACTCTATTGGGTTTTTCTGCTTTGGCATTAACGTCTGGATATCAGCTGAAAAACTCTTTCCAAGAATATCATGTAGCTCATCTTCTGCAAAGTCTATTTATTGTAATTTATAACCTTTCCCAAGAAACAATTTGCCAGACAAACAAGAAATGAGTCCAAGTATCTGAACACTAGTGTATGTATCAACCAGTTACAGAAATTACATCTCAAAGAAAGGTCTATTAAATCACCCAACCCATCTCTCAGCCAGTGCAGGATTTTCCCATACATACATGTTCCAGTGCTTTAACACTACCTGGCAGGCTATTCAGATGCCATTAAAAGGTTTTTTCCCAACCTTCACCCACTGCTTATTTTTATCCCATTACTTGCGGTGACATTCCTTAAGTATCATAAACATCCATTCCTTCAGCCTAACTTTCTAAGTAATGCATGATGATAAATAAATATAATATTTAAAATATGCACATAAACAATTTCATAAAATAACACTATAGCTGAACCTTCAAGAAGAGTTATTTTGCTCCGTGTAGTTTATGGGCTAATATAGTCTGGATCATGATTATATGCTAATAAGATTTGGGAAAAGCTGATTATTTTTCTACTGTTTCTTAAATGGTCAAGTCAGCTACGAACCAAAACAGTCTGAGTTAATATACATCTTCTTATTATTATTTATTTCCTAGCTATTCCATCAACATCTATTACCTATCATGCATCCTTAGATTAATATACACTTAATAAATATAGATATATACATATATATAAACACACCCTAAAAATAAATAACAGACAATTGAAAATATTAAATGGTCTTCATTAAGCTCCACTGCCTGCTGGGTGTTATGTATGGTGATTTTTTTACGGGTGAGAACCTCTGTCCAGAGCTTGCCTGAGGAGTCTAGATGAATTCTCTAAAAAGTAAGTTAGATAAACATCTGTCAGAAATGACAAACCTATGGAGTATCCTGCTTTCAGTGAGATGACCTTTCAGAATCATATCTTGGACTACATTAAGGAAGGGACATTACGGTTCCCTCTGGACCAATTTCTGTGATTTGGTAAGTAACACAACATTAAGGCTGCACTGAGCCAGGATCTAAGAGGTCAGGTTACTCATGTGACTTTTTTCTGTTGCGCAGCTTTCCTATATTGTCTTTAATTATATGATAATCAAAACAATAAAAATTGTTTCAAAACAGGACATAAAATCATGTCTTGTTTCAGCTTGCACTGGTTTTCCAAATGTTACAAAGAAAAACATTTCAGAATTATGATGGCATTATGAGTGTGGATCATAATTGACAAACAATTTTGTTGACACACCTTTAATTTTATATAATGTAAAATCTAAATTCTCACAATTTATGAACAAATGAAAGCATCTGTTATAGGGCTAATTCTGTTTCTTTCGAAACTCTGGGATAGCTCCTGCTAGAGCAGGACAGGATCAAAATTCGGCCAGAATATTTCTAAAAATCCCACTGAGGTTTTCAGTCAGTCCCAGAGCTCCTAAAATGTAGTTCAGAAGCAGAGGCCACAAACGATGAAGTCAGTGCAACAGTGCCAGCCACAATTAAAATTACACAGGCCAGACCCTGGGCAGAGAACTTCCGTGTTGTGAGTTTTCCTCTCCCTGCATTCACGAAAGCTGATGACAAGTGAGAAGAAACACGTGTGCTATGGAACCGGCCCGTAAGGGCTTGGACTGGGAATGTGGGCCAGTGGAGCATTACACTCTGTGTTTAAACAGATACTTCACTTCTCCCTAGAGCTGACTGCATTTCAAGGACAAGCAAAGCAATCCCTGCATCTTTTTCATGCCTCTTAAATAAGGTTGCTGTATCACTTCCAGGTTGCTTGAGAGCTTAAAAGTCTCAGCTACCATAATATGCAGTCACTGTAAAAGCTTTATATTAGATGTGTAGCACATGGCAGTTAAGTCCTGCTTTTATTACATGTGAGGACATCTTCTAGTTCTAATATTGAAAGCTGACTCTCACCACACTGCTAACCACCTTTGTTTTACTAAGCATCAAACACGAAATCAGTTCCTGGTAACACTTTCATTATTACAGGCCCCAGAACGTAGTCATTTTCTTCCTCTTCCTTTGAGATCCTTCTTTTTCAACTTGGGATTCATTTGTCTTTGTATATTGTGAATTAAATTTTACTAGCTTTTTAATAAAGTAAATGTTTTTCTCTCCTACAGTACAGTACCTGACAGATAGGAGGGACTGACATTGCAAACATCTATTTGTACTGTTATGAGTAAACAACCTTCTCAGCTAATTAGTGACTGCAAAGCACTTCAAGGCACAAGAAAGGTGCTGCAGAAGAACCGAGCGCCACTCGGCATTATTTTTCAAATGCTGTCAGTTGTTTTGTGTACAAAAAATAACTTTTAAAAGTTTTGCCAGTGGCTATTTTGCATTGTATACTTTCTGTCAGGCAACTTAGGCTGCACTTAATAACCAGATAAGGACTAAGCCTACTGCACTAAACACTTTTTATGCTACTACATAAGAAAGGGGAGTGTCATAAAATTCATTAAACTGAGATCCCACACTTGAGTATTATGTGTTGGAAACTAAAGCTTAGTTAGTGAGTTAATCTCTGAAATTCTTTATGTGTGAATGAAGGTAAGCTTAAAATGTTTTAGAAGGGAGTCCCATCTCCAAACAAAAAAGCATTGTGTTCTCATCAAGGGCCTGATACTGTAAATACTCCATGAGGATGAAGTAAAGGCACCTATAGCCAATATTATTACTGTCAGGAAGCAGAATTTTGAAGATGTGATATGGAGTTGTTTCATCTTGTTATCCATTAGGTATGCCACATCTCACTTTGGCAACTAGGCTACTTCCTTCATTAACTCAATTAGCAAAAGCAGCCATCATTAAAGTTACTGTCAGGCACTGTAACCTCACTTACAACTCAGGGATTTGGTAAAAAAATTGTATAATGCAGCCATGTGCAGTACATTAATTAAATCCGTTGCATCTACTTCACTAATTTGGCTCTAGCTTCAGTCTCTGTTTAACAACAACGTGGATCCACAGTCTGGGGAGAAGGGGAATGTTGCAGATGCTACATCCTGTCTGTTACACCCCCTTTCCAGCAGAGGGCTTCAGCGACTGACAGTGTGATACCTACTTACATGTACATACACAGACATATAAATGTTAATATATATGTATATATGTGTATATGTATATGTACTCTGAGCACTGCAGTCCGCATCAGCTCCGGGTCAGGGCAGAGTGCCCGTCACCACCTGTGACATCCTTTGACTCTTTTATGTCCCTCCATGTTGGTTGAAAGAGGAATTTTGGATACACCATGATAATATGTAAGACACACTGAAATTCCTTCGTTCAGTTTAGATGAAAAGCAGTTGTTGTGGGGATTTTGTAGGTGCAAGATATGCACAAGCACGCCTTAGAGGTGTTCTGCACTCCATAACGCTTCCTGCTGCCAGTCTATACCTTAAGTCCTTTCTTTGAGACGGCATCCATCCATGATATGCACAGAAAATGAATTAAGGACATTCATTTTCATATCTTCAGTGTTCAACTGTAAAGGCAACAGCATGTACAACATGCCAAAAGTGCAGTTCAAGAGTGTGTGAGTGAGGCTTGAGAGATCCTGAGTCGTATTCATGTGGCTGAAGTACAGCATCACAGCAGCAGAGGTGAAAGATTTACATGCTGCCCACAGGGAATCCCAACATGGAATTTACACAGAGCGTCAGTCCAGGCCTTGTATAAATGACGAGGAGGTGGAAGGAAGAACAGAGGGGTAAACATCAATTTAAAATGAATCTTTATGTTATTGAAAGGACTCAGAAGGGTAGTAGACATCTTTACACTTTTAGCATTTCTTCATTGCCTTGTGAAAGAAAAAGGGATAAAAATAACAAATGAGCAATTTTTTACTTCTGATTATTTCTTCAAGTCTCAAAACACTACCATGTAGAATATTTTTCTTCCATTCCTCGTGTAAAAAGTCACTGGGAAACTCAAACAATGATACTTAAAACTCTGTAAAAACCACTAAAACCGATAAAAAAACCCATGAGACTATTAATTGGACCATTCAAATTCCTTCAACTTGGAAAGCCAAGAATGTGCTTTTTCCCTCAAAATGAAGAAAAAATTTTGCTAAACATCTATGACTCTACATATGCAAGATTGANGAGGTGAAAGATTTACATGCTGCCCACAGGGAATCCCAACATGGAATTTACACAGAGCGTCAGTCCAGGCCTTGTATAAATGACGAGGAGGTGGAAGGAAGAACAGAGGGGTAAACATCAATTTAAAATGAATCTTTATGTTATTGAAAGGACTCAGAAGGGTAGTAGACATCTTTACACTTTTAGCATTTCTTCATTGCCTTGTGAAAGAAAAAGGGATAAAAATAACAAATGAGCAACTTTTTACTTCTGATTATTTCTTCAAGTCTCAAAACACTACCATGTAGAATATTTTTCTTCCATTCCTCGTGTAAAAAGTCACTGGTAAACTCAAACAATGGTACTTAAAACTCTGTAAAAACCACTAAAACCGATAAAAAACCCATGAGACTATTAATTGGACCATTCAAATTCCTTCAACGTGGAAAGCCAAGAATGTGCTTTTTTCCTCAAAATGAAGAAAAAATTTTGCTAAACATCTATGACTCCACATATGCAAGATTGAAGGAGGAGAATTCACACTCTAGCAGGTGACACAGCTGAACTTCCAGCATTCACATGGCACCTTGGGTTAAGACAGAACATTCTGTGGTGGGACTGCTTTTGCCCACACACATTTCTACTACTGAACAAAATGGGATGAGACGGTCAATGCAGTACAAATCCATGAGGGGTGTGCAGTCTTCTCAGCTGCTTTTGAGTTTCAAGGAATGAAAATTCATGCATTTAAGTGATGAAACAGGTGGAAATAGAGGCTACTCCACCTCATGCACAAAGCCCTCCTTTTTATCTGTACTGTGGGCTTCTCCTTCCTTTTTGTCTTCATAGAAGCATGTTCACAGTTTTTGAGGAAGACATTTCACTTCTATTCCATATACAGGACTTAAGATCACTAAGATTTTTTTTGCCAAAGTGTGAGTCTTCAGAAACATGAGTTCTTCAGAAACATTTCATTATCGTGCTGTTCTCGACAACTACACGCAATGTTAAAAGCAGCAGATTAAAGTCAACAATCTCTGCTGCTGAAACCCCTGAATTTCTGACATTTTCTGAGAGTTATGTTTCCTCTATTTGCATACTCTATTATCTGTTTTGTTTGACACTTGCAGCTATGATGCTGCTTATGCATTAATCACTCCTGTGAGTACTTCACATGTGAGGTGTTGTATAATCTACCACCCACAACTGAAGTCTTTCTCTCTGCGCCACATTTATCATGTCTTAGCCTGTGTCTATCTGGTTAAAGTCTAAGAAACAAAAATTAATACAACTAAACTTATTTATTTTTCTTACTTGTTTTATGTAGCAAATAAATTCCTATCAGACAATGGGTAAGCACTGTGAAAAAAGGTCATCAAAGCATTTTCTGTAGAAGGCTTTTTTCAAAAATTAAATATATGCCACCTTGTTATTTCGTCTTGAAATTATGCTGAAGTTGTTTTCTGACTGAGTTTGTGAAATATGTGAGCCACATGGAGTCTCAACAACCACACTCAAATAAGCAGGATGCTGTATTCCCCAACTGAGAGTAAATCAACAGCTTCATTTTCAATTTTAAATATGAGACCTGGAATTATTCTAAAAAAGAGTCTTGGTCATTGGTGTACAAATATTTTCCTACAGTTATGTGCAAATATTTACTTGATCTATCTTTAAGGTAAGTTCTTAGTACCTAGAGACAGAAAGAACAACTTTACCAGATACTACTTTAAGACCCAGAAAAAAAAAGCTCCACAAATACTTTCGCAAGAGTTCTTGTCCTAGTTGACCTGAAGAAGGTGGGGTTCATCAACAGCCTGCACCCACAGAGTGATTTCTTTTACTCTGTTGATGTTCTCTTGGGACGGAAGAACTGTAGAGGTGCTACCAGCTGAGGTGGTACCAGCAATGTGGCCCCTACCAGGAGTGCATGGACTCATGTTTTCTGACGAGAACACCCCAGGGACTATGTGACCCATGGTAAGGTTCTGGTCCCCCTGCTGTGGTGTGGAGTCTGTAAATCCAGTCCCAGATAGAGCACATCTTTTTTGAGAGATGCCCCATTTGAATTTAACCCTCAGGTGCAGAGAGCCAGCCACCTCCCACAGTACACTATAGCTAAATGGCATATCTCTATCACTGCTAAAAATGCACGCCTTGTTTCCACTCTGATTTTATACGGCTGTAATTTCTGACATCAGATGGTTTCTGTACCACAGTAAAGAGCTTTCTAGTAGCAGATATGCAATATTCAGGTATTTATAAAACCTTGATCAAATTACATCTTAATCAGCTCTTCTACATAGCCTTTCTGTTGTCTTTCTTATGACAAAAGAGTGGAGCAGACATCAGAAGAAAGGAAAGATAAAAATGATGTCCCAGAGCCCTTGAAGGAATAAATCATCATAATTCTACTAGAAACAATAAAGTTATGCTGATGGACATGAGCTGGTTAGTCTGTTTGACAAAACATACATTAACTATCGTAACCTTTTTCCACACAAGGCTTATTTCAGTGAAAAAAAAACCTGCTTGGAAAACATGGTGGTGTTTTTTTGTTGTTGTTTGGTTGGTTGTTTGGGTTTTTTTCAGGGAAAAGAAAGATATCCTGCAAGAATACAAAGTTGCTTAATAAGAGGAAAAAACTAAACAACTTTAACACAAGATGTTCCATGACCTTAGCTTTATGATTTGGTGGTTCTGATGGCAATAACTCACTGCTATAAAATTTGGGGTAGCAGCAGGTCTGTGCAGCATAACAATAAATTTTGATGTAAACTGAAGACCAGAGACTGGTAATGAGGCACAAATGCGAAGTATTCACCAGAGACAAAACATATCTGCTGCAACTGGCATGCATACAAGCGAGAAAAAAGTATCCAAACATGACTCAAATCTCAACACTTAGGTTAGGAGACACAAATCTTTTTTTTTTTTTGTTATGAAAGTTATTCATCTTGTTCATCAGAAGTAATGAGTTTCTGTTTGACTCAGTAGTTTGCATTAACACTTAAAGGTGCAAGAAAAAAGAATCAGCTGTATAGGTCAGACTCGAGATGAGTCACGACTACTGAATTTGAACTAACGTGTATGAAACTAGGAAAACAAAATGTCTTAAATGCATCCCAGGTACAACAACAACAGTCTCCTTTATTGGATTTATTAGCAACTGTACTGTGAATAAGAAATACTAGCTTCATTCTAACTGAGATTAAAAATGGAAAAAAAAAAAGTAGCTGTCTTCTTTCTTCCCTGTTATACAATGCCACATTTTGTTTAAGATATTAATCTCTCATGGGTTGCACACCTAAAAAATATAATTCATGAAAAAGTATAATGTAATTGTTCGGGCTTTGATGAATTGGGGCATAATGTTAAATAATTATTCATTGCCTTTATTCTTCTGTCTAAGTGTGCAAAAAAAAAAGCAGCTTTTTATTGCCTTATTTTATATAAGGACATGGGCCTTTGTGACATGCATTTTATTTTAAACTAATGCTTCTATTATTCCACATCTGAATAATTATAGCTGACATCATCTACTCTTCCGTGACCTAGAAGATCTTTAGCTCTAGCACACTGTTACATATTTTATGCATTACATGAAATAAAACACCTCAAGATTTCAAAAATATTTATTTTAAAAACAGCAATGAAATTGTCTGTAATCACATTTTCTGGTCTGCTTTGAAAGCAGCATTATTCAATATGCCAGTGGTCTTTTCCATAAGAGCAGCATATTAGAAATTCATGCTGCTCTAATATATCTGAATTCCTTGATGTACTGCACTCCCTATAGACCTAAAGAAACGTTTTTGCTTCAGTTTCATATGTCCTGCACATTACCTACTGATGTGGTGGTTGTCAAAACAGTTGTACAGTAGCCTCTGAATTCAAAGTGTGCCTTGACTGTATACTAAAAATGACAATAAACCTAAGTATATACATTATGCTGGCTTTTGTTGCCAGCACAAGTACAGCATTTGGGAAATAAACCCCATGATTTTATTGTCTTTTAACATGTTTTCCACTTTAAATTTAAAACCCAGAAATTTGAAGCATTTCAAGAAACTGAAATCTTTTATTTCTTTCTTGTAAATTTTCTATAGTATACCATCACGAGCCACATTTTAAAAAAGATCAGCACAAGATTACAAATGAAAGCATTCCAAAAATAGGTTGGGGTTTTTTTTTCCTGCTATGCAAAAACAGCACTGTGATTTTTAACCCTGGTTTCTTGCAGAAAAACTAATCATCTATAGGATATATTAAAGAAGCTGGAATGTCTATAATTTTCTTGATACACAGAAAAACTCATTTTGTAGAATACATCCAAAAGCATTTTTACAGACAAATACACATTCTCATACAACATGCATTTTTTTGCAAATGTTAGAAGGGTAACTCTTGTGGTCCTTGCAAATATCCTTTGGGATATCTCAGGAAAACTCACACCAACAGAGAAAGGCTGGCAGGTCAAGCCCCAACAGGGACTGAACCAAACCCACACGGTTTTCAACTGGTAGGAAACCAGGAAGGGATACCTATTCCATTATACAGAAGCAAACATGTTTGCAGTACCATAAAAACATTAAACAAACAGTTCTATCTATATCAAATTGGATCCAATTAGGAAGCAGGAAATAGAAGTCATGTCCATTTCGAAGTAGGATTTTAGAGGGCTCCTTTTTTGGGGCTGGACCATGTGTTAATACCACTGTAACACATTCTGCACAAATTTTGTCGATTTCTGACCCCCTGATATCCAGATATAATAAGCATCTAAAGAAATCTGTATGTGACAACATGATACAAATTAGCATGCATGTACATGTGTATATGTCTGTATGTCAACTAAGAAGAAAAAAAGAAATACACAAACATAGAAGTAAATATGTGAACTGACAGCAGAATAATGAGAAGGAAAAGTTTTGGTGGTTTTGTTGTTCGATCTTTTTTTTAAAATAGTGGGTGTGCAATATGAAAGTCCATCAATCAAAAAAAACTTCAAAGAAGGCTAATTCCAAATTTAAGACACAGTCAATGGCAATGAGAAATTTTCATCTCCCAGCAGTGTAAAATTTTTTATAAAGAATTCCCACAGTGTAAAAAGAAGCTGTAAGAAGCTGATCCCTAATACGAATTCACTGAACTGGTAGTGGGCTCTTATTGTGTGTGTTTAAGCACTTCCACAGAGGAGAATTCTTACAGAGACTGGGGTAAATCTTGTCATCCTTACTGAAAAGGATTTCATCTGCAGCTTGGAGGGAGTACTTGACAGTATGAAACAGGGACTTCTGATGGGGGGAGATTTGAAGGGGTTTTAGGTAGGGCACATCCTCAAATTTCAATCTGTCCAAAATCACAGAAATCCTCATCTGAAAACACCTGGTAGTTTAGATGCAAGAAAAACACTATACTTAGTGTATGAACTATTTTCCAACTGTTTGAGCTCACTGACATTCCTTTCTCACATTTGGCTAACATTAATTAATGCTTTGGCTATAAAAACACAAACTGAAAAACACTCACTAGCTCTAACACAGACAAAAAAGGTATTATTGCTAAAATACCAACATGGGTTAAAAACTGCCTAAAAAGAAGGATGTTGAAAGTAAAAAAATAACCAAATTCAACCAGAGGCACATTGCAATGCAGCTGAATTTGTCCCAATGTAAGTAAAATTCGCTGAAGATGTGAAATTAATTAGGGATAGAGAACAGCCAACAGATTCGTTTCTAAGAATATTTTTTCTAAAAATACCCATTAGTGCCCTGAAAAATGAAGTGAGACACATGGTTTCCAAATACACTAAACGGTACTTGATATACTAGAAATTATATGGAGCCGAGGGTTTAGATAGATTGCAGAAACTTATAAATTATGTTCTATATGAGGCAATATAGGAGTGATTTAGACAAGAACATGTTAAATGGATCAGAGTTTGATGAGATAGTAAAAAGGAAACTTGGAGATGAGTGATAGCACAAGATATACAAGTGATAGCACAAGTCATACTGAAGAACAAGTGTTAAATGTTCTGAATTATTAAAAAAAGCTTCAAAACTGAGTAAAGAATGTTAACTCTGCAAAATCCCCTGTTTTTCATCATTGGTGCAAAGCCAAAAGAACAATGGGGTCATTCTATTCACTGAAGAAGTCACTGAATTCACTGAAGAGTTAAATTATTTCCCTCAAGTTAATTTCTCTCAAGTTATCAAATTCAAATCAGAGGAGCTATACTGCCAAACAGTGTTTGAACTGTACGAAATCGAGGTGCTAACATCCTACCAGTTGTACTAACATGAGCTGTAGCTTCATCCCCTGCACAGACAAGCCAGCTTGAGTTAAAACTATTGCTAGGTAAGAGGCCCTCTGGTGCAAAAAGGGCATGTAAATTAGGGATAACAGTTGACTTAGTGCATGACACTTCAAGGATCATGCTTTATTTATTGAACAAATCCTCAGAAATTACTGTCAAAATCTAGCACGCATTTTCGTGACATCTGATTTTCATCTCTTCTGATCTTCACTAAGTTCCAAGAGCAAAATTGCCTAGTTATATTATTCAGCTTTTTTGTATTTGCCCTCAATACAATTATTCACTGTGATGATCTACGCACTCTCAAGGCCCTTTGTTCAGAGCTTGTTGCAAAAGGTTAATGTGAAACATCACAGCTAAAAAGAATGCCTAGTTCTGAGCCATAACCATGGCTCAAAAGAGGTCAATGCAATGAAATACTGTCAGTCTTGACTAGAGTGTCAATCATTTCTCTTACTTTTTCAAGTCCTTTCATAGTTCTGATTCTCAGAACCCCACACAAAATTTCACTCAAGCCCTTAAATTCATGCCATCAGCTCTGTAGACATGCAAGGAAAATATAGGATATTTCCATAGAGTACATTTATATTTCTCTGTATAAATCTGCCCCTCCTCCACTCCTCCCATTATTGAACATAACCCTGGGGTCAGATTCTGACCTCAAACACAAAGTGTGCAACATCCTAGTAAATCAATAACAACTGTGCAACACATAACAAGCCAAGAGTTGTGCCCTCTGCTTTTTTGACATCCTCAAAGGAAAATGCATAGGTCCTCAAAATCAAGGTAGCTTTATTTTAATAAAATTGCAATGAAGCCATGTGACAAGGCAGATTTTTGTTGTAAACTGAGTCTTTTCCAGCCACCATGGCCCCTGGCTCTGGGGCTGTTAGTCTGAGGGGCTGATGGGGAGCTGAGCCTAGATCCCTCACTCCCCAAATCTCCGTGTGTTGTATCAGCTCTCAGGTTCCCAGGACTGATTTATGTTTTTTAGATAGTGTGGTGGGGCGTTAGCAAGATGGGAAACCTGAATAGCCTCAGTCCCTAAGTGCAGAACTTTTGGTGAGAAGTCCAGACACTTTATCTCTAGGAACAGCAGATTCTTATCTTTAGCTGTTGGGATCTGCAGCTAAAGTGCCAAGGGATGCACACAATGTCAGGCTCCCTCCTCTTCCATGGGATTTTTAACTCTTTGGGTTAGAACTGTACATCGATGTAAAATAATCTTGTCTGAAGCTGCTATACAGGAAGTATACTAATTAATTGTAGAGCCCACTTGAAAATGCAACATGTAAAGTAGCTCTGCAGTTGTTGCAAGCAATTTAACATTCAAAGAAGTGATTTATAATATCAGGCTTCACAGGATTACGACCATAATGACTATCTGACAGACTTTATAAGCAAGTTGTCCAGTCATTTCAATTGGATTCTGGCTGGCTAAGGACTGGGAACTGTAAAAAGGCTGTAAGATTTGGCCTAGAATCAGAAATAACATTTGCTGTTTTCCAAAAGTGCGGTAAACAAGAAAGGAGATATTAAATTTTTGTACATCTCTCAGCACATGCAAATGAGAATGGAAAGAGCCTCATCAGACAAATACAGAACAACGGCCATCTGGATCCAAACCCTGCTCCAGCAGAAGTCAGAGCCTTGAGCCTCTTTTTGTCGTTATTTACATCCCTGCAAAGCAGGAACACTTCTACCCAAGGCAGCAGAAGGTAACATCCTGGCTTTGAGGAACTCAGCTGGAAATTCCCCCACCACCTCTGCTGGGGGGAGGATTTGACACAGGGAATGCAATGTAACACCCAGAGTCAGACCAGGGCACTCCAGAATTTGAGTGGTGTAGGTGTTGGCCCCTGTGAAGGATTTCAAACAGGTCTGCATTTCCACGATTTTGCACTTAGAACAGAAGAGAAAGACTAAAAGTGCTTACCACAGAGAGGGAATTGGAAAGCAGCGTCCCGTCTTGGCCAAGCATGTTGGAAACTGTAATTTCAGGTAGATCCATGTTTTGTGGGTGGAATGGAAGGAGGCCATTGTGGTTCATGGGATGACACAGAGAGTGGTACCCAGACTCTATCTCATTCAAGTGCACCAGGGAGTGGTCAGGCAATGACGGAGGAGTTATAGGAGGTATGTTAAAATCTTCACTTTCGAGACTTGGGCCAGGAAAAGACTGGAAAAAAAACAACAAACGGAAAGTTGTTGCTTGAAACTATGTATGCTATGAAACTATACTCTATGAAAATCATATGAGCCCTGGTCAATAATAATAATAATAAAAGTTATACAAAACAAACAGAAAGAGCCCAACCCACATACTTCTAAGCATGACTTAAAATTTAACAAAGAG
Organism: Pachycephala philippinensis; assembly: GCA_013397055.1. Lineage (NCBI taxonomy): Eukaryota > Metazoa > Chordata > Aves > Passeriformes > Pachycephala > Pachycephala philippinensis. Next base: position 451,500 of record VWZT01009485.1, on the reverse strand, counting down.
AATATTTTCAAGACCCATATATTATACGAGTGAAGTCTCACCATTATGTACAGAGGAAAAAATGCCTCTAAGGCGTAAGAATCTATGATACTTTCACAGCTTCCACTAGAAATATTTTTTTTTAAAGAAGGTGAACTCAAACAGATTTCAAGGGTCCTATTAAAATTTTCCAGGAGTGTTCATCTAGCTGAATACCTTTTTCATGGGAATTGTGGATAAGGGAATGCAATTTATAAAATTAACATTGGCACAAAATATTTCATTTTATTTCCTGCTACTCAGACCAAGAATTACATAGTGAGGAAAGATACCACTTTTATGCTTATGGGAGTGCCATGCATTTACTCTGCTACAAAGAAAAAGAAACAGTACATAGTTAGTATGAGTATACTTTATGTTTATAAAAATACATTTGAAGTGTCTAAAAAAATCTAGTTTTTTTTCTTTCTTAATCTATAAACTGAATTATACATACATTTTGTCAGAATTATCTGAATTAGTAACTCCACCAAACAACTGTTAGTCTTTTGTTGTCTGCCGCCATTAAGTCATCCAACTCAATCTGATCCAAGGAAAAGCCACAGGCAAAGTCAGAGTAATGCACCAAGGTGGATAACTGCTATTATTTATCTATATGAACAGGTAGGCTCATTTGTAGGATAGGGTGGGTATGCATGTATTTCTTAAAAGGAAAAGGTGAGCATAATAAAGAGTTAAAGAGATCAGTTGCAATGGCTCAGCCTGAAAGCCTGCTCTGCTTTTCTGAGAACAGCCAACTCCTTTGCAAAGTGATCAGTCTTTGCACATCCCATGCCCACAGTCAGGAGATTTATAGCACAGAGACTACTCCCACCCTTCCTGCCCCTCTTCAGCACAGCAGTCCTGCTCTGAGTGCTGCTTCTGTTAATTCTGGAAATGCAAGGATTTAAATATATTCTGCTCCTGAAAAGTATAACCAGAAAGGATGACTACGAGGGCACAATTTCAAAGAGCAGCTATTGGAAGAAAATGTTTTCTCCAATATGAGTTTCCAGATGTAGGACAGTACGGTGTATGAATTCATGCAGAAGGACTAGGGAAGAATCAATGCCCAATTATAAACAAAGGGGTTTTTCATTAGTCATCATAGTAATAATGTCCTCCTGATGCCTGAGGTTACTCTCCTCTGTACAAGTATGTATATAAAAACTTAAATCAGACCAAAACCAAACAGTATTAAATGTTTTCAGTGAGCTGCTGAACACAGAAAAAACTCCTCTAATGCACATTGCTATGGTTTTGGCTGCTTTGGTTTTTTTCCAACAAGGTTTTAATCTCGTCACCAAAATCTTAGTACAAAATAGAACAGGAAGTCTAGACTGGAAAGGCCAAAGTAAAATCCCAAAGAATGAAAACAGAACAGGGAAACGAAAGGGTTTGACAGTGATATCATCACTCTTATGTGTGAGGACTTTTGATTCTACCCATGCATTCCAGCTGTGTTTCTCACCTCCAGCACAGGAGTTTGCTCTCCCTTTGCCCCTGCTTTCTCTTTAATGGGAAGCTGGTGTGAGTCTACTGACCTCTCTAAGTTGCATTTGCCCCTGCTTTTAGAAGCCATGATGCAGCCATCAGTGGAAACATCTCCAAGGGGAAATTTTGTAAAAATAGGCCCTCACTAGATGGAGAGAAAGCTTAAACGTGGCAAAAGAGAATGTCACATTTAATCAATAACAATGTATAAATTTTGCAAAACCAAAAACTATTAGGGACAACGCATACACTAGCTAGTTGCTAATTACTATTATATAAAATCCATGATGAAGAGAAAGGTGACCAAAGTGAGTTTAAGGTCTAATACTGCAATAACAAAACAGCAAGGAACAGAAATGAAGGAAGATATAACATCCATAATACTCTGCTGGACCAGCACGATCACTGCAGAGACACTTAGATCTGGTAACTGTAATCCTGGTGAGCTTGGATCCATGTAGCCTACAGCTACCAGGAGGGATTCCCTGGCTGTGTAAAGGTGACATTTGTGTTCAACAGTGTCTTTTCTACTGTCCCAAAAGACTTATAGCCTCAAAAGAGTTTTCTCTCCCATGATTTTGCAGATACAAAGTATGAACATCTGGTTTCTCTCTCACTGTCCTGTGAGACTGATGTTCGCTACTAAAAGCAAATATTCCTAAATCAAATATTGACAGGCTACTGAAGACATTTAGCATATCCACTTCTTTGTACACCTCTTTTTGCATGTCACATATGGATGGACCAGGTTTTACGTTTGATTTTTTGTGTTTCAAATTTGTCTTTAACTAATAATACTTCAGAAATGGTGCGACCAATTGAACTGCCAGTAGGACATTAGCTTCACTTATTAAGAAAGAAGAATAAAGCACTAGCAGCTCCACAATCCCAGCTGTGTCATGTGTAAGTATATAATAATGTTATCTATATGGGCTAATCTTTTTAAAAAGATGGTTGTTCTCTGATTAATTATTAAAAAAAAAAAAAAAAATCACACCATGGTTGTTATTTGTTAACCAGTTAAGAGTGTATTTGATCCCACATCATCTACAATACCATTGTCCACTACATTTAAACTTAGGATTAGAATAGCAAAAGCAGTAATAACATACCAAATAACATACAATTCAAATTATAGCATTTCCTATGTTTCTCTATTTTAATTTTTTCTTAAGACAGAAACTACTGTATCATTTCAATAAAGTTAGGCAGCATCCAAGCTATATGCTAATGGACAGATATTTGAAAGCATCTGTAGAGCACCCTATTCACCTTACATTTTCAGCCAATTTGATATTTCCACGCTCGTACTGTGTGTATGTAACACATACAGACATATCTTCCTCAGGGAAGTTGCTTCAACAGTGATTTGCTGGTAGTCATTTGTCTCGTCCAGGAGCTTGGTTCAGATGCTTGTAATGACTTGGCACACTGGCATATCAAAACCCAAAATTCCTAGATACATCTGCAACCAACCCAACATATCCCAGGAACAAGGCTGTTGCAACTGTGCCTGGAGGAAAGGCGTGAGGAACAAGACATGTGCTTGTCCTGTGAATAGCAGCTACAAACTTCAAACACCCACTCCTACTTTCCTGCCACCTCTCCCCTTGCAGTTGGAAAACCTATTTTAGTAACCATCTGGGGTCCCCTTAATGCAACTGATCCACTGCTGGCAATGGGCTCTCCTCGAATGTTGTATTGTTACCTTCTTCTGTAAAGGGAAATTTTAGGGAACTTTAGCGGAAGGCCAGGCTCGAGCTTAACCCTGCAGCAAGAACTCCCACTCCCAGACCAGTCATCATCCTGCCCTGGCTCCTGGGCTTCCTTAAAGCACCACTTCTTCTAACACAAGCCATTTATCTGGAACTTCTAATGAAAGCAGTTATCGAGCATCCAGAACATCAGGGAAGGCTGTACTCCCTGTATCAATTGCATTTCATAAGTACAGCTCATAAGTATTAATAATAAACATTAATAATGGCCTGTAGCTTCAGCTCTGTTAGGTTTTTCTTGGGGATGGGGAAGGTTAGGGTCTTTCCCCTCCACTCCAAGGGTTTTTCAAGGCTTTTTCCTTCATAGGTGGTTTTCCTATCAGCAGGACTTGCTCTATTCAGAAAGACATGGAGTAGCTCCTTTTTATTCTACTGGTCTCAGAAACCTTACCAAGTTCACCTTTCCACTTTTGAATAACCATTTAAAAAAAAAAAAAAAAAAAAAAGTAGCAGAAATGCCTTATTTTCTTTACCACAGAACTACTAGGAACTTTTCCAGTGGTTTCATGACTATAGGAGTGGATGAGGTGCTAATCAGCTCTTCAGTTTAGGGGAACTTCCTAGGCCTTTATTACGTTCCAGAGATAAGGTCCTCTGCAAATTAACACCATTAAACCAACTGTACAGCATTGAACAGACACAGGCTTAAATTTTTCTTTATTATAAAGAGCATTTTCATTACACATGTGTTTATTATAAACAGATTTGAGTCTAGTTCAGATGGAATCTACACAGTGGGAACCTCAGAATGGATTATCCTTAGGTTTGAACTATCTATAGACACAAAGTTATGAAAGATTTTTGAATTAAGAATATTTTCCCAAATCTAAAGGACAATATTCTATGTTTCTGGCTAAATATTTGTGATATTTCTGCTTGAAATGATGGAAACTTCATAAAAGAGATGATTGAGATGCCCACTCGGAGATCAAGAGACTTCATTATCTATATGCTACCTTGGCATATAATTTTATGAGAAAAGCTTGCCAGAATAAGATTATATGAACACTTAA
>VWZT01009485.1:322200-442200 GCA_013397055.1 Pachycephala philippinensis | reverse complement strand
CAAAAAAAAAAATATATTCTTGAATATATACACAGTACATGTTCATACATTTTGCATTAAAGCTAAAGACATTCATACATTTTGGAGAAGGGCTCGGGGACACTGATGGATGACAAATTGGACATAAGCTGGCAGTGTGTTTGCAGCCCAGAAGGCCAATCACGTTCTGGGTTGCATCCAAAGCAGCATGGCCAGCAGGGCGAGGGAGGGGATTCTGCCCCTCTACTCTGCTTTTGTGAGACCCCATCTGGAGGGTGCATCCAGCTCTGGGGTCATCAGTGCAGGAAAGGCATGAACCTGTTGGTTTGGGTCCAGAGAAGGACCACAGAGGTCCAAGGGCTGAAGCGCCTCTCCTATGATGAAAGGCTGAGTTGGGGTTGTTAAGCTTGAAGAGGAGGAGACTCTGAGGAGACCTTAATAACACCTTTCAAAATATAATGGGGCTTTTGAGAAAGATGGAGAAAGACCTTTTACCAAGGCCTGCAGTGTCAGGACAAGAGGCAACAGTTTTAATAGAGAGGACAGATTTAGACTGGACACAGGAACAAATTCTTCTTGGTGGTGAGACGCTGTAAGAGATTGTGCAGAGAATTTGTGTGTGCCCCATCACTGGAAATTTTCAAGGTCATGTTCGATGAGGCTTGGAGCAACCTGATTTAGTGAAAGATGTAACTGCTCATGGCAGGGAACTGGACTAGATGATCTTCAAAGGCGCCTTCCAATTCAAACCATTCTATGATTCTAAAGATGTATATCTATAAATATATACGTAGCCTTGTTAATGCAACTGTTGATGTATTTTTATCAGGGACTCAGTTCTTTTCAGACTCTGTGCCTGATGTTAAGTTAACATTAAAAGACTACGTTTTACACAAAAGGGAAAGGTAGGGTAAAATTACATCTACCTTTAAACACTCATTCAGGATCTGAAAGGCCTGCCTGGTGTTTTTCTTTCCCTGAGGCCATTTTAACGTATGTCCTTTTCTTTTTTGTTTTTTGAATGTGGCATCTATAGACTACTTCAGAGAAATGGAGGACCAAAAAGTAGACTCCCTTCTGTTGATAAACTATTTTTGAAATTAAAAGATAGAAGATCAGGAAGAGGGAGGTGGAATATGGTCCAAAACAGCCCTGGACTGCTGCCAGCCAGCAGATTGCCCAGGTGGCATTGCTTTCTCACTGTGGACCAGCCTCTCAAATAATGAGCAAAAGCTTTCCAACTCTTGGGCAGGATTGTGCTGGACTTTGGGTCACGGTGGCAGGTACCCGTGGGACTACATTGGACCATGTAATGATTCTCCATCTAAGAATGCTGTTTTTCTCAGTCCTTTCCAAGGCAGCCAACTCCTGCCTTGCTCTGAGGATGGGGACTGTTTCAGGAAACAAAACTGAAGAGCTGTGTCCTCTGGAAGTACCCTGGAATTCTAGCCTACCTACAGGGAAGGACCAATACAGAGCAAGAGAGGGCAGCTATTGTGTAGCATTTATCCACCCCTACTTCACATGAGCAATTGTTATGTCATTAATAATCTAAGAAATTACAGTATAAAAATGTAAAAAATATGCTAAGGCTGTATGTAGAACCATGTGCATAAGGCAATGTTAACATGAAAAATCTCTCTTTTGGATGCCATTCCATCCTATTTCACCCTGTAGCTGTACAGGACAAAACAGTTTTGATACCCATGGTGCCCCCTGTATCAAAGAGCATGCACATTTATTTTGGGTGGATCTCCCTGGCATAGCTCTGGGAAGCAGGAAAATACCACCTCTGAGCAAACAGTATTCCTTCCTCTGCCTCAGATCTTTTCTTCCCAGAGGGACAACAGGGGTACTGCCCCAAATCATCAGCTCCAGGCCTGTTCTCAACCCTTCCCTTTGGACCTTGCAGGGAGTTTGGCAGCTGGACTCATTAACCTTAACATTTATCAGGCCTCAGGAAGGCTACAAATGTGTTAAAGCTTTGTGCAACAGAGTCCTGAATTACATTCCATATTGTGACTAGGAAGAAATGTAAAATAAGCAATATAATTTTATACTGTGCTATGCGTGGCCCACAAATTACAGGAGGAGGAATAACATAAAGAATAATTCATGTCCAAGATTCCAATTATAGGTGTGGGGAGAAAACAATAATTGGTGGAAATCTCAAATGCAGATAAGTTGGCATAGTTTTATTTTAAAATGATAAATACTTTCAGATCGAAATGCAATTAGTAGTGAAAATGTCACAGTTTTAATGTGTATGTTTGTTAATATGGCTGGCATAACTCATTTAGGAGATGCCTTCATTGTAGGGTCCTGTACTACATATATCATAACCAAAAATGCAGTACTTACACATACATATAAAATGTACACAGAGACAACATTGCCAAACAGCCTTTTGGGACAGTTTAAAAGAATATCATTAATTTTTACTGTATACTTACACTTCTGGCTCAGTTCCAGCACTGGCTTTCTGTAAAAATCATTTCAAGTATAGAATTATGCTATTTGCTTGCAGCAACATCACAGGAACAGTAGTGAGCCATATGTTGCTACTTAGCAACTTGGTCTGTAAGTCCCAAAGCATGTACTGATTTGAAAATTGAACAGAAATGATAATTATTGTTGAGGGATGCTGTGAGGCAACTTGTCTTGGATTACCAAACTATGCAGATGTTTGATGTTATATAGCAAAAGGAACAAAACTGTATTTTTCCTGTCCAATGGCTGAGCTTTTATTTATGTTAGCCTAAAGGGGATAAATTGATTAAAACCCATAAAATAATATAAGGTGATGTTTTCCTGGATATGAACACTTTGCAGTAAACAGACAGAACTGAGGTGCTTGTCAGCATATATCAGGACCCCAGCAATCCTGCTTCTATGGTCACATAATCCTGAAGACAGCCAAGTAGAAACCCCTTGGTCCTTGGTGTTACATACCATGACTCAGTCTGCCAACCCACTTCCCAAATAAGCTGTGTCAGACTCTGAAATTAGAAAATGATGCTCGTGTCTGACTCAGTCAGTATGACCAGAGCTCGAATAGAGTTTCTGATAGGATCGTGTATCTCCTTACATGTGGGATTCATATTTTAGTTAACAGGCGTGAATCCATCAAGAAAAGCAGAGTAATTAATTCACTCCTCATTCTAACAGGATTCAACCCCTCGTCTCTGATCTTGTAAGGGAACAGCCAAGTTATTAAGGGTGGGAAGGAGCCTGCATTCCTCTCACTGAGGTCATGCAATGGCAAGACTCACGAGCACAGGTGCAAAAGGACAAAACTATGAATGGAGCAACTCTACTGTCATCTGTCATCCTCCCCTCTTTTTACTGCATTATGTGTTTTACATCCAGTAACAGTGACAGGAAAATGAACAAACAGCCCTAAAAACTAGGGTCAGAAAATGCAATTGCATCCTTTACTGTTCCTCTCCCTATCCCTGTAAGCTACAGTCTTTCATGCTTTCTTTTCAGAGCAGGAAATACTGTATTTTTTTCCAGTTTTAACCACTAGGCTCGATCTTGAAATTATAGTCAGTTCACAAGTTTTGGCTGACCACCAAATGTTTATACCCAAGAAAGGAACAGCACCCCATTACAGTCAGTGAAGACCTCACAGATACTGTCAGTGCAGAGTTGTTTGGTTCCTTTGAGGAATGACTAGCAGCTGTCTATGTCAGGAACAGGTTTGGAAGGCTCCTCTCACAATCGCAGGTTCTTGATGAAACATGAGAGGCAGGTTTCCAACACACCCCAGATTCCTGCTCCCAGTGAAGTTGTTTTGCTTCCTTTTTTTTTTCTTTTCATTTTTTTTTTCAAATACTGTTATTATTACAGGCTTTCACATATGCTCCAGCCCACATAGAGCTGGAACACCTCTTCTGTGAAGGCAGGCTAAAAGTGCTGGGGTTGTTCAGCTTGGAAAAGAGAAGACTCCAGGGAGATCTTAGAGCTGCCTTCCAGTACCTAAAGGGAGCCCACAGAAAAGCTGGAGAGGGATTTTTTACAAGGGCCTGTAGTGACAGGACAAGGAGGAATGGCCTTAAGCTGAAGGAGGATAGGTTTAGATTGGACATTAGGAAGAAGTTCTGTGCTATAAGGGTGGTGAGGCACTGGCACAGGTTGCCCAGAGAGGCTGTGGACTCCCCATCCCTGGAAGTGTTCAAGGCCAGGCTGGATGGGGCTCTGAGTAACCAGGGATAGTGGAAGGTTCCTTGCCCATGACATGGGGGTTGAAACTATATGATCTTTAAGGTCCATTCCAACCCAATCCATTCTAGGGTTCTGTATATTCACTTAAACAGTGTAAGCACCAGGAGAAAATCCTAGCAAGGGAAAGGAGGTTGTGAGAGCCCAAGGCTGACAGCTACTCTCAAACAGGCACAGAAGGCTGGTTGACTGGTATACACTTGGTAACAACTTAAATCACTGTGCCTGGCTTCTTGCCACATGGATTGAGCTGCTTCTTGCCACATGGATCCCCCAGCAAAGGACAGAGAGGCTGCCTTTGGGTTTTGAACTCTGCCTGGGAGCCAGACACCCAAGAACTCAGCTTTTCCATGGTCAGGTTTTAAGTCTGTAAGCCCTTTCTTGGTTCCAGCCCTTTGTAAGCTTTCAGGGTTTCCATATTTGAATTTGGAAATGTCACATTTGATATATTTTTTTTTCCTTGAAGACAAAGTCATTTGCATTTAAAATACCTAGGCCTGGCTCTTTAAAGGTACTTTAAGCACCTTTCACTGCAACCAGTGAGTGTTAGATGCATAAATATCTCTGAGAATCTGGGCCTTGTTAGCACATGTAGAAACTGCATAAAAGATTAAAACTTATACTCTTAATTTTTCAATATGCCATTTAAATTATTTAAACTACATGAATACACAGTACAAAAATATCAACAGAAGAAAAATAATTCTGATGTATAATGTGGCTTTGCAATTCTTTATTCAAAACTATTTAAGACAGACATAATGATTCTCTGAAAGGTAGCAGCTGCCTGATAACAGCAATCATTCACAGAGTTTGTATTTCTACTGTTTCAAACAAATTCAATTAGCCCTTGCACTTCAAAACCCTTAAGGCAAAAATGAGATGATACTAGGCTGCTTTAATCTAATAGTAATACTAAAACTTGTCAGTACAGTTTTTGGATTAATGGTTAGAGAAAAATTAATAATATAATTTTTCATTTTTTAATCAAACAGTTCTATTCTAAACTACCTCTGGATCTTGGAGGCTTCTTAGCTGAATAAGTTCAATCATGCACAATTCCTAAATGCAAAGTACTATTGGTCTCTGAAGGTATTTCAGAGTGACTTCAATAGAAAGCTGGGAACCAAGATCATGGAACACTTTAAAGGCAGTCTTTTTGATTGAACCATGTACTCATCTCACACAGCCTCCTGCTTCCCTGCCCCCCAATGCACCTGTGTACCTGAAGAAAGCTACTTCATGAAGACATTTAGTTTTGAATGCACAAAGCCGTTGATTCCTAAGTTACATCCAGCTTATCGAAACATAATCACTCTTCATGCAAACTTATTTCCCACCTAATGTGAGTTCTGCACATAAGTCTCCTGGTCCTGTCAGGCCATGCACTGCTGGCCTGAAATATTGCATGACATAGACCACAAGTCTGGTCATTCATGGCAATTTCTGACACAATCTAACTGACCTGATGTACTATCCCCACCATTTACTAGTGTGAAGTTAAACTGAAACATGTGAAGTAAATGAAAAATTCTGTCCTACATATAGATGTAGCAAAACTTTCAAAACTATTTTTGCTTTTTAAGGAGTAATTAAAATTTATAATTCTTAGAAATCGATAGGATCTTTGGGTTCCAGTGGAAAAGTGGAAGATTTTTTAATATACATCCAGTTTCAAAATTTAGTGTGTATGGTTCCCCAAAAGGAAAAGGGCTCAAAAACACCTTTAAAGAATCCACATCACATTAAGCCTTTTGGCCTGTGAGCTACAGAAGGCTAAGTCATTGTCTCAACTCCACTGCTAATTGTGTAATAAAAGCAACATTCCTCAGACAGAGGATTAGTGTTAAAAATGCAATTCTTCAACTGTCCTACAAGTGATAATTAAAGCTATTTGTGACATGTATCGCTTATAATGATTAACTTGTCTGCAGTCAGATAAACAAATAACCTGCACCTGTAAAGACTTTATTTCCTGAAGGTAAAACAACTGTTTAGGAAAGATCATGCTGGCAAAACAGCTGCTTGCATTCTGGAGAGGAAACAAGGTAGTATCTTTCAACAAACGCCAACTCTGGTGTTTTATCAGCTCTATCTCATTAACTGGAAACAAGGCTTAAATGCTTTGTTTATAAATTATGATTATTCCTGATTGCAGCAGTTACTGATAGTGCCACTCATTTGCAATGCAACTCTTTGAATTTTTTTAATTACAATTTGAAACAAGGCAGAGAAGATTAATTAACCCACCTGGCTGGCTGGCACATAGTCCTGGCTTGGTTCTGTCATACTCATATACATGTTCTCACCGTCAAACTGCAAAGGAAATAATAGTAAACATTCAGCAAACTTGATTTTTTAGCATTGACTGAAAAAAACAGTTGCTATAAAATAATATTACAGCCTGGTTTTAGAGACTTGTAATTGCATGTGTGCATCTTGTCTTTGATGTTCCTGTTGTCATCCTTATTGACCCTGGATGTCAGTGATTTGGAGTAATTAGCGCTCTAGTAATTACAGCTAGCAAGGAAAAAATGAATGGTTTCCTTTCATCTGCAATCTGTTTTAAAACAAAATGGCTCATTTTGTGCACCATGTATACATATTGCTGATGGTTGCAATGAAGTACTAAGTGAATTGCACACTTACTGAGAAAAGAAAGATGAGAATAGAATCTGCACTAAAATGCATCTTAATGGATTCCAACTTTAGCTTCTGAGCAGAACAAGAGTTGAAATTTCAAAACAAATTAAACCCCCTCCTATTGAAATGTTCTCATATCAGAAAGTAGGAAATACATTTCCAGACAGCTTTCAGACATCTGAATGCGTGAAACAGTATACCTCCTGTCCGTATGGTGTAAGAGGATAGTTTGCTTGATGTGTGAATAAAGTAAACATTCATAATCTGAACTGCAAAAAATAACCTTCTGTAAATGATAAATACCATTCCTGGAAATATGTACAATATATAAAAATGTTGTTTCCTTTTCTTCTTTCTTTCTCTTTTTTTTTTTTTTTTCCTTTTTCTTCTCTCAACTGCAGTTAAGCAGTAACGGAAATGTCATAGAAAGGAGTTGATTAAAATCTGAAGGTCTAGATGGAGAAAAACTGTCAGATCTGAAGCCTCATCCTGTACCAGCACAAAGAACTATAAAACTACTGATTTCTTACATAGTCTGGAAAATGTCCCCGCAGAACTCTCGTCACACCCACTCAAGTGGCAGTGCCAACAGGGCGATGATAGTCCCAGTGTCGGCTCAGGAACTAGGGAAAATCTTTTCATACCTTTCAAGTAGAAAGGAACAACAGCAGGAATTCCTGTCTCCAGTCATCAACCACAAATTTCCAGCTGTTACGAGGTCTGTTTGAAATAACTTGCACCTGACCCCTTGTGTGACTGCTTAGAGTGACATATTTTGGACATGAGCCATTGTTTTGCATGACACAGCAGCATTTTTAAGAATTCCCTACTACTGAGATTGCTCTGCTCCTACAGAAGGTGCCCATGAAATATCCCATGGACATTTCTTGATCAGTGCTGAGCTTCTGGGGATATTCTACCTGCAAGGTGCAGTATATTCAACTAGCCCAAGGTAGCAAAGTTCAACTGTGGCTTTGGCAGATAGCTCTACCAATTTTTGCTGAGGTGGCTGAAAAGGTTTTGGCTTCCAGCCGTTCATCCTCTTTCTCTGCCAGAGGCTACAAGGCTTGTAACAGCAGCAGCAACATGAACAAGTGCCAGCTCCTGGCACAGCAGTTGATGGTCTGCCCTTCCCGGTCAGAGCTATTTAATAGTCACAGACTATCTGTCAGAAGTCCTAGTTTCATGGGAGGGAAAGGATTATGCCACAGACACAGATCTGCCATAGGGAATAGAGTATGTCCAAATTTTGACAGAATAGAGATAGTTAGATTAGATCATAAAATAGAGATTGATGCTTGTTCCTTTTTTGTTTCTTGTTGACATGTAACACTTCTTTCACCTTTCTCATTCAATAATGCTCTTATTTATAAGCTCTCAAAGTAGAGTTTTGGAGAAAAAAATTTAGTATCTGGATTCTTCACACTGGAAAAAAATGCATTGTTTCTTCTACTCAGATGGACAGGTGAAATTCTGAAGAGAGATTTCACAACCAGTAGTTGGAATGCAAGTACTCCAGTGCAAGGCCTACAGGAGCTCAACTTATTCAGCTTGTCAGACGAAAGGCTGAAAGGTGCCTTGATCACTGTGATTGGTACTTACACCCTGGAAAGATGTCTGATAGCAAGATGTCAGCCTTCCTGACAGTGGTATAATGAGATCTAGTGTTGAGAAATGGGAGTTACAGAAATTCAGTCTTGAAATAAGATACAAGTTCCTACTTTAGGAGGTAATTAAGCATTATGTCAACAGCCAACTCATCATTTCTCAGACATTTTAGAATGAAGTTTGATATCTTTTTCAGAACATATGCAATCCATATCATATTTATAAGAAATCCTATGGACAGGGTAGTTACACTTGCTGGTTATGGGTGTCCTATCTGCCCTGGAAACCATCATTCCTTGAGTCTCCTCTTTTGAATTTCCCTCATTATCTTCATACATTTGTTGTGATACATTGCAAGATTGGCTATAATTCAAATACTGTGTTGCATGTGTTTAGTTGCAACGAATATGAAGAAATTTCTTTTCTGCATACTGGCTAGATACAGTCAAAGGTTATTTCAATTTATTTTGCCTTCCATAATGCATGAGACTATGATTTAAGAATCTTTATGAAGTATACTAGTCTTCCATATAATTCCAACTTTTGAATGTTTGGTCATCTGTCCTTCCTCCCAAGCTTACAATCACCAAATCTGCATTCTCTGAATAATTTCCCCAAGGTATTTTTCCATGAATACTGAAATTTTTATAATTCTGTGTGTTGTACTTGGATTATCTGCCTACCTAATCAGTGCCTTGCTATTAGTGGTCCCCATGGCATGGTAGGATATTGGATCTCAGCCTCTCCTGTTTTTTGCTTGTGGCCCTCTATTTAGCTCTGAAATATTTTTATTCTGCCGTGGTCTGTGGGCTTTATGTGAGCATGTTTCAGAGAAACCAAAACAGAAAACATATACCTAAATTTAAACTTCCTGGCCTTTTGACCTTACATGAGAAATGTAAGGGGATTGATGCTTACATAAGAAATGACCTTCTGCAATATATTGGATTACTTTGTTAGGGTAAATTCTCAGAAAAATATATCAATGCATAATGTTTGTAAAATCGGAGTGACCTGTTAACATCTAAAAATACCCAGCAGCTGTCTGATTTATTACTTAATTTCTTCAATATTCAAGCATGGAGTTTAATCACCGTAGTATTTAGCATCTGCTTGTCAGGAGTATGTGTAAGATGTTGTGTAATAGGTTATATAGGTCAGCAAGGTTTGAAGAGATGTGTATTTTTGGTAATGTTTATATATGCAGATTGTGGACTGTAATGCGTCAGCTGACACTAACACTGTTGCCATGTTAGTATTTGTACTACATTTACCACTGATTAAATTATCATCTGCTCAGTCCAGTGCAATGTGGTGCATGGCTTCTTGGAAGTTCCTGAGACTTTGGATATGAGCCTGAAAAACACCTGTAAACTCAAAGCATGAAGCATATACACATGCACTTCATACAGCAGGTATTGCCAGGAGATGCCTCCTTCACGTTCTCAATGTTTACTAAAATGTTTATAAAAGAGTGAAATTATGGTCTTTGTATACCAGAATAAAACAAAATATTTACTGCAATACTGAATCGTTTATTCATCATCCCTTTTCCCAACCACCAAAGCAGCGTGGAATAGAGATGACCTGTACATCCCACCCCAGCCAAAGAAAGGGTACACAAAGCCTTCAATAACAAAAAGTTCAGAAAAACTGAGGCTCCAAAGATACAATGCTCACCTTGCCCAAATGTGACAATCCCACATTGAAACAATAAACTGAGGGAAAAATGTCAACAATTTGATCAACTGGAAAGTTTTATTCATGTTTTTTTCCCACCTGTCTAGAAGCTTCCAAAACATGCCCCTAAATCCCAGAAATTAATATTGAATCATTTCACCTTTAATAGACTGCTTTGTAACTTTAATAGACTGCTTTTGTAGCTTTGTACTGCTTTGTAATAGACTGCTTTAGTAACTGCTTTTGCAGGCTCTGCAGCACGGCACCTCTCAACAACTGTCCACCTGGACGCCTTAATTCATGCTATATCCACCTGGAATTCAGCTTTACAAGTAAGGTGATGTATGCAACAGCAGGTCAAGCAACACATCTGGATCAGAGTCAAAAGATGAGCAGACGTGACTCAAAGATGCCTTCAACTACCAGAGCTTTCTTCCAGGTTCTACTGTATGCCTCCAAAACTGTCTTATTGTATTCATGATTCTCAGGTCGGCAAGAATCTTGTATTCCCTAAACTTTCCTGCCACTCACTGTGCTTGATTTCAAGCAAAGAAACTGCACAAGCATCACTTAACCTGTGGATGATTCATCCCAACAGAACAGATGAAATACAAAGGCAGGCAGTTAAATGAACTGTCTTTTATGAACCTATGTATGATGTATATATATCATATGACATTTCATATAAAGCTTTCCCAATGTGTCTCCAAGATCCTTCAGTATCATTAAGAGCAGATTTCAAAATCTTTCATTTTAATCTATAAAAAGTGAATGCTAATACAATATTCTGGTGTGTGATAATAACTACTCTTGACAACATTTCTTTTCACATTAAAGTGTAACTCCATGAGAAGTTTGGGTGAGAGCAAACGAAGAATATGACTGCACTGTAATATGAAAAGAAATATAAGTGGGAGCTAGTTCTAATATAAATTCAGGATTGCATAATATATTTATATGATTATTATAAATAAAAGATATAGGCAACAGTATGGCATGGCCAGTTAGAAGCCCCCTCAGAATGACCCTTTGTAAGACAAGTTGTGATGTTCAGTAACCAACATGCACAAAATACCCAACTGCTGTTATTAAACACAATTTACTCGTAGAAGTTAGGGATGTAATTACATAAACACTGACTGACTGTAACTGATGCAAGAAGTATGACAGAGCTCAGCAACTGCCCAGAGTGTTTTAAAGGATCCAAGGCAGGCTTCTGTCTTCCATTAACATGATATGATACCAGTCACACAATGTATGGCCAGGAAGCCTGTTTTCATATTCCCATTTAAATTGTGGCAAACTTTATCAGCACTTATAAGAGTGATTATGAAGTAGCAAAGCTTGCAAGAACAGTATTTTTTTATTCTTTCTTAATGTGCTGTAAATTAAAAACACCCTACGTGGACTATGTCATAAAGATACTATAAACAGGTTGAACAGACAACAAAATTTCTCATGGTGACACCGAGAGGATGTTTATTTGATCGCCTACATACACAGAAAACTTTGGAATACAAAAAGGAAGGTGCAAGATGGCAGAAAAAGGTAGAAGGGCTTGAGAACCAAAGAGGATAACTGGAAATAAAGTATATTTATATACTGGTATATATTTGTATACTGGTAATTGTATGTGTGCATACAGTGATTATAAATGCAGATAAATATCTGCATTAGCTTTATGTAGCTTGTTCAGATGACAGCTACCACATAGACACACACATTAAACAAGCTTTCAGCCTAACTTCATGTCCTCCCCTCCACTTAAGCTACCTTTTTCTATGCCAAGTCCCTCTGTTTTCATTGCCAGGATCACCTGTGCTATCTAGATTACAGGGAGAATGACATTTCTCCCCTCTACCTGCATCCTAACACTTCTTTGTTGCTACCTAACACTTCTTTGCCATTTTTGTGAAATGAGGGTTTCTTTTTTTCACTCCTTTTTCATCCAGTTTTTGACTTCTGAGATTATTGCATAGTTGCTTTCTCTTTGTATGCATATATATATATATAAATGTGCCCTAAGTTCTTCAGGCACAGTTATATGAGCTATGTAAAAGAAAAAAAATCAAGCATATGAATGTTTGAGCTTTTTGCCGTTCATTCTGAAGAGCAGCACAATGTGACAGTACTGCATCTCGTCCAGCTGCAGTGTGGGCAGGGAAGCACAAGGAATATGAGCCCACATGACTTTTGATGCCAAAACAAGCTTGGGACAGGGGTGTGGAGGGGGAACAACTTTGGACAATGTTCTGTGCACAAATATATCCCAAGTGTGATATCCTAAAATGTAAAGATTAAAGGAGAAGAAGCAAGGGGAGAGATGATGATATTGGTGAAAGGTGCTGTGTTTAATAAGTTCAGCTTCTGGGAAAAGCCACTTGGACTTGATATCCTGATTTCTTCAAAGGATTTTACAGATCTTCAAAGCCTGTGTTATTAATCACATAACCTAAATACAAATTTCTCCCATCTTAGATTGGAACAGGAAGACAGATTTAGATTTAAATATAAACTTTAGTTATATCATTAAACCATAGTTTACCTTACTGTGGCAGTGCCCCAGCACAATTTGTTATGTTTCATTTTAAGAAGCTGTTGCAATAGCATTGTGTAAAAAAATTATTTATTTCTAGTGATTTAGTGATTTTACTGCTTACAGCTTATATATATCATTTGTAACTTACATTATCTAAAAGCCACTAATCCTGAAAAACCCTTAAAACTAGGTAATTTTGTTTATTTTAAACCAAATGCCAAGAGTGGATATTGTCTCAGGTTGCTTGATGACAAAGAGTGATATTTTATTTTACTCAGAGCTGCTGAAATGAGACTAAAATAATAATGGGATACAACATAAATCATCAAATTGCTATGCTAAAGAAACAGTTGATCTTGTTATGAAAACCATTAAAGATAAAAACAGAGATTCTCTGCAAACATTATACACGATGGAAAATCCCTTTCTTGACACAGTTTGGCAAAGCGGTATGTTTGTATTAAATTGAAACTCCATTTTGTCTCCTGAACTCCATTTTGTATGCTGTACTTGAACACGTTTAAATTTGCCCAAGACAGGTTACAGTAATGCATTCCAGACAGGCATCCTTCCCAGGAAAGAGGCTTGACACCTCACTGAAGGACTATCACAGGAAAATTGTCAAAAAACAATCTAGTACTATCAGCTTTGATTGTTCTGCTGTCTTCCCTCCCTCCTTCCATAAACCTTGTTTATCAGCAGAGAAGCATACTGGAAGACCACAAGACTGGGTGAAAATGCCTGAATGCAGCACCATGGCAAAAAGAAGCCAAATTCCTTGCAGAGCTGGATGTCCCTCTATGGCCAAAGGAAGGTGAGTGATTAGTGCAGACTGGCAGGACCTGGAGGTGTCCTGTCCCATCTGGAACGCTAGGAGCCCTCCAGGATACAGAAAGCTTGATCAACAAAGCAATAGAGTGGAGATGGCATGTCTCAAGCTTATTATTATTATCATCATCATCATCATCATCATCATCATCATCAATATCATCATCAATTTTAATTCTGTTACTTTTTTCAGGAGCAAAGTATTAGGAAAATCCTTTATGTCTCTGGTCCTTTCATTTTCTTCCATGTTGCTGAAGAGTCTGAACCAGGAACATGGGGTATGTTGTCTTTAACTGATCCAAGTATAGTGATGTGTGGACTAGGCAGATTGGAGTTGGGAAGGAATCTGCCCCAGCCTTAAGGGCAGCCACAAGGTGTGTGAGCACTGGCAGCAGCCACGGAGCGGGAAGTGAGGGTGCTGCTTAGCAAGAAAACGCTGTCAGACATTTCCCACCTTAGAAAAAGCCAGAAACAGCCACAAAACTCTCTCTGCCCACAGCACCCAACAGACTTGGACCCATTCAGTGCTTGGATCCAAGTGTGATAGAGCTTGCAGACTAGCACTGCATTGTGCCTTTTCTACCACCTGGCTTTCAAAGACAAAATGTTTTGTAAATATGCTGCTTTATTCTCCTCAAATGAGACCATTTTTGCCTCATTTTCCACTTATAGCACCTGCTATTGCCTCAAAAAAGTACAGACAGTGCTGCCAAAGTTTTCTCTCAGATTTTCATGCCTGTGCAATAAATGTCCAACCCAGACCTACCACCACTGCATTCCTCAAGCTAACTCACTATTTACCTCTCTCACTGGGAGAAAGGGAGGAGACAGAGCGTTTGCTGAGTATGTTCTCATAGGTGGAGAGCTGGCTTAATATCTAAATATACACTGGTAGTTAAAACCTGAATAATGGCGCTACAGCATTTGTGTTTTTCCTGCACTTAATAGAGGTTAATGTGAAACTGCAGGAAAGGTGAAGGGGAGTGTTTAGCTTCCCGCTTGGAGCCTGCATGTGTCAATGCCTGACAGAGCCTTGAAGTTGTTAGCCTGCCTGCAGAGCACTAGCTGAATGAGGTTACAGTGCTGAGCACAGCGGGCTAAAAGAAGTAGGATCAGACTGATAGGAGGAGTGGCAGAGTCCAGGCACAGCAGAGTGTATCAAAGACAGCCCAGGGGAGAGCGGGTACTGTATTAGTCCTTTGTGTACACTTAAATGGAAGACAGTGAACATGCAGAGATGAACTCTGAACTCTCTCAGCTGGGCTCCTGCTCCTTTTAACCTTGGCTCTGTAAATAAAATAAAATATAGTAAAATAAAAATAAAAAACTAAAAATAAGTAAAATAAAATAAGGTAAAATAAAATAAACCCAAACCAACGCACTGTGGTCTGGACTCCTATGCTCAACTATTTTTTGTGTACGGAACACTCATTAAATAAACATACCAAGATCAAAGTAGCAAGTGCTTTTGTTATTATTTTACTCAATCCACACTAAATTATAGATGTAGACACCCACTGGGAAAATTGGGTGATAAGGTGGAAAGGTTTGAACAACTAAGATAAGACCCTTCTTTTTCTGCCTACAGTAGCTGAGGAAATTTGTTTAACCTGGTAGGCTTGTAACATTTTCCAACACCAACAGACCTGGCCAGTTTCATGACAAGGTCTGATCCTGCATCGTGGAAGGTGAAGGGAATCATGCTATTAGCAGTTGGACAGGAACTGGATCACAAACCAGTACACTGGTAAGGGAATAGGGATCTTCTTTGAGTTTCAGAGTAATTTTCATCAATGTTCATCTCTGTCTCATCCTGAAAAGTGGTAGATTATGTAATAAAACACAGGGAAGCTTAATAAAAAGGATCTACAGAGATCAGAGAGATGACTAAAAAGCATTTTTTATATATCCACATAGAGAACCCCCTGTGCTGGAGTATTGCAAGAGAGAGGTTCCATGGATCATAGTCAACGAATTTTGCACAAATAGGACAGAATAATTGCCTTGCATGACTACAGCTGGAATTTTGCAGGGATCCATGGACAGAATTCTATCTACTGTGTTATTTATAGTGAATGGGACACATATAGTTCCTATGGGCAAGTACATATCCTTCTGCACAGCAGAATCCTAGAAATAAAAAGGGCCAGAACAACATTAACCAAAAAAGCACAAGCAAAATTCCACTACTATTCTGAAAATCCTATGAAAGAGGATCTTGAGAAGTAAATAAATGTGACAATTGCCAGATAACTAAACAACCTTGCCTGAATGACTTTGGTTTGAAAAGCAAGTGGGAAAAAACACATGGCATATGTAGAAATATTTTTTTACCTATGCTGTATTTACAATTCCAATTTTAAATAGTGTCACCTAATAACTTAAGCACTCTAGACCAATGCAGCAGGTCATTTGGATAACATGCACAACATGTATTAAAATTATCCTGTTGAAAGTAATGACAATGTGAAAATATTTAAAATCAAGCACCCATTCAAATATGCGATCAAATAGAATAAAAAGAGCTCAGACATTTACAGGAACAGGAATAAAATATTAGGTATGTACCAAACTCAGACGGGAAAAATCAGCTTAAATTTCTGATAAACCAAATTATTTAGCACAGTCTGATGGGATCTCATTAGACAGAACTAATTCAGACCTGGAGAGAGTGATAACAGAAATGACTAATTGCAAGGACTTAGGAAAACATGGACATCTGTTAAATGACAAGGGTGTTGTAGGGTTGATATACAATCATAGTTTACCAAAACAGCTACTGTGGCAGCCAAGTGGACAATCCTACTTTGATCCACAGTTACTCTGGTATATGAGCATCTTCACTAATTTCAACAGGATTATTTTCATTAAGAATGGCACACGTTTATTCCCCTGTCTGCATCAAATAAGAAGATGGAGCCCTATGAATGTTCATAAGAAGCATCTGAACCAGCATGGATTTTGACCCTTACAGTTGCAACAGATTCAGAACCTTGACAAGGCTTGTAGCTTGATTTACTCCTTTGCTAGGATTGTCTACAGATCAAGCTGAGATACACTGGCAGAGCAATGTAGAGAACTTTGCAGTATTCTATCCTAAAATAGGTCACTCAGGAGTAGATGTGGTTAGAAATGTTCAAAATATTACTCAAAAGCAGAAGAGGAAAAGTTGTTTTACTTTTTTTTTTCTTACCAACTTCAGTGAAGACATGTCCTTGATGTGAGATCACTTATCTGTTCTCAAAAATTCTAAGTGTTCTCTCTACACCTTTTAAGATAAAATTTGACCTTCAAGTTCACTTTATGACTAAATTATTCCATGAATGTTTTCATCTTTTCTTTCTATTTTGTCAAGTTGCACTCATAACAGCTTTTTTAAAGAGTCTGCAGCAGTGTTTCCTTTATACACTGGATATATTTTCTTTTAACACAAAAAAAGACAAGTCCATGCACATATATTTCAATTTTTTCTAAGTTTTGAAGGTAAAAAGCTAAAATATAAAGCTACAGTTGTACCTGCCACTGTCTTATCAAAACCCTCTAAAGACAAAAAATGTCCCACCTCCTCCTCCCTCCTGCTTGAAGAACAGGTGCCACCTTCAGCACTGGCTGCTGCTTTTCCCATGAATACACTATGAATCTATTACTGTGGTACATTCCTCACAGCTATCCTCAGATAGCGAAAGTTACTCAAATCTGGCATTATCAGCACCATGGCTGTTGTCTTTCTAAGAGGCCATGCATATCAGCACGAGGCAGTAACATTAGTGCTGGGAGGAAGCTCCTCGAGCAGGCAAATCCATCCCCTGAATAACAGCAGAATAGGTTTCACAGAGCACCCACAAAAGCTTATTGTCAGTTCCTGCCTTACAACAAGCAATGGTATTTTCATGCATTTTCCCCTTTTGGTTCAAACTCTTCAGCCTTTTTGCTGTTTTATCTTAAGACCTTTTTCCATCCCTCCAGTCTGCTGAGACTAATGACTTCTACCTTTAAATAACCCTCGTGAACACAAAGACAGATACTCTGTCCTTTTCTTCAGAAAGCCAATTTAAAATTCCTTTAACCTTCTCTAGCAACATGCTTTTTTACAAGCATTTCTTCATTTGTAAGCACTTAAGTGCTTTCCTTTACTGATGTCCGTTTCACCATCTCATGTGCTGCCCAAAATGAACGTAGTGCTCCAGGTAGTCATGGATAATCCTGAACAGGTTCTCTATTCCCAGGGTTCATCCAGACCTTGGGTATGCGTCAACCTCTTTCTCCCTGTACATTTTATTTAGAAAATGCTTTGCTTTTTGCCAGCCCTTAATAAACGAAATCTCTGAAAGCTTATCCTGACTTTTACAGTAGTATGGAAAGTTGCTAGGTAATTAGGCTACATAACAGGATCTATGACAAATGGTGAAGACCTAAGCTCCATCGATTTTGGCCCAAATTAGAGCTCTATGTTTTTTTCAAATAAAGCATTTTCAAGACGAATCTTATGATGAAACTGACTTTTAAACATTTGCAAGAGAAATGAAAAAGACACTTTCACCAGAAGAATGTGGCAGTTCAGGCACACAGTAGCACTGTGTGAAACCTTGGTTCAGTCCTACTCTGCCACTCCCTCACACATCAGTTGCACACTAAGGCGACAGCCTGGGTCTTCCCGTATCACTTCTGTGGCTGTCAGCTTCCTAAAACTATCTGTTGATGAAGACTTGAATTCATCTTTCTGACATCTAATGGAGTGCTTTCACTCACAGGACATTATTTACTGGTAACAGTCTTTCTAGCTTTGAGCAGAAATAATTTCAGGCCCTAAGAAATTCCTCTTAAGAACACACAAAAAAAATTTGGCAATTATTGTCTTGTCAAATGAATATTGGCAAGACTCTGTCACTTCAAAATTTCCAGCGTGATGTACTTCAGAAGTCCCTGAATGCAGTGAAACAATCTGAATTCTGTTACACTGGCCATGCAGAGACATGAGGGAAGTTCTTCATTTTCACCACTCATCATGAAAGGAGCTCCAGGCGGGGCTCACTGCTGGCCAGCCAGGGCTCTGATTCACTGGAAGTGATTCTCCACCTGCAGCTGCCCAGAGGGACACAGGTACTCTGAACCCCATGGCTAGAAGAGCAGTTGTGGAAAAGGTGGACACAGGCTTCCCTCATTTTGGCTGGAATTAAACTACTAGCCCTTGCAAAGTGCATGTCAGCAGTTGAACTGGGCCATGACACCAATGTAAAAACAAACCTCTTGAAATACAGATAATCCTATGATTCACACAGCACAGCCTGTGCTTCAGTGCACTGAAATAGAAGCAGAACTCAGTATTTGTTAATCCTACTCTAATTATAACAATCTATGTTATAACCCCTGCTAATGAGCTAACATAATTTTTTTAAAAGTGTGTATTATAACAATGTGATTAAAGCTTGATGGAGCTGTTCTTATGCTTTTATGATGTAAAAATGGTTTCTTATTAGCTTTTGATGTTTCATTTTCCCCACAGCATCACGATATCTGCTTCTGTTTTACCCAATTGTACAATAATTGTTGTTTAACTTCAGCAATCTCATAGCCTAGTCAGACTCTAGCCATTTGATTAATCAATGAAAATACTCTATAGCAGTAATGCCACAGAAAATATGCCTTATCATTTTAGTGCTCCATATTATATTCTCTCACCGCTCTGTAAAAGCTACTGAAATATTAATACACTGTCCTCAGGATTTGATAAAACTTGTGATGAAAATTACCATAATGTTTTATGCCTAAAGACCATTAAATTAGCACACATTAAACTTGAAACAAATGGCTTGAATAATTTTTGTTTAAAAGTGTTCTTTTTTTTTGGAAGACTGAAATGCGTATTGAAAGTTTTAAAGTTATGGAGCAACCCACTGAAAATTACAGCTTCAATGGTCATACCTACGATTATGTCTCTGCTGTACATACACAGAATAAGCTTTCTTCACACAAACCCATTTCCAAACTAAACTTTCCCAATCTAGAATAACTTAATTCTGTGTTTATTAGGTAAAAAAATCCCCCAAACCAAACGAGTAAAGAGGGAACAAAGAAAATCAAATGGGCAAATTGTGCTCAGATTTGCAGATATACAACTCCAGCAGAAACACAACAGCTGCATAAATATTTCCAAACCCATATTTGGCTCCTTCCCTCCCACATTAAAAGGCAAACACGGCACCAGTTGAAATAATCATATATTTGCTGATTGAGCAAAATGTCCTTGATTTGAATGCAATTCAGAATTAAACACCTTTTCACAGATGGGGCCAGTACCAGGACACTGGTCTGGATCTATACCGGTATAATTCATTTGATTTCAAGACTAAAATTGATCAAGCTCAGGAAATTTAACTCTTCTTGAGGTGCAGTTTTCTTTTTTTCTCATTTTTAGGACAGTCATTACATGGGCTCATGTATTCAGCACACAGCCTCTTTTGGTGTCAGCAACAATCTGTTTTGTGAAATTCTTCTAGGAGAAGTATTAAGAGACTCGGGGGTTTTGCAGAGGCTCCTGAGTCTTAATAGCTGTATTCATAAATTGCTAGTCATACAGTATCATTGCTTCTTCCTGTGCTTTACAGTTCATGTAATACTCCCCAATTTCCCTTATGTCAATGCCTACAAGTCAAAAGTTCAGAAATAATAACAGAGTACGGATATGTGCCGTCATTAGATTCATGTTTTGATAGAAAATTAATTTGGTGTTTTACTCATTTGTTTGAAATAGTAACTACTGCCTTGGAAAGTATAAGGTGATTAATTTCCAATATTTTCAGATCATATTAGCAATACACAAGTGTTTTGACATGCCTAATAGTTTTACTCACAATCAAGATTTTGCAGTTCAGAAATTCTTCTAGCTACATGAGCCAGAACCTTACAAGCTAAAATAGTCAGAACATTGATTTAAAAGCTGAGGAAGTATTTTATGCGTTACAGTGCATCACTGAAGATCTTTTGTTAACACAGACAGCAATGTGAATTATGTATCTGATTTTATTTCTTACTGTTAAACACAGCTCATTGGAAATGTATAACCAGCTCCTTTTTAAGAATACACAGCAAAAGCAATGTCACGTATTATGCTACAGCAGGTAATTCAGTTCCTTAGATAGGATTAGCCAACAGATTTATCAAGCAGTCTCCAAGGAAAGCAGAGTTCAAGCCTAGGCTCATCAATAATACATAAATAAACTGAACAATTAGGTACAAAGTGGCTATCTTGTCAGACAACTTATTAACCGATAAATGATATACTCACTGCAGACAGTGTAAAAAGGGGAGATATGTAAAGATAGGAAACACCTGAAAAGGGAGAGGAAGGTACTGTACTCCTCAGTGTGTCTGTGGACTTGATAATTCTTTCCAACTCTCCATTTTGAGCTGAGCGCTATGATGTCTAGACAAAGGTGGTTCAGCAACACTTCACTCCTAGGAATCACTTGGGTTTTTTCTGGTAGCTAAACACAAATATATTCTCTTGCTCTTTAATCAATGGTCTAAGGAAAAATATATATCACTTTTCCAGTGATGGCTACTACAGCCTCAACTTCAACTTAATCTGCAAGTTTTATATAATAAAAATTACATAAATACAGTCATCCCCAGCACGTAATGTCATCACTGGGCAATTGCTATGATACAGTTCAACTACTGAGATGCACCAGTTCCTAGAAAAGGGTAGATGAAAGCAGTCAGGCTTACAGTGGGCTTACACAACAACAACAACGGGTCTTAAAAGGCAGTTATTAAATATCAAAATATGGGACATTTGGTCCTTCTTTACTATCAACAAACTCAAATTTGATTTTCTTTTCTGTGCTGGCCTGCACTTTTCAGACAGAAGACAAGAAAACCAGAGGTTGGAAGGGCTGTTGCTTTTTTTCTCCCTCAGCCAAGCAAAACAAAACAAAGTCTTCATTTCATTTAGGATCAACTAGTAAGCAAGCCAACTTAGTCCAAATAAAATCTTTTCATATGCCCATACCTGCCTCAGCTCAGAAATTATGAACATTCGAAGTACAGATTTCAGGATTTAACTCAGAATGAAACTAATATTTACCCAATATGATGTTTTTCATGCTCAAGTACTCCAAAGTGCTTTGCAAATATTGACTAAATTCTGCCTTTTTTCTGTGTTCAGCACCCCTTGACTCCAGTAGCGATTTTGAGGAGTATATGGAAAAGAAGAGTTAAGGCCTAACACACTTTGTTAATGGAAATGTAAATTATCAGTGAAACACAGCCACTTTTGTAGCGAAAAGGGGACATTACTCAGAATACCCTTCAGAGCAGTATAAATTCAGGAATTTATAAATATCCTTGCCAGATGGAAAAGTAAGGTGGATGAACTGAAGTCTGCAGTGACTTCACTCCATGGTCATTGTGCCTCAGTTAAACAACATGGACAATTTTAATAATACTCACTGTCATTTTACTCTAGACTCATTTGAGTGAACAGTCCTTCCATTTTGCATCTGAGTACCTTTGAAAATGTACTTTTATGTATTGTCCAAAGACAGGCAGAGCCTGAAGAATAATGTTCCCCTGCCACTTACAGTGTAAACTAGTTCTCAGACGTAGAACATCACCCCTGTGGGCTCCTGAACCCCCTCCTGTGTTCATGCTGGGCCTCCCCAAAGTGGGCAGATGACAGCCAATGCAAGCACAGCACCTGCAGGAAGACTGGCATACAAGCTGGACTAAAGGAGGAAGCAAACCTGGGTAGGAAAGACCAAGTCTTGCCTGGGGAGCGAAACAAAAGATGAAAAGAGAAGGAAGACAGGCATTAGAGCCAATTTTCCATCTCTGGAAGCAGGTTTCCATGACAGACCAGCTGAACTGTCGATATGATTTGCATATTTTTCTTCTGCTAACTATAAAAGGACTCTAGGACAAACATATCAAACTTTAGACGTGTAAAAGTTGTGAGCCAAACCCCAGACACTGCACACCACGAAGTGAATGGGATGGTGTAAAATGTGCACTTACTCTCTCTGGGACCAGGTGTCCTTTGTGCCCTCCATCCCTGAGGAACTGAAGTGGCATCACTGAGGCATTGTTAAACTGCATCAGAATCCCAATTCTCTGCTGCTTTTGGAGATCAGGGATAGGGATTATGAAGAGTCCATGGGATGGTTTTGCCTGCTGTATTAAAGGACTCCCTTGTCTGAGGGTAACAGTTCTGTGCATGTGCCACTTTTCCCAAGAGTAGGAAATAATAAAGAGTGGGTCAGATTGTGGGATATGGATGCAGGCATTTTATGCAGCACTACCTGCAGACTCAAACTTGAAAAAGCAGTCATGAAGGGTCTTCACAGTGAAGAATTTTCATAGTTGCAGTCAATCTATGGACAGCCTGATGGCACTAGACCATGAAAATATTGCCCCCCTACCCACAAACACAGTCCATTATTTATTAGTGCAGAATGTTAGTGAAAGAAGAAGCAATTTAGCACAATGCTTAGAAGCAAAATGGACTTCTGAATTGCTATAGGATAATTTGCACCCAATTTATGAGTTTTTGCAGAGCTATGAGATGCTTTGATCTGTTTCATATAAAACTTGGTTGAAAATATGTTTCTTACAGTGAAGTATGAGGTAATAAAAATGTGATTAAGGTGTGCTAGCAATTTTATTTTGGCAACTTTATGCTGTGCCTTTGAATTCCAGTATATATAAAGTTTGGCTCTTTTTCAGTTGATAGTCTATCAGCAGAAGACTCTACATACAGAAACATTAATAAACTCACAGACAATAAAATAAAAGCAGTCCAAAACTACATGCTATAATCTCTCTCTTCAAAAATAAATGTAGGAAGTCATAATGTATAGTTTATAATTACGATATCCAAAGAATTTCAGTTCAGTGAAGCCAAAGGAAATTGCTTACTATGGAACTAAGAATGCGATAAAAAGAAAATTAGGCACTGGCCCCGAAGCTCAAAACCAAAGTAAATCACATATTTCCTCAAGCAGAAAGGCAGTCTCATTTTTCAGGGGGAAAAAACTTTCACAATAATGTTAAAACATAGAAGTCCAACTACTAATCAGAAGATACAGATTAAAAGTGAACAAAACCAGTTCCAAAATCCCCTAAATTGTAAACATATCTCTTTAGAGCCCTTACAGTGTTAAGCCTAAAGTAATTGTGGGAATCACTTTTAAATTCTAAACTTGAACCTCCCTTTTCTACACAGAAATTTCACCCCAGTCAGAGTACTGCTTTAATTAATAGTTGGCATAACACAAGATGTCTTTCAAAGTTTTTTGTCCCTATATCCCTGTAAAATGTAAATGAAAATTAACCTTCACAGGGTTATAGTAAACAAATGCTCAGTGGAGGCAAAAAAAAAAGTTTCCATGTATAACTATCGCTTTCATATTTGTATGTGTAAAGATACTTTATCCTCTAACAAAGAGCTAATCCCTTAAAAGCTTCACTAAACGTTTGCTTGTACCATTCACATTTATGAAACTGATTTCTGGAGCCTTAAGGAAGGTTAATGCACTCTCTGACTCTAATCAATGAAAACAGCGTGATTTACACAATCTATGTTCTTTGTCAAATTTAAGCAGTGTATCACTGCAGAAGATCTTTTGCTGACAGCAACTTACCATATGATGGAGATGCTGGAATCCTCCTTACACTGGTTGTACCTGGCACACCATGCTGTGCCTGTGCAATGATAAAACGAAAACTTGCAGGACAACCTCAGGCTATCTATCTCTGATGCTCAAGCTAGTGGATATGGCTCACCGAAGGCATGTAGAAATAGTTTTTCACAGAAGTAAAATGGAATTAAACCAGAATTTGACAAGTATGGGTTACATCAGAATTATGCTACCCACGTCCAAGAATAAAAAATTCAGTCTCTCAGATCTTTACAATTAAATATAAATTACAGTCAATTGATGAGTTCCTGCCTCCTGTCACTCAGTACCTATAGATGAGGACTACTACCGTAAGCATAGTGTATCTAATGACCGACCAAATTTCCTGATTTGAAAGTGGCATTTAAAAAACTTCTATTTCACTGAGGTCACAAATTTTCCATATCTACTAGGAAAAACTTGTTCACACAGTTTACGTTTTCTGGATAACCTTCTGCAATCACAAATTCCTGCTTGCCCAAATTGCAATATAAGTAAAGCAAATATACATTCACAGCCTGACTGGCTTACCTGAAGCTAGTGCATCATTCATATTTCTACCTGCCTGTGCCAGCTGACATACTGAGTCCATAAAGCACATGGAAAGCCATGCAAACAGAAAAGGCACATCTCTGGAAAGTCACAAGAGGCTGGAGAACTTATTTTCGCTTGCTGCTCCAGAACATGCAGAATCACTTATGCAAGAAAATCAGTCTGTGCAATCACTTTAGGTATAAGAAAGTCCAGAGTAGGAGATAACTTAGAAATGGTTGCAAAGATACTTAGTAAAAAAGATAATATACGCCTTACGGTTTTAAGCAATAAATTCTGTATGGTGGGATAAGAGCTTGTTAGAGAGGAGGGGAAATTCTTCCTCTTCTAATCTGATTAACATTTTCTGAAGAAAGCCACAGGGAGTACTTATATTTGGAATTTGCACAATAGGAATTGTGGTATCTGCTACTGCGTTCATCCTTGTGTGAACCATTACACACCCTACATAAAGTAAATGAGTAAGGAATCGTGTGATTTTATGGTGGGAACTGAGAATTATTTTGCTTGACATATATAAGCCATCATTTTAAATCAATTTTTCCTTGACAGGTCTTGATTCTTCATTCCTCAGTGGAAGGCATGTAACTCTTTGCATTTTCTGGGGAAACTAATTTCCACAAGAACACATTCAGAGAAGGAGTTAAAACTGAATACACATTAAGTTATATTTAGCTCTTCAAGTCTTAACATAGCACTGAAAATGGACTAGTAAACATGGACAAAGTGTCTCCATAAGTTCTATAGAGGCACGACAAAAAAAAAAAAAAAAGTCTTATGGGTAGGGGGGAAGGTTAATAATAAGGCTAACAGTAAGGCAAATTATTTTTATGATATAATTTAACGGGTTCAGAAGTTCACTAAAAAAAATACAGAAAAAAAGGAGACCAGACATTCGAATTGATCTTTCACATATCACACATCTCATGTAAATCTCTGCCATACAGTCATTAAGATTCTTCAGTTAGAAAAAGACACATTCTAGGGGTACACATTTCAGTGGCTGTTGGATCTGCTGCATTTCTCCCTCTATTCATCACTGTGTAAGCTTAGGAGGTGTGTGTACACACACACAAATTACAGGAAATATTTTTCACATTGTACTAATAACTCCCATTGATTTCTTCAGCAAATACAACAATATGACACATTTGGGAAGGAGTGCATTCATTTCCATTTGAAAATGAAACCCTATCAGTCAAAATAAAATAAAATGAAATTTATAAAGGTTATATCATATTTATGCATTTACTAAATATAAAAGTCAACATATGGTGCAATGTTACCATATGCTTGATTTTGTAAGAGCAGATTTCCAATGTAGCAGGAAAGCTCCCCACAATAACAGATCATTAGCTTTGCATTTCCTTTAAAACACTTTTTGAAGAAAAACAGCCAGAAAGTATCCAAGTATGAGACACATGATCTATATGCATACCAACAATAGATAACAAGATGTAAAATGGACCCTACAGCCTGCATCTGCACAATGCACATATAATGTCTATTTATTACTACTTAATAAGCTCTTATTGCTCATAATACAGCAGAAGTGAATGAGTATTTTCTGATCTACTAGGTGTGCGAATTTGAAAAATACATCAAAAGAAACAAAGTTCTGATACAAAACAAAAGCTATAGAAAGCCTCTTTCAGAATAAAAACATGAGGAAATAATCTTTTTTCTTGTTCACTGAGAGATTATAAAAAAGCCATAGTTTGATATGGTCAATTTTGGTTTGGGCCCCTGCCATATACTACCTCTAATGCAGTTTAGATATTCTGCAATAAATGTAAGTGCACTTTAAATTTAAGAATAAATTACAAGCTGTCAAATATTTTACAGAAAAATGATAGCATATATCAGAAATCTAAATATTTCAGTGGAAACTCTGTTGATCTGTTGAGTTACACTGCGGTACACCTGGTTCTGGTTGCTTTAAAAGGCACCTCAGCTCCTTCTTCCTAAAGAGATAAATATTGCCACTGGACAGCCAGTGAAAAATTTGGACATTCCATTCTAGGTCCTGGTTTTGATTTCCCAGTGTGAACTTAGGTTAAATATTTCTTTATGCCAATGTCAGTAAAATAATATAAAAATACAACATAAATCCCTGTTTTGAGTGCTTTGTGGAAGACTTGTTTTAAAATGTCTTTTGAAAGCTTTTTGATCTCTGGTGCCAAGCTGTCAGAAAAAGAAGCCAAATAAATGCCAAAAAATACCCTATTACACTTTTCCTTTGGTGTTAGCATTGTCTAAAATTGGTGTATTTATCTATTCTGCTAGTATTTAGCAACATCTGTAAAATATTACCCGTGAGTGCACTGGAGCTAATATTTGAGGATCCAGCTTGGTTAATTAAAGCTGGACAAACTCAATTTTAAGTGGCAAAGACAACA
Organism: Pachycephala philippinensis; assembly: GCA_013397055.1. Taxonomy (NCBI): domain Eukaryota; kingdom Metazoa; phylum Chordata; class Aves; order Passeriformes; genus Pachycephala; species Pachycephala philippinensis. The sequence continues at coordinate 415,072 of VWZT01009485.1, read as the reverse complement.
TTCATTGAGAGACTGAAACACGTATTCCAAAAGACAAAGCAGTAAAACAACAACAGAAATAAAAAGAAAAGCAGTATCACCCTCATAGGGAAGCGACTCAAAAGGTGAAACTTGGGCCTTTTCTCAAATTGATGTCTTTCCTCTGTGGCACAGAGCAGGCAAACAAGCGATGGAGTCACTCAAGGAAGAACCAGTCATGACTGGAGCACAGCCAGGGGCTGTGACAGTAGTTGGCTATTACGTATAAAATACAGTGAGCATTTTTCAAAACAGAAAACGAAGAGGCCTCCATCACTCCCCATATGAGCTCACACAACACTGAGATTAAGGAGAGCTTCACTTTGGGTTTGTAAGAATAATGTTCCCAAAATTAAACACAGACAGATTACCTATAGTCTCCAAAAAAGGGAACATTAAGATCAGAACAAAGGTTGGAGAGACTTAACAATGTCAAGGTTTGTTTCCTGAAAAAAGGAATAATAATGGCTCCTGCGAAGTAGTTGACATCATGCCCTTTGACTGATTCCATAATGGCCCCTGAGCCTTTCTGTTTGTCTTCACTTACCAATAATTTATTCTACAGATCATAGCTAGAAGTGCTCCTTTACATCTTGTGTTTGAAGGTGTAACATTAGATGACATCGAGGAAAAGTCCTCTCCAACTTTGTCAAGCATAACTTTGTTGGCATGACTGCAGATAAGGCCCCTTAGATCTGGATCACCCAATCTACAAAAATATTTTAACCTTTTTTTAGCAAGAAGTGTTTAAATCTGCTGCCAAATGCTACCAGGGTACTCTTAGATCATGAATCTGTTCAATGCTACAGCAGTGAGAAGAAAATATCTCTGCATCTTGTGCATATGCTAAATGATTGGAAAGACTCCCACATTTAGTTCTACGGACTTAACATAAAGTCTTGAACATAAAAGAAGTTAACCAGATTTGCAGTGAAACAAAATTAAACTAATACTCATGAAGAATGGACTCTACCAACAGTTTGTTCAGATGAAAAGGATGACATAAGAAACTAAACAGCGAGAATTTATAGTTAAGCAGTGAAGAGCAGAGGAAGTTAAGTTCACTGGAAAATTATAATTAAAAGGATACAAAAAATGGAAAATGTTTGTGCTAACTTCTAACTCATAAAAACTAAGAAATCAAAATAAATTTACTCTTCCAGTGAGTTCTGCTTATAACATTTGGCTTCAAATTACAGATTTCAACATTGTCAAATTCAGACAGGATCACGCATTTTACCACCATTCACTTCAGCCACAGATTTGAGTGCAATTAACTCAGTCAAAATATTACAGAGATTCTGTTAATGAGTCAACTGGCCATAAACCAAAAAACCCTTGGCTCTTAAGAGAATAGTTCACAAAGGACTAATACATACATTATTTGTAGTTTGTGTATATAAATATACACACACACACACACAAACACACACACACACAAAAATAGCCACTATAAAAGCTGTATGTAGTTTTCTGTTCTCACTCCCATGTCAAATTTACTCAATTTACCAATCAAAACAGCATCTCTACAATTTCGAGCCTGTAGGGTTAACAGAGTCAATGAAAAGAAAACTGCCTTTTGTCTTCCTGCATCACCACTAATGACAATCATTCTATATATATTTTTTTTTTTCAAAAGAAAAATAACAATGTTCAAAATAGAATGAGAACTAAAAGGAACAAGAAAGTGTAGTGCTGAAAGTCTAAGCCATTTCCAAGGCTTCTTATGCCTGAAAGAACAATGGGTAGTGTTCAATACTATTTTGCAGCAATGCAAATAGACTACAGTGTTCACATTAACTTCACTGCAGCTCCTCTTCAACTCCATCTGGAGTAAGAGGAGCTTTGCTTGCCATCCCACCACCTTCTTCTACAATGCACACAACAGCAGTGGCAACCACGGCAGGCATATGAGCGACTACTTAGTAGCAGAGACCTTGCTTGTTGCCTGAACAGGCCATTCTCCACCTCCAAGACAGACATGTCAGATTCCCTTCTGCGTAACATTTTTGAGTCAAACTGCATACCTGAAACACGTCCATTTCATACAATGCTTTAGCAAAAGTGCTCACACTAATCAGCTCTAACAGTTATAAAGAAGAGGAAATGATTTGAAGAAAGAATACTAAAATGAAACGTTTCTTAAATGAAAGAGCCATACTTAAAAACCTAACTTATACTGCGTTAAGTTACTAAATAAATTATTCATCCGGGCATAAGTTTTATTTAAGAATGTCCACAGCAATTATTTAGTCAGCAATTTACTCATGTCATATACTGAATAAGGCCACAATAGTTTCCTTTAATAGTGATCACTTTGAAAAGTGTGCAAGGAATCCCTGGATTTCTAGCTCTCACCTCTTCAGTTAGAAAATCTACTGACTTGACTATTTGACTGAAGCAAGATATTTGTAAAGACATCTAAATCCACTGTATTTTGTTGTCACTAGTCCCAAGAATGTCCACACAGGCCCTTGGAAATTTTCATTACTATATTTAATTACAAACCACTGAAGGAAACATAAGATTCATGAAGTGCTGGCAATATAAAATATTAGCGGCAAGCTCCCAGAAGCTACCAGTACAGACTTGTCTGGGTTCACATCACACATTCAGGTTAGAAGGGACCCCAGGAGGGCACTTGTCCAACCTCCTTCCCAGTGTAGGCTCTGTCTTCTCAGAAACTCCCTTGTGGATTTTGGGGGGCTGCTCTTAGGTACCTCAAATCTGCCTCTTATTTAGGTTAAAAAAATCTTGGTCTCTAAATCTCTCCCTGGAAACCTTGGTGGCTTTTCATTGAAATTGTTCCAGTTTACAAAGCGTTTCTATACTGATGAGCCCAAATCTGGACAAGTTATTAAATGATTCTGTGCTTTAGTGAGTATGAAGAAAAATGGAATAACATCCTTTGATCTACTGGCAACAAACTTGTTGGTACAGCCCAGTAAGCCTCTCCCACTGCCACAGCTCATTGCTGGCTAGTGTTCAGCCCACTGTCCCCATCAGGACGCCCAGATCATTTTCAACAGCATCCCAGTCAATCAGATCCTTGCCAATGAGTCCCTAGCCTGTACCAATGCAGGGGTTGGTTCAGCCCAGGTGCAGGACTTTGCATTTTGCTTTTGTTGAAATCCCGAGGTTCTTGTTGGACGATTGTTCCATCCTGTGTAGGTGCCTCTGAGTAGTGATGTTGCCCCCCAGCATAGCAACTGGCCTTTTCAATTCTGTGTCGTTTCCATACTTGACAAGATTGTGTCAACTATGAGCTCCTCCAGGTCTTTGAAAAAGATGCTAAACAGACTAGGTCCCGGAAGAGACCCATGAAGACCTCTGTTTTTAATGACTCTCAAGGCAGTATATGAACCATTAACTGCTACTTGTGGAGTCTGACGAGTCATCCAGTTCCTCACACATCTATCAGTCCACCCATCTAAACTGTATCGTTCCAACTCGAGTACAAGGATGCTGAGGGAGATCACGTCAAAGCCTTCATGAAGTGAAGATCAAAGATCCACTACTCTCCTTTCACCCACAGATTCAGTCATTTCACCACAGATGGCAGAGAGGTCACTGGGCATGATTAGCCCTTAGGAGATCCATGCTGCTACTCCTAAGCACCTTATTCTCTTTCATGGGTGCAGAAACAGCTTCTGAGAGGGCACACGCAATGATTCTCTCAGGAACCAAATCAGCTTTAATCAGCCTGTAGCCCCTTAGATGATCTTTGTCATCCTTTTTCAAGATGGGTGCAACATTTCCGGTCTCCAGTCATTGGGAATCTCTTCCAGCCCCTCAACAACAAAGGAGAATGGCCTCACAATGCTTTCAGCCAGCTCTCTGTGTTCTGGCTGCTCCCCATCCAATCCTATGGACTTCTATGGGTCAAAATTCCTCAAGAGATCCCTGACTTGATCCTCTGCTACTGCTGGTAAACCCCCTCTTCCTTGAATCCTGTCTCTAGCCTCAAAGGCCCATGAGATTTTATCAGTGGAGACTGAGGTAAAGGTAGCATTGATCTCAGGTTTATCTGCATCCATGTTTACTAAATCAGAATTCAGCAGCACCCCCACATTTTCGTTGATTTTGGGTTTTTTATTGCTCTTACAATGACAGAAGCTCTTGCTGTCACTCTTTGCCACTTTAGGTGTGCCAAAGTTTTCTCAACACCTCTCACTTAACATCTCCCTTGAGATTTGCAGCATAAGCTCCTAAAAGTATCCACCAAATGCTAGAGATATTCTAGGAAGCATTAAGAATCAATAAAATAATTATTTTGAAAGTCAATGACTAAAGCTTAGATAGTTCCAAGAGGCTTATCATAAAGTTACTGAATCAAAACTTGTTTTACTGTTTTTCTCTTTAAAAACTCAAACCCCTGAACACAAACAAACTGCAACAATTGAAATAAATGACCGGTGGAAGAATTATTCTTCAACAGGAGCATGTTCTTCAACAAATCTCTCTTGCAAATGCAACACTTCAAGTTTTACAGTTGATCAATACATCCTCCATGTAATGGTTGTACATGGGAGAACAGAGCCAAGATTTGGTGTTAAGCAACAGGTTACAAAGGTAGTCTGCAGCAATTCCACCAAAAGCATCAGGAACCCCTCCCAAACCTTTTCAGTGAAAAGAAAGAAGCTGCACAGAATTATGCCATTCCCCTTAGCTCCTACTTCATCTTCATTGCCCTCTCCACAGGCTGGCACTGGATTTGTTTACTTCAGTGTTTAACTCTGATGAGAAGTGTATTTTCATAGCAATTTCTCAGCATGAAAGTATTGAGAAGCACACAAACAGATTACTTTTGGATGAAACAAAACTGAAAGGTGTACCGCAGTTGTTAATGAGTGTTAGGTCCCTCAGAGCAGCCAAATTTGAGCTGATAAAAAGTCACACACGTCCAAAACCAAATGCAACAACAAAATGCAGCAAGCCCATGCCTGGTCCTGAACAACATCTGTTTCATTCCACAGACGTGTTAACCTGATGCTGCGGGGGGTTTTTTAACTCTAGTAGCTTAGTCTAGTGCTCTAGACTAAGAGCAGTAAAGTTAAGGCCATCTTGCCACTCCTGATGACTCTGAAGTCATAGGCTATCACAGAAATATGGATTTTCCCTTAAACCATCTCACTGTTCAAGATTATGCCCAGGAAATATGCATCCCATGCAATTACACGTTTTAAAATGAAGTTTTTGAAGTACATTTTTGAATGTCAAAAAGCGTAAATCTGCTTTCCATTTAATATTCTTTTTTAAACTGCATTTTGGGCAATGAAAATGGACACTTTCATTGTTCTGAAACACAGTACTGCTAGGGATGAAAATATTAAAATTTATTTTAAAATATCACGTCCTTTTTTTTTTGTTGTTTGAATCATGAAAATACAGGCTTTCCTGTTAAGTTTTAGAAATACCAATATGACAACTGGTCACTCCTAAAAACAGAATAGTACACACGAAATTTAATAAAATACAAAACCCTGTAAATCAGCTCATTACACAACCCAAAGATTTCATGAATTTGAGATGTTAAGACTCAATAATATAAAATAACTCTTGGACTTGACACTATACCCTCAATCCCAAATAAAAAAGTTTTAAACTTTTCAGGTAATTATTCCTATTAAGTAGGAATTCCATAAAAATAACATCTTATGGACATGCTGTCAGCAAATTGTATGGATTTCTAAACTTGCATTAACTACTATAACATTTTCAGTTCCTTTTTTTCAAACAGAAAAATTCTATTTATTCAATTTGAAAAGTATGCAATTACCTTCATCCCTTTAAATCCATTTTTAATTTAAATTGAAATTACTGATTATGTACTCTAAAATATCTAGATTTTGAGTTTGCAGCTCTATTTTTCTGGAAGAGTGTCAAATTTTTGCGGGTTTTTTTAATAATTAATGTGTGGAATGACATGAATATACAAGTACAGTGTTGAAAAGATAGTATATTCTTTCCATGAAAATTTTTTCACTGCAAGTGGAAATTGGATGCTAAACAAAATGGACTGTCAGAACTAAACTACAGTTTGGCTAAATTCAACATGTTCATTCTATCGTCAGCTCACATAAAGCAATATCTTTGTACTTTTGCCAGTGCCACACATTTGCATTCTAGTTAGAAGCAGGTAGAAAGACCTATGCAATTCCTCAGTTTAACACAGAAGTTTGCTGCTACAGCTGCTCTGAATGTGACCCATATAAATGTCTGATCCTCACTTCTAAATAGCCTTTGCAACTGCTAGGAATTAATTTATTGGTTTAGACACACAACAAAGAAAGCTATCCAAAGTTTTGTCAAGAAGGAAATGTTGGTGATGTTCATCAGCAAGCCACAGCTGGTTTAAAAGCTGGTATCACAATATCTGTTTAAATTATATGAGAATAATGTCATTGACAAACTCTGAGAAGGAAACAAATGGTATTGGAAAGGGTATCCATGATGTAGTCTGTAGTCTTGTTAGGACACGTTGGGCATATTCTAGCAGATCCTGAGACAAGATGCAGAACTGCCATCCTTCCATGAACTTCAACGTTTTTGTTGTGTTCATTGAACAGCTCATCATTGTGCAAGGCAGAGAAATAGTACTCAGTTACTTATGATACGTTAATGAACAAAACCAAAGCAAAGAACAGCAAAAGATTTATAGCCACCTTTAAGCTCTAATGGTAAAAAAGCCTTGTCTGAATCTAGAACCACCATTCTCACCATAATAGACATTTGAAAAACATAGTAAAGTCAAGTGAACTTTTAACTTGCAAAAAAGTAATACTTCTCATTTTGTCTGCTGATCAACCTATAAAGCGAAGTGAAACATACATTTTAATACTTTATATGACTCTCTGCCAAATGATGAAGGCAAGAATTTGTGGGAAGCGGTGAGCCTCAAATTTAGTTTGATCACACTAATGAAAGCTTTGAGAGTATTCTGTGCCTAAGTGGATGAGTTGCAGTTGCAGCTCTGCTAAAAATCAGTTTGCACAAATACTGAGTTATCTTATACAATCATCTGCTGAGATTACAGTTTTCTATTTTGTAAAGTAATAATAAACATCATTAAATGTTCAGCTTTGTTAGCAGGAATCACTGGAAGGTCTCCCCTCTCCTTGGAAAAGAAGAGAGCATGCAAAGTTTGAATGTGAACATACAGTTCTGGCATAGTCTAGTCTATGACTAAATGGTACCCTTTCAGCTTAATTGGCATGTGGAACAGCTTCCTGAGGATGGAGCCTAATCAGTAAAAAAGGAATATTTAGGATCAGAGTAAATTGTTTCCCACTCAGTCTTAAACACTCCCTATTGAGCTTCACTAAACAATTATTTTCAAATATTTTAAGCATATTTTTATTGGAGTAGTTTTACTGGGGATTGTGTGAAACTATAGGAGATTTTTTCATAGAAATACTTCAGGAAAATGACTCATTGTCCAAACTGCCTATTTTTTCATGATAACAGAATCATAGAATCACAGACTTGTTTAGGTTGGAAAAGACCTTCAAGATCATCAACCCCAGCCATTAACTGAACACCGCCAAGTCCATCACCAAACCATGTCTGCAAGTTCTCCATTTACACATCTTTTGAGTACCTCCAGGGATGGTGAATCCACCACTTCCCTGGGCAGCCTGTTCCAATGCTTAACTACCCTGACAGTGATGAAATTTATCCTAATATCCAGTCTAAACCTCCCCTGGTGTCACTTGAGGTCATTTCCTCTTATCCTGTTGCTTGTTTCTTGGGAGAATAGACCAACTCTCACTTAACTACAACCTCCTTTCAGATAGTTCTGAGAGACTAGACTGAAAGAGACTAGAGAGTGATAAGGTAATCCTTGTGTCTTTACTGCCACATGGATTTCCATTCCCTACCTCCAGACAGCAGACCAAAGGACCTCACTAGCCCAGTGTCCCTCAAACATTGGCATGCTGCCCCTAGTTTTTTTTTTCAGTGAGCCAGGTTTTATCCCTTTCACCCTTCAAATCTAGTTTAAAGCTCTCTCAGTGAGCCCTGCTAACTCCTGTGCAAAGACTCTTCCCCCATTTGAGACAGGTGTACCCTATGCTTTGTCTGAGGCCTCCTGTCGTGCAGACCAACCTATGACCTCTCTCTTTAGAAAACTTGAAACCACTATTAAGAAAAAAAAAAAAATTGCTAACTGGAAAAATCACTACAGTGATTACCAGAGATGCTATTTTACAACACCACTACAGAAATTACAATCTTAGCTGAAAGACACCTTCCAGTATGAGCCAAGGTTGGTGACAACAAAAAGTGTATGATGATAACTTTGGACTCCAGAATCCAAATTAATGCACAAATGAAAAGATGGGTTCAAATTTCATTAATTTTGACTTTCAAATACTCCTAGAGCACCATATTAGGCTTTCCAGCCATTCAGTTCTTTTGAAGACATTTTTGATAAGAAAGGACAAGCTTGTGCCAAAGAAAATTATGTGAATACACAGTTAGTTACGTTTATAAAGACTAATACCAAAATTAGGAAAGAGCTTCTGTGTTATGGCACTCTCATGGTTTAACCCCAGCTGGCAACTAAGTACCACACAGCTGCTCACTCATCCCCCATTCTCTGGGGTGGGGAGAAGAATCGGAAAAGAAAAACTAAAGCTTGTGATTCGAGATAAGAACTATTTAACAATTAAAACAAAATAAAGTGTTCTAACAATAGCAATTGCTGTTGTTGTTTATGTAATGGAAAAAAGAGAGGAATAAAACCCAAGGCAGACAAGTGATGTCCAGTACAGTTGCTCACCACCCACTGACCGATGCCCAGCCCATCCCTAAGCAGTGATCAGCCCCTTCTGGTCAGCTCCCCCCAGTTCATATACTGGGCACAACATTCTGTGGTAAGGAATATGCTTTTGCCTAGTTTGGATCACATGTCCTGTCTATGTTACCCCACCCCCCAGCTTCTCATGCACCTGCTCACTGGCAGTGCATGGGAAACCAAAAAGTCACTGCTTTACAGTAAGCACTACCGAGCAACAACTAAAACATCAGTGTGTTATCAACACTATGCTCTTACTAAATCCAAAACAAAGCAGTGTATCAGCTGTTAGGAAGAAAATTAACTCTACCCCAGCTGAAACCAGGTCAGGCACTAAAGTTGGGAAACATCAGTCTGGAATCAGAAGAACAATTTTTCAGCTAGATATTATTTCAGGGCTGACTCCTGTGTAAGCTCAGCTTGGCCAGGATCAAGCCCCAGCTAATGACAGACACCTTAGGCAGACTGGGGAATGCCTAGCATAGCAGAGGAAACAATTTATATGTTCTGCTTGTAGGGGTTTGACACTTTTCTGTGTAAAGCTGAAACACATTTTTGCCCGTCTGTCATGAGCACCATAAAGGCTGCAAGTTCCTCAGGGCAGGAGGCTGTTAAACACTTAGCACAACACAGGAGCTCTGTGCTAATAATTACCACTGCTATTAAATACACTGTGGCATAGCTGCTTCAGTAGCCTTACTCTAACTCTTATTTCTGTAAGGCTGTCAGTATAATAATGTTATACTGAATTCAGTAGAGAGGTTTGGGGAATGTGAGGAAATGCTCTATCAGTTTCACTGATCTCCTGCAGTGCCAGGCAGCACTTTTGACACCAATAATCTATGGCCCCACTGCTGTCAAGAATGAAAAAATGTGTTCACACAATTAACATGTGACATCATGTGGTAATCACCCATCAGGAAAACTCTTAGCTTCCATGCATATTATGACAATGACTAAAAAGCAAACACATTTGCTCCCAAAATTAAAAGCAACAGATCTTTCCTTGTGCAATTTAACCACCTTCAGTTCAAACTGAAATCACAATTCCATGCTCCATTTCTCCCTCGTGGAAGACAATTCTTCTCTTTGGTGGACTAATATAGGTAGGAGTCACAAGATGAGATCTAGGCACAAAATTCATAATTTATATTCAGACTTCCATTCTGTGTATACAAAGAGGAGAAGCATACTGCCTTTTCCAGAAGCTCTCCACAGCCTGCAGACCCATACGTGGTAGTGGAGTGGACTGGCTGAGCAAATTCAGTCAACGCCAATGGCTGAGGCCCATAACAGCCCTTCTCACAGGTATGAAGTAAGAAACTTGCACTCAGTGTGAAGACATTGCACTGATGGAGGTACGTGATGTGCAAAATGAGAATCCTACTGCAGAAAGTCAAGGATCTTTTAAAACCTCAGGCTTTGTTGCCCTTCAACTTGGCCTTTTCTAGATGGAACATATGGAATTAGGAATATGTAAAAAATGTCATTTTTAAAGGGTATTTTCCAATCAAAACTTTGATTGGACAGGACTTGCATATATCAAATCTGTGTCATTGTTTTAATAGAGAAATACTAATAAAATTCTAAAAAGGATTTTTCTGTCCTTTGTTTACACACCAATTCTTATCCATACAGAGAGATGTTCCACACAAAGAATTAAAAATGTTAAATGAGGCTAATACTTTCCTATATGTTTTTGTGACTGCAGGACTATGTAAAGGAACCCCTTGACATATACACATATTGCACACATGCAAGCTAAAGTCTGTGTGGATTTTTTTTAAGAATAAAATAAAACTTCCAGGTTTGTAGATGCTAAATTATTGATAGATTTTCTATTTAAATGCAAATTTGACTTTTGGTTTTAATGGAATAAGTACTTTTTCCAAAATTTTTCAGTGAGTAACATTCTGAAATATGGGAGAAAGTTGGGAGTATGAGATCTGTCTAGATTTGCTTGGTAAAATTCTTAGTAAGATAATGTTGGTGCATTTTCTTTTATCAATTAATCCATGTTTTTTATCATTCAATTTTGAAAAGAAAATGAGGTGCATTGTACACCTTCCAGGTTAAGTAAAAAAGAAGACAGTTTACTCTTAGATTTTCGTGCTTATGGGGTGGGAAGGAAAGTGGATTTTTCAAAATAATGATTTCCTGGTAGTGTAAAATACAGGGAAAAATAATGAGAGTTCAAGAGTAGCATTATAATGACCAAAATTCACTATGTGTTTTTTATTATGTTGGAAAAAACTCTTTTAAGAAATGGAAATCACTACATTCTATTGATTCATGCACAGAATCTTCAGACATAAGTCATCAGTGTTGACACTTTCAAATACATAAAACGTGACATCTGCTCCTACAAACTCACTACACAGGCTGTAAATCATCAAAGAGAAAAACAGTTCAATGTCATTTCAGCCACTGTAAGCTATGGTTTACAACTGAGAGATAAAAATAGTCATACTGTCTCTATGACATCTAAACCACTTTTCTACTGCAGTATTCTATGTTCTGATTTATCTTTCTGGTTGAACAACACACAATCAATTGTAAGCAACTAGTGTAGTTTGATTCCAGTCAACAGCAATTTTCTCCAGCTTTATCTTTTTTACCCCTCACTGCACTGACTTTAAGTGCTCTCCCAAACCCACCCTTTTCCATGCAGTGTTTTGTGGAGACTCTGAGGACTTAAATTTGTCGTTTTAAAGTGTAAAAATACAAGAAAAATGCATAACTTATATTTAATGGTTTCCAAATACTTGTAAAGTCCTTTTTGCGTTACACCACATCTGCGTTCACACTAATGAAGAATGTATGTATGCATTTTTCAACACCGATATCAGGGATCACTGTACAAGGTATTTTTAACATGCACCATTCCTCACCAAAGAAAACAGTATCAAGTATCTTGATCCTTCCTTGAAAGAAACGCTAAATTGCTTCCTATAGCTACTTTGTCAACCTAATTATTATTCAAACCAATATTCAATTTGCATAAAGTACTAAAACAGTTTTTCAAATCTTCAGTGATTTACTTCATTTAATTATGAAGTGAGAACGTGACTATTGCAAGTGGCAGATTTTGTTATTATTAGCACCTAAGAGATCACAACATGCATTAGGATTTAAATATTTTCTGAACAAGAAAAAGCCCAAGGAGGTGAATTATCTTAACTACTAGTATTTAGTATTAGCGTTTGCAGTAGAAATAAAACATTTATATGGCTAATGAAAATGTAAGGAATAGACCCATCACCACAACAAGTGACACAGTGATCTTGCAATACACCACACATGAGTAACTGCCAGCAAGCAGAAACCAACAGAGCAGCACATTAAAGAGCCGAAGCCCAGGATGAGCCAGAAATAGTTTTTTCCATTTCCAGGTTGTAAAATCTTCCCACCGTACACAAAGACAAAATCACATTCCCTTCAATTTTATTTTACTTCACAGAGAGACTTGTATGAAGTTCTCTAGGCACATCTCCTTTTCTGGAAAGGACATGAGCCTTACCCTTGGAAGACCAGTTTCCAGAATCTCACCTTTAGACTACCAGGCAGCCACCCCGGAATCAATTTCCACAAGCATGCACTTCCCCAAAGTATCAAAGAAGCCTTCTCACATAGAATTTCACGCAAACAACGACACTAATGCAAAAAATAGTTTTACTAGTGAATAAGTTAACAGTTTTCCAATGACAGCTAGTACAACTAGTTCTTGAAACAGTCTAAATGTCAGATACACACATCTGTGAACTTGCAGAACCACAGCCCTCAACAGTTTACTTCAGGAGTGCTCCTGAAAATACACCCAAAAGCCAGTACAGTGTGAGCACCACTGCCTACCTGACCTGTTGTCAGGGCCATCCCCTTTTGTTCTATCAACCTGTAATTAACCCCAGGGACACTTGTGTTTTCTGGCTAAAAGCACTATCTATCCTTCAAACCATATACCTGTAGCCATAAGGCATATTCTGTTGCATTAGTGTTTGATACCTGATAGCAAACTCATGTGCATTATAGCACAGTATCACCTGCGTGTGCTATCACATGCATACAGTTTGCTGGCTTTGTCTCCCTAACCTGTCTGTAAATTCTACAGCCTTTGCACCTTGGTTTTATAAATCCCAGCTCCCAAAACCAGATTTCAGAGATTTGGCTGCAATGGTGTCCAGAACTTATCCCATTTAGTATTTCGTTCTTACTAAATACTTTCTTGCACATTCCCAAAATACAGTCTGCTGTCAGCCACGAAGCCTAGAAAGCTAAATCAGATTTTAGACATTTGCACCAGAGGTTCTTTCCAACTCTCTAACATAGTCATATGGTCTAGCTCATAGCAAGATTAGAAAGGCAACATTTTTTCACACATTTCCACGTAAAATCTTGATTTGTCATGTGCATGCGCACGTACACGTACATAACCATAAAGGAAATGAAGGCGCGTGTGTGTGCACACGCATGCACATAAAAGCAGATAAGCAGATCTTATCTCTATCCACTGAAGTGTCTCTTTTCTTTCCAACTGTTCCTCTGCTGAATGCTTCTTGATGACATGCAAAGTATAATCAGTTCTCACTGAAATGCAATAAAAACTGAGGGGACACTCAACAGTTTCAAAATATCTGAGGCACAGACACACATATAACTACATGGAAGAGAAAGGACTGTATAATTTATGATTATAGAACAGGATAGGTCTTCACCTGAAAATATTTATTAACCTGATGAATAGTCTGCTTTTTGGAAGCTAATTTAATTATGTAATCCATTCCAAACCCATAAACGATCCCCCCATATACACCTTGCCTCTATGCTAAGAATAAAGAGATGTCTTATATATTGTAATTGGATATTTAAAAACATTAAAATACTAACTTTAACATTATCAGAACTTGTGGGAGTATTGTAAAACTTCTTTTACTTTCGTTGGAAAAATTTACCGTATGTCTGAATGTTTGTTTCTGTATTTGACTGGACGGCACCGATGCATATTAATAACCCTCTTTCATGAGGGACAGTCCCAATGGCATTTCAAAGTAAAATACCTATGTTTTTTCAGTGTTGTAGTTCCAAAAAGCTTTCCTAGATGGATGAGTTTTGAAAGAGTTGATATGTCTGCTCCAACAATTTCCATAAATATCCAGGATTTCCCAAAATTTAGCTGCTTCGAGCTGTAACAGGCTGGTAAATATCTTTGATAGGGGCTGGATGAGTTTAGAAACACCAATCTTTGAGACGTCCCAGTGATTTTGGAAATCTCCACCTAACACTGGATTTGTGAAAATGCAAAAGCATCAAAGAATTCACCTACTTAGACTACAAAAATAAATCCTGTAACGTCACCGGCTTCCATAGCTGCTTCCTAATATGCAATGCTAAAAATTATCTCTATTCTAAAAATTACTGTATTCACAGAATAAGGCAAAGGTACTTTGCATTATCAAGTCCCTCATCACTTGCAAACTTAGTTCTGTGGCAAATCCTCCTGCCAGTAAAGTGGAAGAGAAATTCTTCCATATGTTGTTCTATTTGCAGCTAGTTTTCAACTAAAACTTATTTGCAGGAGAGGGACAGTTGTGTCAGAGAAATACTGAATGAACAGACTCACTACTTTTCTCCTGCATGAACTCTTGGAGCCCAATTATTGAGGAAAATCTCCCCACCACCTTCATTAGGAGAACCTGGCACCTTGTGACCGAAGGCCCACAGGGCAGCCCTCTCCTATCCATGAAAACTAACCAATGGAAGCAATCTCATTGTGGCCAATGGGCTTACTTGCACAAGTAATTTGTTCAATGACAAAATAAAGGCTGAAGAGTGAGCCATCACGTACAGGTGATGGGAAATTGAAGATAAAAAGCAAAAGGTATATCAAATGTAATTTATCTAGCATTACAGGTTATCTTTATTATTTTCATTTTGTTGCTGCGTTGGTAGAACTAGCATATAACTGGAAAAAAATTACTAGTGACAAATCTATTAGTGTATAAAGGGAGATATTTCTTTCAAGTACTTAGAGTAATATACAATCCTCATGCTATACACTGAACTCCCACTGACACAAATGAAAGTTTTACACAAAGAGTAAGTACAGAATGCGTTCCTCAGTTTGCATGCAAAAATCTGCAGCTGAGGAAATATTTTACCTAACACAGGAATATTAGCTGACTGGGAGCACCTGGGGAACAGACAACTCACATCTAAAATACAAGAGCTGGTATGCAAAATATTGGCTATTCTTTCTCCATTCACAACACAAGCATTAACATGGGCAGTATGTACACAAAGAAACATTATCAATAGATTATTTGTAATTTAAAAATTACTTTCTGTGACTTATTTTTTCACCATTTTTTTTCACCCCTTTTTGGATAATACAGAATACTGTTGTTGGTACTGGGTTTTTTTTCACAATAAAAATACTTGCAAAGGTGACTTAGAATGTGGGGTTTTGACTGAAACAGATAAACTGAAGAAGGTTTGGAGTTTATGCTTATGTGGCAGTAGTTGTGTGTTTCCGGAAATATACTTCTTCCTTCAGAAGAAGTCTTAGGCGTCTTAAATGATATCTCAAACAAAGAAAAAGAAAAGCATATGTCCTACATCTAACAAGTTTAAGCACTGAATACTTACTTAATCCACTGTCAAAACCACATGGAAAAATGAAAGAAGTAAAAAGTTATACTGTTAGACACTAAGAACAGTAAGAAAACTGTTTCTTTGTTCTTTATATCCCTGCAACAGGCTCAAAAATTTACATTTACAGGCAGAAATAAGAGAGGATGGTTTCCAGTGAAAGACTCTTGAAAGAACCTCAGCTAGTTGTCCTTAGCAATTTCTAGCCCATTTTACTCCAAAAAGCCTTGGCATCGTCTTACCACATTTCCTCATGAAATCACATATGGCCATGCAAACAGAATATTTCTCTCCTTGAAAGCTGCAATGTTCTGTGACTGTGTGCGCAAAGACCCAGGCTTTTTACCATCCAGCCCAGTTAAACTTCCCTTGGCTCCCCTGGAGCTGAGTTGTTTCCAAAAGGGCTGTCAGACACTGAGCTAGGCCAGGTTGTAATGCCCCAAACTGGACACCTGCTCCAGGCTTCTGGGCAAGGAGCTTCCCTGCTCAGTGGCAGAAGTCTTCAACACAGTCCAAGCTTTCTGCTCTTTACCAAGTCTGCATTTTGCTCAGTCCATCTGTAAACTAAGGAACGTGGACATTTTTTACATTTCCTGACTACTGTTGGTTGACCTCAAGTATTTCACGACAAACTTGATGGGCACGCTGTTGGCTTCTTAGGCAACTGCTGTTTTCTCTCCTTTCCCTATTGGCATCCTGCTGACACCAATGAGGTGCACTTAGTTTAATAAAAGCTCGGTGATAACACATCTGCTTTCGCTTGCTGTAATAGCTCTGCCTAGCTGCCAAGACATCAAAAACCTCCTCTTCCTAATTAGTTATCTAAATTTAAACAAACAAATTTAAGTTTTGCATGTGTATTGCCACCAGTGATTAAGCTTGTACTTGATTCTGAAGAAAAAATCTAAGATCACTTACTAGGGACTCTCAGTGACACTCCCAGTCTCATAAAAGGATCATGGTCAGCATATTTTCATCCATGCGTGAAAGCTCGGATTCCATGCAATAAGGTTACTATGTTGTCAAATTTAGGATTGAGTTTATGGCTCTTGGAGGTGATTACAGATAATTTTTGAGACTTTGGGGTATATTTTCAGGGTAATGTGATTTGGCCACTGCAAAAGTTTAGTTAAATTCAGTTTAAGACTGCGTTTTCATTGGGGGTTTAATTACCTATTGATTTCAGCAGAACTGCTGCCCATCACCGTAGTAGACACCTTTCGTGTAAAATCAATAGCAATATTAAGTCTCTTTTCAGTGTAAGGTCTGGACCGCAGGCTAAAGAAGTTTGTTTTCCATTTCACTGTTCTTACTCAGATTTTTTCAGATGTTTCTTTGAGAACTGTACCGGAATCCGGAAGCTGTTATCCCTACAAGCTGCTCCTAGTAAAGACTCGTTTAGATCAACAACACTTTTAAATGGGTTAAAATTTCCTACTCTGGATCTGACAGTTTCAGCCACTTCTGGTTTGATCTGTCTTGTGATTTCTACAAAACAAACCTGCAGGAGAGAGGAATTTACCCATGCACCAGTGCAGTGAATTGTTCCATGCATTTTTAGTGTTTTTATACCATCTGAAGCCAATTCTGAGTAAGAAGCATTCTTTACCTAATCCAATTTATTTAGTCAGACTAAGCAAGAAAAATGAAGCCATCTAGATTTTTTTTGTTTGTTTGGCTTACATGATTAAGGAGAAAGGAATAGAAATGATATTCCTTTTGGGAGTAAATTCATTCAATAGTATTGAACAAATTCTATGCTTTCAAGGTATCTTTCAGGAAAGCATTCCTTACACATTTTCATTTATCATTTTGTGTTTCTCTAAACCCTCTTTTTTTAAAGTTACACTGGTACAGAAATTGATTTAAACCAAACCCATAACTTTCACGAGGCTCATTAAATGGTAAAATGCATTCTTCACTTTTGTTTGTAAAACTGATACTAAGTTTTTAGTAGCGGTACTAAATTTTTCTCAGTGCGCACCAACATGTTACTGGATTTCCTCTGTATATGAGCTATGAAGAAAAACAAGTGAGTTCAGCTATGAGATATTTGTTAGAGAAACTTTACTCCCACAGAGCAATTTTGCAAAATTTGTGATATTCTCAAAGTTTAATGTTCAAAGATCTCCTTATGTTACTTCTGACTCCACTTTTTCTCACATCAGTGGTACTCTTGAGATTTCCTGGCACACATATAATAATAGTTTTCCTACTCTTAACTTAATCTTTGAGCAGGACAAGAAAGCAAAACCACAGATTAATTTCAAGGAGGCTGAGATCTCAATCCAACTGATGGTACTTGAAAAAGCAATATGAAAAATACAAACACCTAGATTTCATCAGAAAAATAATCCTATTTAAACAGAAAGCTTGGGAAGGATCAGCAAAAAACAATGGTGAATAAAAAAGTAAATGACCCTGTGGCAGTTATAACATTTGTATGATGATGAGAAATAGACACCAGTTAATCTAGGCTATATTCCTGAAATTTATTTTACACTGCTTTTAGTTTTTATAGGGAATTTTATAGGGAATATGGGATTACTATTCACTGAATAGCCCAGAAAAAAAGCAGCTTGTTATTACACGTAACAGTTGCACAGTATGGATGAATGGTGCTACAGCACTTAAAATTACACATGCACAAACATGATGGAAATTAGTATTACTGTAGATATCAAAAGCAAACAGACCTAATTAAAGAAATAACTGCAACAAACCCAGATGCAACCCAAAACAAAAAAGGACAACTCCAAATCTAATGAATCCTTTGAATATTAATTACAGAATTCCTAACAATACACTGGGAAAGCTCTCTTGGAGAATTCAGTTTACTGTTTAACAGTTTCTGACTAATTTTATTAACCTGTACATCTGAGAGGATCAACCCCCTCTGGGTTTAATTAGAAGAAAATTCAATTTAAATCTAAATGTCAACAGTGGTTACTAATTATGGCAGGGCCCTGGACGAGACATCCAGTCTGTAATCAGGCGGTTCTCTGCTAACAATTAACAGTTTCTTTCTGAGTTATGAGTGCATTAGGATTTTCCTTTTTCTAAATAAATATGATTCAGCATGGGACACGACTAATATTAACAGCACCTACTGCTACGTGCAGACATGCAGAAGAGGTTGCCAAATTAAATTACAGAGATTTCTCAAACATATAGCTGAATAATAAGCAGCTACGAAACTAGGTCAGGGTCGCAAGCAGTCAACCACAGCCCCTCCCCCCAACATGCAAAATAAATATACCCACTATCTCTGAATAGAAATCAGTCTTTTGTTATGCCCTTTGTCAGGAATATGTTACTGCAAAATGATATTTATTTCCACAGTCTTCGCAGCTGTGAGCAGGACTGAATTAATCTTTCGAGAACTGATTTCATCTTCAATTTCATGTTTATGATTATGAAATGTAAATGTATTACTCTAAAGAAAAAATGGTAACAAAAGGCATAGATGTAAGAAAGGCAGCTTTATACCTGCAGCTTTCACTTGCCCTTTACTAATGAAGCAAACAGCCAACTAACTCTTAAATAAGGACAGACATTATAAAAATGCACTGCAGAGAATATGTAGAAACATAAAAACTGGGGAAATGCCTAAATTGAAATAATCTGAAAATCTAACCTGAGCAGAAAATATATGATCTAAGACAATTACCAGAAACCAGAAACATGACCAAAACTAGGGTGAGGTTAAAGGACTTAGTCATTTAACTTCTAACCTGCCCCCACACTCTCAATGCCACTGCTAAGGACAATACTGAAAATGCTGATTACAGCTGAGAATTGCAATTTCTCAGCTTGATGATAGCTTTTTTCAAAAATGACAATAGTCTTTTCCGAACCATTTCATTTTGATGACCTACTAATTAATTACATCCATATCCATAAAGTAGTAACCATGCTGGGTTTTGTGGAAGATGTCGACAAATTTGTGTCATTCCATCTTGGGACTTACCAGCCATAGTGCTCAAATATTCCAGGCAAACATATTTTGGGATTTGTTAGTGGCAATTTCTCAAGATGACTATTTATGACAAGGAAAGCAGAAATCAGAGGAAATCTGTATGGAAATATTGAGGCAGTTCTATGAATAGTTTTAGTTTATATAGTATAACCATAACAATCAAACATGCAAGTCTTGGGCTGCTCTTTGCTAAACAGGAAAGCTGTTGTCTTTCTATGCTAAAGCCCAAACCAATGAAAAATAATATTAATAAAACAACCTCTTTTGTAGAGAATATCTTAAAAACATACATTGGACTTTACTTTAGTCATATTTTTTTGACCATTTTTTGTCCAAGTGGCAAGTAAACATGTTAGCATCATTGATAAAAGCTTGGATAAAATACTATAATTACAGCTTCAGATGCATTCTTAGTAGTAAAGACACACCGATCACTTAGGATGATGTGAATGCAGTTCTTTAATTTAATTTAGACTTAAATTTATATGTTTCAAATTAAATGCTAAACCTGAAATCCCATATGCATGTGCTTGATTTTAAATCTGTAAACAGTTTTATGTCCTCCCCAGGACTATTCACAGAACAAAAATTAAATAAAGATGAATATATGTATGAAACACTTCTAAAGGTGTAAGAAGGTATTTATTGTTAAGAAATAAGTAAGCACCTCTATTCAAGAAAGCACTTACAGATATTAAACACTGCATATTATGTATGTTATGTAAGGCTTTCCTGAGTAACGATAAATCAAGCACATCTCAAAATTAAGCATCTGCTTTCCCCTTTTTCTGAACCAATGTGGCATTTTTTTCCTCAATAATGAAAGGATTATTCACATTTTAAAGTATAATGGAGAATATGGCTCTTAAAACCTTATGATGAAGTGAGTGGTTGCTGAAGATGTTCTACAAATGTAACACTTGAACCTGACAAGAAAATTACGCAACCATGACTACATTTGGATGCTCCAACTCAGATTAACTGCATGCTCTCCACACACACCAAAGCCTGTTGATACTGGCAGCTCTCTATACAAGTGAACTTTTGCAGTCAGATTGAAAGTGGGTGTTTTAAGCCTATTTTTGTCATAACGAACGTTAGATACCTGGCCTCCCTTGCACCACTGGCTCCTCCCCAGCTCTTCTACAAATGGTATTTCTCCACCAAGAAAAAGGGAATCAGGATACCTCAGCTCCTAATCTCACTGTCTGAATAAATGTGTGAAAAAAGGCAGGACTGATTGCATGAAATAATTTGCAGCTGACGTCTGAAATTGTTACTTACTCCTGGGGATGGAAGGAGGAAAAGGGAAAAAAGGACAAGGGACTTTCCTCCCTCACTGCTTAAGCTGGGTTAAAAAAAAAAAAAAAAAAGTCCCCAAGATTAATTAGACCATAGATGGATTGCCAAAGGGTAACTCTGCATCTCACTGGAGCCCAGGTCCCAGTCTCCCACCTCTTTATTTACTTTATACCGTGTCTCCTGCACTCTGGAACAACCCGGAAACCCCAAGCACCAGCACAAATCTAGGATTTATGTGATGTCCTTTTCTCTCCACATTTATCAGTAAATGGATATTTGTTTTAGGGTAAAAAATCAGGTCTTTATCTGAAAGCAGCTTTGCCCTCCTCCCACTCCTGATTATTTAATCACCCCTGATGTGACTATTACATTTCTCAGGTGGTTAAATTCATGCCTCCTTTAGTTTCATACCTTGTAATTCTTCCTGAAACATGTAACAGCCACCCAAAAATACTCAGCTGGCTGTGCTTTCTTATTTGGTTGTAAAGTTAGTGAAAATTTTGGCCTCTATAAAGTCAGCAGAAGTTTTGCTCTCAACTAGAACAGGGCAGGGCTTCACACTTCATGTTTCTAAAATACTCTGTTTTCAGTTCCTTTAGTATTTCTATTTTAAACTACTATTGCTAAAATTGCGAACTGTGATAACCAATGATGTACAATATTTTGTATGCTCAAAGTTTCAACATTAAATAAGTTAAGGAACAAAAAGAAACATTTCTGTCTTCTGCCAGGCCTACTACAAAATGTAATTTAGAAAAACTATCAAATCACAACTAACATGATAGTTTTCATACTTCATTAGGCAAATGCAAGTGTCTTTATGTATTTTCCCATCCCTGAAAGCATCTATTTCTTCTCCATGTTCAACTGAAGTTTTAGTTGAGATCTTTTTGATAGTACCAAAAAGGAAGCTCTTTTAACCACAGCTCAATAATAAGGTGAATGGAAAAACAGTTGGTTTCCTTCTGCTTCAACTGTTTACCTTGATCTGTTTTAAGCAAAGAGAAGAGAGTCTGTATATATTCTTCATTACATAACAACCACAAGCTAAACAAACAAAAAAAAACCACCCCAGCACCACAAAACACTGTTTTGTTTTCATGATTGAACTCCTACAGTTGTAATTTTTCTAAGTAATTCTCCTTCCACTTCAGAACAAGAGACTGAAGAACTTTAACTTACCATTTAAAATACATGCTAAAGGGCTCCTTAATACATAGCCATAAGGTGCAAACCTAAAGGAAAATCCTTGTAAACAAATAAAACGATGGAGAGCTATAAATTGTTCCGCGAGCAACAAAGGGAAATTAAAACCCACAGTTATATGTTGGTGAAATAAAATTTGACACGATGTGGTAGGACTGAAACCTGGTATGATAATTCACATGACAGAAACTTATCAGTAAAATCTAATAGGAAAGACAGCCAGGAGGAGTGAGAATGTGGGACTCCACATTAAAAGAGTTTTTTACATGCTTTAGAACTACAGGCTAATTCAGGATAGTTGTATCTGATTGACAAAAATATCGTGTTGTTTCTAGCTGCCAACACAGATGACAAAATAGAAGAAGCAAGCCTCTAAAAAGTACTTCTAAGTACATGTAAATATGTAGAAAATCAAACAGGTTTCTAAAGACATAAGCTAGTAGACTTCTGATGCTACTGATAAAGCATTTTTGAAATGTGTAAAAATTACACATCTATTCCAAACATAAAAAGCAAATCAAGCAACTTAAAATCATTCCATGCTAGATCTAAGTGTGATAGATAAAAATAACCTGATCATTGCCTAAAACTGGTGATTGCCTGTGTTAGAACATTCACAAATGAATTTCAATTACAATGTGCAAGAAGTATGACATAGATTTCTTTCTCTGTAAGAATTAAGTGTTCACAAATAATCTAAAAGAAATTTAGAAACAAAACTGAGCAAAGTAGTTATTTTAATGCAAAAAGATTCTGACAATCAAACTATAAAAACTGCACAATTCTGCATCATGAAAGTAGGAAATTTTTGGTGAAAACCCATCTGAGCTGAGACGAAAAGTAATTAGAGCAATTTTTTTCTTTCATATATGGCAAAATTGAAAATGTGGAATCTTACTGAAGTAAATGAAAATCAGCAGTTTACAAACACAGAATAATGGAATCAACAATGGAAGCCAGAAGTCTGAAGAAGAAAAATAATTTCTGGTACAAGCAAACAGTGTCAGTAACCAACAAAATCTGGGCAATAGCACAGCTCTGGTCCCAAAAGTTCATAATGAGATTAATAGTTGTGGTACAGAAGATAAGTGAGTCTAATACATATTTCAGAATGTGATATATTCACTATTTGCAGTGAAAACCAAAGAATTGTGATTTCCTTTCTAACTATGTAGGATACTAAACACTACAGTAAAGTCAAGTAAAATATGTAATGACACTGGATCAGAGAGCTTACACCCAAGGGTTTAGAAAGGATTGGCTCAGGAGATCTTGAGCCCTCCCTTGACTTATTTTTAACTAGATTTTGAAACACTGGAGAAGTTCCAGTGGACTGGGGACAAAAACCGTAATACATCAATATTTCAGAAGCATAAATAGCATAAGGTAAGACAAGACTCATGTTAGCCTGAATCTGAAATCATTAAAGCCTATTAAATGATACACCAATAAATAGTAAAATGGCAAGTGAACCAATGACATTGAATTTTATTTTACGGAAAAAGGGTCTTCCCAGAAAATTCTACTTTTTTCATGACACCACAAGCCTGACTAGAAAGGACTGAATTGACACAATAAAGTTGTATTTCTTGCATCATTTAGATTTCAGTCCACATTTTTTAAAATAGTGTACAAACTCAATATAACCCACAATATACAGCAAAACCCTGCTAACTGACAGACCACTAAAAATAACTGCAGTTGTGGAAATATCATTGTGAGAAATGCTTCAAGGCATGAAGTTCTCAACCTGATGCTCTGCAGTATCTCTATCACTCACTCAGTAAAATCTGGAGGAAATGCAAAGAGCTGATGAAGTCACAGATACTAAATGGGGAAGATGAGCTACAGAAAAGCATCTGAGAAGTGCACTCATTTGAGCTGCCTTTGAACACAGTTTTGTGCATGTTGCATTCATAAATGAACAATGGCAGACTGGAAAACAATTTCCATGTAAAGTCACCACACATTAACTGCTGGAGTAATTTAGGTAAGAACCAAGCAGTCAAGAGCAAGCAAATAGTTTACTCTAAGATAAGGAGTAAAGAACTCCAGCAGCTCTGCAACCAGTCACCAGTAAGACCAGTACTGGAATCCCATGTCCAATTCTGACATGTCTACACTTCAAGTAATATCCCAAAGCATTGAGAAACAATCAGGAGCCAAAAGAATGATGCTTTTTAAATGCATTTTAAATAATTTACTGAAAATAAGGTTATGAGATGATTTCAACACAAACTGCAAATATCAACTCAAGAAATCTGTGCTACTGACGAGTTCTTTATCAATAAACAGAGAAAGAGAAACACCTGAATGTTTGGAACAGGTAATTCATGCCAAACAGAAAATACACATATTTGATTAACGCCTCACAGAAGCAACTTACTTAGGAACATGAAGTATTTTCCATAAATAGAATCTTTAAATTAAGACTATATGTACAAAGCAGAAGTTCTGATGCAGAAGTTTCCCATTGTGGCTGTTTTCTTGGCCTCTATGAGAGCTTGAGGCCAGTCTATGTATGAGAACAGCACCTTACAATTCTAAAAGTCTATACCTAAGCCACAGATTAGAGTTACCAACAAAAGCTGATTTATTACCCAGGATGATATGCAGCAGCTCATCTGTTCTGCTGAACGTAACAAATTCAAGACGACATGAGTTTTGTCAGGTAGACAGAACCTTAGTCAAGGTTAGAAAGCCAAGTGTTAAAAGTTGCAATTTGCATCCTTTGAGACTGCACATAAAAGCCCTGCTATTATTTAGCAATGGATCATCTTAAAAAGTTTTAACATCTGCCTTTCCTCTGCAACATGTATAGGGGGGAAATCAGTGAGTCTAGTAAGTGCCTGATTTAAACACCTATGTCATCATAGGATAGATAAATATATGACCACTGACAGTGCCTCAGTACTTTAACTGTTTGCTCAGAAGTAATGGCAATCCATGTCTCAAATGATCTCCAACCTCTTTCACTGAAGCAGAGCGAAGTACACGATTCTCCACTAATTACCATCAAACCTATTCTAAAAGAAAATGCCCTATAATGACGGAGTTATCACAGTATTTCTAAGTATCCTATTCCAGCATTTTATCTTCATCCTTTTTACAAGCTGAGAGTGGTTATTAACTCTCATCTTCATGAGTTAATAGTCTAGATCTTTCATTCTTGTTGCCTTTTCTCCCTGGACTGTGTCAAATTTGTCTTCATCCTTCCCTATACTCCAGATGTGTATGGAGTGCTAACTACAGTTGCATAGTTTTTGATGGGAAATACCTAAAGAATTATAGAAATGTGGAGTCTTGAATCCTCAAAAGAGACTTAACATTTACTGAAGCCTCTTGGCACTGGACACTTAATAATTTGAAGATCGAGGGTATACGAAGTTTGGTCTCAAGAAGTAGCAAAAATATTCCTTTCGAGGTCAAGTCCCAGAATTCCATCTGGTCTCAGAAAAGACCAGAGTGCAAAGAAGCAATTTATCTGTAGAGCAGTTGGCTAAATTGCTTCAGCTGTTGAGTAGAACTAATAACAGCTTACACTATAAAGCATGCGATACATGCTAAACTCACCACAAATCTCCCAAAGGTTTGACAAGGCCAGTTCACAAGGTCCTCTGTTCATTCAAACTTTAAGTAAAAAATACACTCAGGACAATTATAAGGCCAGTATTGGGAATGGATTTTTACATAGGTACTCACGATAAAAGTCTTTTAAGAAGGTAATTGCTATGCTGTCACTGTGGGCAGGCAAAAAAGTCAGATAAAATGTCCAGTTAGATCCTGAGAAACAAAGGGTTTAGCCCTGCACAACTGACAGATCTAATGTTAATTGTTTTGCTTTGTGCAAGGAATAAATAAATAAATAAATAAATAATAAACTGGACTTGCATGGACTAAGTAGCTATCAGTTACCTCCTAAGACAAGCGCTGCACAACTACAGAAAAACCATGAAAATCAATGCCCATGAACAATCTAGAGCTGGATTCGATACCTGAGATCCCTCTTCAAAACACCAGTGATATCAGGAAAGGTGCTCACTTCCAAGAACTATTTCACAGTACTTAGGCCTGAGAAAGACGATGGTTTACTCCGCACTAGGAAAAAATGAGCCCTTCTGAATGTAAGAATAAGCATCACTTTAGGCACCAGGGAACTAATTTTTCCAGAGTATGTTGAAAAATTTGAAAATGGCAGCAGTGTTAAGCTGGGTCCCAGCTTCAGGCACAGGTCTGCAGTGTTAGGGGACAGCACATGAAGCACTCATCCTGCATAGACCTCCATCCTACTCTGGGCTGAAAACATGTGGTGAAAAGTGTAAAAGATGTTGGTTTACACCACAGATGTCAAAGAACTTGATAGCAGGGAAACCCCTGTGCACTTGTCTGAAGGATGTATTATTCCACTGCTCCAATTTATCCAGTTTCTCTTGCTCCCTTAGCACATTCTTATTTGTGAGACCACAAACATACTTCCTACCAGAGCTAAAACCATTCTAGGGTTTAAGCACTGTGATATCTCAAACTATTCCAATTTCCTTCAGATTCTGAAATAAGAAACAAAACAGCTTTAATATTTATGTTTTCAAAAGGATGATGATGACTTTGAAATTTTCAGTTAAGGAGCTACCTTGAGACTGTTACAACAGCAAGGGAAAAGAGTAAATTGCACAATCTTGACCTTTTAAAATGTTCTCTAATATATCATGTAAAAAAAAGTACAGTATTAAATGAGAAATTTGTTAGCCTTCAGCACAGAGGCAGGTTTATTAGCAAACAACTAAGTGGAACAAAAAATCTATAACCCTGATCTTATTGAAATAATTACAGAATCTTTAATGTCCCAGTAGGCATATACAGAGAATAAGATGGAGCACACAGAAAGAGCACAGTAATGAAAACAGACAGAAATAGGCCATTCATCCTACCTTTTACTTAGTGCATACAAACAACTGTCAAAAGTAGAAGACAACACAAAAATGATTACTGACCAAAAAACAGTCAAAACCTCTTTTATATTACTGAATTTTAGGAATCTGTGGGATACAATTAAAATGAAAACCCACATTCCTGACAAGTAAATATTTTTTTAAATTTATTTTTATGCCTAATTGGCACTTAAAAAAAAAACAACCTGTAACATTGAAAAGTCAATAATAAATCTATTTGAAAAGTACTTACTTAAAATCAGAAGAATCTTGCCATTTAACTATTCTGTATCTTGCCCATAGCATATTCAGTGGAGACTTAAAATACATGTTAATAAAGTTTTCAAAATTTAATCAGATGAAAATGCATTGATATATTCAAATATCACACTGAGAGCAAAAGATCAGATATCTGGCTAGCTACAGTATGCAGAAGTATATGCCCAAGTTGGAAAACCTGTAGCAAACTTATCTTTTGAATTCCCTTTAAAATTTTTTGGCTTTGAATACAAAACTTAATGGCACAGAGGAACATTTTCACAAGCCAAAGCAATGAAGACAATGCTGCTGTGCTTCTGTGGGGTAGACTGGAAAGCAGAATTTGACTTCCCCACCCTCTCTCCTCTACCCCGGGATGGACTGAGAGATTTGGGGTTGTTCGGGCTGGCAACAAGCAGGCTCTGAGGAGAGATTTTGGAGCCTTTCAATATATAACACTATATTGTTTAATTAAAACAGTTTAATATCTTTATTGATGACCCAGACGAGGGGATTGAGGCTACCGCTAGCAAATTAACAGAAGACACCAAATTGGGTTGTAGTGTCAATCTGCTGGAGAGTAGGAAGGCTCAGCAGAGGGATCTGGACAGGCTGGATAGATGGGCCAAGGCCAATTATATGAGGTTTGACAAGACCAAGTGCTGGGTCCTACACTTTGGCAACAATAACCCCTGTAGCATTACAGGCTGAGGGCAGAGTGGCTGGAAATGGGCTGAGTGGAAAGAACCTGGGAGTGCTGGTCAACAGCCAGATGGACATGAGCCAGCGTGTGCCCAGGTGGTCAAGAAGGCCAGTGGCATCCTGGCTTGGATCATGAATTATGTGGCCAGCAGGATCAGGGCAGTGATTGACCCCCTGTACTTGGCACTGGTGAGGCTGCACCTCGAGTCCCGTGTCCAGTTCTAGGCGCATCAATTCAGGAAGGACTTTGAGGTGATGCAGCAAGACCAGAGAAGGGCAATGAAGCTGGTGAAGGGTCTGGAGCACAAGTCTTTTGAGGAGTGGCTGAGGGAGCTGGGGTTGTTTAGCCTGGAGAAAAGGAGTCTCAGGGGAAACCTTATCACTCTCTACATCTACCTGAAAGAGAGTGGTTCCTGAAAGGAAGTTGCAGCCAGGTTGGGTTTGGCCTCTTCCCCCAGGCAACCACTAACAGGACAAGAGGATATAGTCTTCAGCTGTGCAAAGGGAGATTTAGGTTGGACATTAGGAAGCATTTCTTCCCAGAAAGAGTGATGAGACATTGGAATGGGTTACCCAGGGAGGTGGGGGAGTCACCGTCCCTGGAGGTGTTTAAGGAAAGATTGGATGTGTGGCACTCAGTGCCATGGTCTAGTTGAACACGGTAGTGTTGGGCCATAGGTTAGCCTTGAGGTCTTTTCTAACCTAATTGATTCTGTGTGATTCTGTGATAAAGGGGCTTATAGGAGAGATGGAGACAGCTTTCACCATGGCTTCTAGTGCTGGAAGGGGCAACAGTTTTAAACTGAGGAAGGGTAGATTTGGACTGGTTATAAGGAAGAAATTCTTCACAATGGGGGCAGTGAGGCACTGGAATAGGTTGCCTGGAGAAGCTGTTGTTGCCCCATCCCTGGCAGGGTTCAAGGCCAGGTTGGATGGGGCTCTGAGCTCCAGTGGAAGGCTCCCCGCCCATGACAGGGAAGTTGGAATGAGATGATTTTTAAAGGTCCCTTCCAACCCAAACCATTCTCTGATTCCTGTAGCGCTGAGTTAGATGAAGCTGTTGTGGGTACAGACAGCAACTGCTTCTCTTTAAGACAGCCAAGATATTAGCTTCTTCTTGCCTCTCCCTTTAACTTGAACCTAGAGGGGGTGTAGAGGCTTTGCACAAATTACTTGCCACATGCTGCAAAATACACAATGAAGCAGAACAGGAAGCCACCTTCCTCATGCTTCCTTTCTTCCAGGAAAAACAAGATACTGTGCAACTCTAAAATAAACTAGCTATTTCCCCTTTCCTGTCTTCCCCTATATGTGCTAAAATTAGTTTGGTTTTCTTCTAATCAAACAACCTCAACAATGCTCTGACATAACTTATGGTGAGCCTTCTTCACCTTCACAAGGAAATCTGTAAAATGTCTTTCACAAAAGTGAATGAGATAAAAGTAAATTATGTTTCAAACCACACTGTGTATTGTGGGCAGCTACTGAAAGCTATTGAAAGCAACTCGCAGTTTACAGAACTCAGACTCCTAGATGTCATTATAATAGAAATATCTTTCCAACAGATAGGGAGAGTAAATACTGTTGTGAGGGAAAGGCTAAATTATATAGAACGCTTCACAGCATAATGCAATTGTAAAAACACTTCAGAAACACTACAATCTTTTATTTACATCTTCCACATTTCATGCATAGCGGTATCCATTCCCTTCTTTTCCCTCCAGTTGAGAGGAAATACTAACAATCTCACACATAAAAGGAGACCAAGAATTATTTTCAGGACAGCTGCCATTCCCTTTACTTTTCCTGGAGAGAAGGAAGTATGTCACATTATTGTCATAGCCCAAATAAAGAAATTTTAATTGTGACAAAAGCTTGCAAAGGGAATGGCTTCATTAGGCTCTCCTAATTCTACCAGTTTGAGACAACAAACATGCCAGAGATACTTTTTAATTGTTTCTCTGCACAGTAAGTAAAGCTGCAATTCCTTATGAGGGTTTATGTCTATGCCAAATGCCAGTTTCAAAGTCCACCCTGCTTGGTTTAATATTTTTAAGCATTTAGACTTTGGTGCATTTTTTTAAAATACGGAAAGTACTTCTCAAAACAATTCCAACTCTCTCTATATGTTGCAGGTTTCAATGATAACACTTTTTACTAGGGATTAAAATCTGCTACTTTATACTAGAAAAGAAGTGTTTTTTAAGATCATTATGAGCAAGGTTGGTGCTCTAGAGGCTCATATCCTGCTGTTTCAGGAACTACCGTACTTCTTGTGAGCTACCAGATCCATAATCACTTCTCTTGTCCTTATGCACTTGCTGGCTAGGTTGTCATTTGTACTGTGGCTCCTTCACCCTGCACTGGCTGTGCAGCAGCATTCCAAGGAAGGTATGCGTTCAACAGCCTTTGCCTGTTCATACTTTTCTTCTGCATGGTATAAACTGCCCCTCCCTTTAGGAAAATACCTGAGCTAATCAAATCACACTACATCTTGGCAGGGAAAAGAGAGGGAGAGTGGTTTGCTATTTATTGTGAAATGCCAAAAAAGAAAAGGCAGCATAAGTTACTGATCTGGAGATGGTACAAAAATGCTGAATGGGAAATGAACATTATATTTAACCTAGCTACATGACAACGTAAAATTATCTTTCCTTTATTTATTGTGATATTGAAAATCTTAATGTTCTCTGCAGATGCTTTTAAATTTATGTTAGTGATCAGAACAAGTTTTCACTATAAAATTCTATGGTTCATTCTGAGTGAGCCCTTTAGCAGAAACTAAATGCTAATATACAAGGTATAATTAGAATACAGTATGCATACTGAAGCTTCTTACTACTTATGAACATTATTTTCAAGGTATGTGATTCCCCTCTTTTGACTGTGAGGGCACAAACTAGAACAAACACATAGTGAAATGCATGAAATTCATTATGCAGCTTCTCAACTGCTCACAATATTCCCATTAAAAATGCATAACAGTGTTCTTACAAAGGGTCAACATTGTGCACTTTGATTTAACAAAGAAAATGCTTTGCTGAATGTTTTAGACATTCCTCTGTGGTGCACAAGGGTAGCAGAATTTCTGCTCTGCTCCTTCATTGTTTTTATTTGGAAGACAGTCCAGTCTCCAGATATGCATTACCAACAAGACAAATATTTACATTTTAATAAAGGCTTAGCTTACTCTAGTCAGGGAGGTTCTGTTCAAACCTGATGGGGACAACCATCTGGCAGGGAAAAGGATTTTAAAGTGATGGTGGTGAATGCTCCACAGAAGCATGGAATGAACCCACGCCTGGTTCCCATACCACACTCCTTCTCCAGACACAGCTGCTTACTGCAGGCTGCACCATCCACCTGAGGACACACCACAAAGGACAATCTGCTGGGTCCTTGGCCCTCACTACCCTTTCCTTTTCCTGCACTTTGCAGCATGCAAGCCTCAAACAGTGTGGCCTACAGTCATTGTCACACAATTAATCATACACAGTTTACTAAGTTTTGGTTAGACCATCTCCTACACACCCAAACCACATGCCTCTTTAGGTAGGAGAGCCTGAGAAGCATCAGCAACCAAAATAAATTGCTATAAATTACTACCTTATTCCAACAGAGGCTGAGACTCATTACGGATAATGTTTGAGTTTCTGACCCCTCAGAAAACTATCACAGCTCATAAGCCATCACCCAAAACTAACAGACAACTGGTTTTGACTGGGATAGAGTTAATTTTCTCCACAGTGTCTGATGTGGGGCTGTGGTTTGGATTTGTGCTGAACACAGTGATGATAATACAGAGATGCTTTTGTTGTTGCTGAGCAGGGCTTACACAGAGCCAAGGCCTTCTCTGCTTTTCAGGCTGCCATGCTGGGGAGGGGGCTGGGGGTGCATGGGAGAGTGGGAGGAGACACAGCTGGGACAGGTGACCCCAACTGACCAAAGGGATATTCCACACCATAAGGCATCATATTCAGGATATAAAGCTGAGGGAAGAAGAAGGAAGGGTGATGTTTGGAGTGATGGCGTTTTTCCCAAGTAACTTTTAGGTGCGATGGGACCCTGCTGTCCTGGAGATGGGCTAACACCTGCCAGCCCATGGGAAGCAGTGAACTAATTCCTTGTTTTCCTTTGCTTGTATGTATGGCCTTTGCTTTTGCTATTAAACTGTCTTCATCTCAACCCACAAGTTTTCTAGCTTTTACCATTCTGATTGTCTCCCCAGTCCTGGTGGTGGGGAAGTGAGCAAGTGGCTGTATGGGGCTTGGTTGATAGCTGGGGTTAAACCACAACAGCAGACAAGAATTAGTAAGGTTTTCCTGATTTGTCTATGAACTATCTAGTTTCCTTTTACCATTTAACATTGTGCTTGCAAGAGCAAATACAATCAGGACACAGCTAGTCATCACGAAAAGTGTAGGTGAAGCCTGAACCTCCACCTCCACCTGTAACTCCACTGGTTTTAGCAGAGCTATTCCAGAATTAGGCTGAAGGGCTGCCACATACCATAGAGCCTAGCTGGAGCTCATTAAGAGAGAGATTCCAGCTCAGTTTTTCTTCACTAAGGCAGTGTGCAGTGACGTGTCTGCAGCCGCCTCTCCTGTGCAGCCAGGGGTCTTCTCCAGGGCAGCCCACTGATCCCTGTGACTACCCCTTCTCTCCCTCACTTGCTGAACCAGGGTGGGGAAAAGGACAGTGGTTGTGTGGCAGAGTCAAGAGCTGAATCTTAATCCTAGAGAGCTCATGCACCTCATGCATATTTAGGGCAAGCTAGGTCAGGCCAAGAATCCCCAACTGAAACCCAGACGTTCACCCCAGTCCAGACTGTTGTCTTGCTTACCAAACTTTTCGGGCCAGTCACTCAGCTGGACTGTGCACTCACCCCTTCCTGTGTGACTGCAGCGTGCCAGACAAAAGGGTGAGCTCCCCAGACTTGCTCTGAGATGGAGCTGGGACCAGTCCCAGCACACAAGCAGCTCTGGGAGTCGGAAGTGTTTAGGCTCTCCCAGTTGAGATGCCGTCTTTGAGGATCAGGTTCCTAGCCATCAAACATGAATGGGTAGAACAACCAATTATTTTGTATTACTTTGGCTCCCAGTACATGCTAAATCAGTCATAAGGATCATGTGCAGCCTGTTCTGAGGATTTGACAGCTACTACACACTTTCAAGTTGATTCCTACCAATTTGGAGCTTCTCAGAAACAAACATGGACAACATGCAGAGAGAGAGATTCACACATTTGGCAGAAGTGCCTTCAAAACTGAAGTTTGAAAAGAGAGTGCTAGTATTAAAGCACTATAAAAAGATACTATGAAATTAAAAAAAAAAAAAAAAAAGTAGAAACCGTTTGACAAATTATAGCCCAAATTCTGAAAGCAAAAAGTTACTGAAGGTATGTAAGCCTATATGTAAATAAATGTGTGTATATATGGGTATAGATACAATATGAATGACAGATTGAAGCATCTGATCTACATACCAAAAAATTTTGAGCAGATTGTTAATTTATTTTAAACTGCATAGTAACACTTCTAAAATGCACTAATCACAACAATGTAAATACTGTTTAAGATTCATGTAACATACGTATTTAGCTGATTTCATGTTTTTAGGGATTAAAAATGCAGATATAAAACCTTTTTATAATCTGATGTGCTATCATCCATGAAAAAGATTGAATGCCATCAGGAGATCCAAGCATCCTTGGCAAAAAAAGTCCTATATGTATTCTTGAAATATGAGATATTAACATTGCATTGCATTGCATTGTCTAACTGACATGTTATCCTTAAATCAACTTTAGATACTATTTTAATGATGTAATTGTCACTGTGGAAAAAAAAAAAAAGATAGCGAGAAATGAGATTTTGAGGATAAATAGTCTGATCATAGTAAAGGACTGTGCTACATACCCCTTGGGTTTATTTCATTGGCAGGAAAAACATGTCAAGGATCATGCAGTCCACTTAACTCCAGCAGAAAATGTTTGCTTCGACTTTTAGCTTTATTTAACCTTGAAATATCATTGTAAATTCGGGGATAATTTAAAAAGCATTGTTTAATTCTACAGAAACCCAGTCCACCTGCTCCCAGTAAAAGCTGCACTTCTTCCTAAAGATTCCTTTTGAGACATGATGATGTATTAAGTTCCAGGTACTGAAACAGACATCTAGACCCTCACCCTCATCTTGATGTCACATGCTCTTTCCTCTCAGATTTTCCATGACTAGGTCCCCATTTGCTGCTTAAAAAATCTGAGCAAAACTGCTCCGAGAGCTGGAACATCATGAATCAAGTGTCTAAAATGATACTTACATAGGTTTCAAAACAGAGATCCAGTTGAGAAAATGTCTACTCAGTTCATGTCTAACAATGAGAGAGTTTAGATATCTATTTATTTTCTGATAATACCCAGATGTGTAGTACTTCATCTTTGAATACAACCAGAGGTTCTTAAGTTTCATGAAGAGAACAGCTTATCTGATAATTCATGTGCAGTTCTAAAAAGTCAACAATCAATAAGTCCCTCTGCTTAACATATTGCATCACTTCACTTTTTTTCCTGGATTAAGCCAAACACTATTTTTGTATGAGAAAAAAATTCTACTGAACTGTTTAGCAGCACACAGTCATTAATGGACATCTTTATTTGACAAGAGATCTGATCTTACTATACTAGTCAGTTACATAGAACCAACAATTTAAAATATCCTGTCTTGACATTTGAACTCAAGAAGGAGTTCATTTTTTCTCTCACATCCTGAAAGAACAGAAATAGCCTAAATAGGAAGACACTTTCCTGGATGTCACAGGTTCTGCCTCATCTATGTACCTGTTGCATGTACAATAGAATAGGGAAAGAAATCTGCAGAACCTTTCATCCATTCAGGTTCAGCTGGGTCTTGCCAAAGTTTCAAACAGCTTATCCAAGGTCCAAATGCAACCTGGCTACCACCATGCCTAGTGCTTCCTCCTTGCCAGAGACAGCCCTGAAAGCCATATGAAAATGTACATAAGACAGAGGCCCTGGAAAACCAAAACTGAAATATGAAGCCCATCTTAAGACAAGTCCTTAAACTGAAAATTATTAGGCACAGGACTGTATTTGTCAGCAAGGCAGGCTTTAA
The DNA here is from genome assembly GCA_013397055.1 of Pachycephala philippinensis. NCBI lineage: Eukaryota > Metazoa > Chordata > Aves > Passeriformes > Pachycephala > Pachycephala philippinensis. The sequence continues at coordinate 380,105 of VWZT01009485.1, read as the reverse complement.
GGAAAACTGCTATTCACTTAATGCATTTCACTACACCAAAAATCTTCACCTGAAGTAAAAGATCACTTGAAAGGACTACAAAACAAAAGTACATAATTTGCTTCTATGTAACTATTGATTTGAGAAAAAACCAATAAATCTTGTAAAATAAGTATTTGATTTTGAGATAATAACAGTGACTATTAATTTTGTACTTAAAGAAGCAAGACTAATGTTCCAGTTCTCTGTTTGGGAAAATATTTTGATAATCAAATTAACTAATGGCATGAGTATAAAACATTATTCAATTTTCACAGCCAGGAAAATAATCTGTATCAATGATTTGGAACAGTGATTCATATTCATATAAATTTTTTTAATTAGTAGAGATATTGAACATTGTCATGTTTATTTAATTAGATTATTTTATTTTGTTTACAAAGAATGAATTTAATAAGGAAATTGAAACTATATAACAAAAAAACCTGCTTTTAATAAAAATAAATCATTATTCACTTTTAAATGCATCTATTTTAAGTTTTAATCTTCTCAAATTTATGCTTAGGAAATATAACTGAGTATTGAAAAAGATGGGTATACAGGTCTGTTGTAGTTGAACTCCAGCTGGCACCTAAGTGCCACCCAGCTACTTGTTCACTCCCCCTTCCTCCCCAGTAGAATGGGGAGGAGAGTTGGAAAAGGTAGAACCTGTGGGTTGAGATAAGAACAGTTTAATAATTGAAACAAAGTAAAATATAATACTACTACTAATAAAAACAATAATTTTAATGAAAAAGAGATAATAAAAAGAGATGGATCAAACTCAAGAAAAACAAGGGGTGCCCAGTACACTTGCTCACCATCTGCTGACTGATGCCCAACCCACTGCCCCTTCTGACAACTCCCCCCAGTTTATATACTGGGGATGAAGTCTATGGTATGGAACATCTCTTTGGCCAGTTCAGGTCAGCCATCCTGGCTGTGCTCCCTCCCTTCTTGTGCACCTGCTCAGTGGCAGAGCATGGGAACGTGAAAAATCCTTGACTTAGAGTGAGAACTGCTTAGCAACAACTAAACATCAGTGTGTTATCAACATTATTCACACACTGAATCCAAAACACAGCACTGTACCAGCTACTAGAAAGAAAATGCACTCGATCCCAGCCAAACCTGGGATGAGGTCCCACCGTGAAACTCCAAGTTTCAACTGAGTAGCTTATTCAGTCCCATAAATTATGAAAGTCGAGAATGCAAGGGTGAAATTTAGAAAAAACCCAACATTTTGACAGTTTAAATAAATGGGGTTTTTTTGAAGTCCTGTCCACAGTTTAGAAGTCCCACCTGTGGACAGGCATCTGATTTTTTTCTTCTGAGTATATTTAAACTAATGGTGTGGCTATGCCAGCTTTTTGTATCACACCCTACAGTACAGCTTTCCAAAACAGAAGTCATGATGTACAAAGGGAAATAGGATATGACACCCAAAATTATCATTCTGAATGCAAAAGTTTCTGTTCTCTTTCCTAATGGTTACAGCTGTTAACCAGGAAGGAGTCTTGGACTCTGTCCCTTCAGCCAGGAATAGGTTTGTTATCCTTAAAATTGAATTAGTGGGTAAAATATGCCTAGGTTGCACACCCTGAGCAACCTTAAGTAGGAACGATTTGAGTTTTTCGCAGAAGTAGTTGCTGTTATGGCTACAAATAGCACAGGAATGGAGCACCTCTCTGTGTGAGTACTTTCAGATGCTAAAGATGCAAAGTGGCTGGGTGGCAATTCAGGGATTCTTAATGAAAAATGCAGTTACTTAAGTCTCTGCATGACTGCAGGATGAGCACTGTATAAAAGATATAATCTAGCATTTTTACTCTAGTAACCCCTACCAGTAAGCCAAATCAGGTCAGTTATTTGAGGTGTGGTGCAAACAATGAAGAAAGTCTTGGGCCTGAGGATCTATAGTGTCTATGAAGTCCAACTAAATAGCACTGGTGTTGCAAAATATCAAAAGAGTTGAGAGAGAGCAAAGGGCACTAGCGACAACCACTGATTACAAAAACTACCTGCATATATGAGTTCTTATGTGTACATATCGAGGATTTATTGTGATAATAATCTGTATCAAACACGAACAAACCCAAGCCATTTAGAGACATCATATAAAAACCAATATGTAGCTTTGAGCATTTTCTCAAACCCAAAACACGCTTCGCTCTCCAGATCTACCTCTCTGTCCTGAGTATCAGCCCTCATCTGGAAAAGGTAAGAGTAAAGGTTACTGGAGTATTTAAGTACATATATAGAGCTCACAAACTCAAGATCTGTTGATGTTTGACGTCCATGGAGAAGAGAGAATTTTATTCAAATGCACAATGCCTATAATGAAAGTGTTAGCAGAACACTTGAAAATAAAACTTTTGGGTTTAGCTTAAAAAAAAAAAAAAGTTTGGTAGGATGTATTATTATGCAAAAGCAAGATATTCTGTTTTCCCCCCGTAGCTTCATAAATGATGTATTTGAGAAATGGAATGTTTACATAACTACAATCATGCATATATTGTGCCTTTAGCAACTTCAATAATATAGACAGAAAATGGAGTTATCTTCGTTATGAACTTCATATGGACAACTTCATAAGTTGCACTGCAGTTAGATAATAAAATGAAATAAAGATAGCACTTTAGGCCATATTCAAACCTATTTCCATTTGTAGAGATCAAGGGTATAACAGGCTCTTTATTTGTAGACCATACAGTAACTTTACTAACAGAACTATGCATTTTTCCTCTAGCACAGTTACATGATCCACGAGCTTCCGTATAAAAAATGTGTTTAGCTCTTCAAAGTTATTTCTTATGGCTAGTTCCCAAAGTTGAACCACATGATAATATCAAAAGATACTTGTTATTTACTGTGTCTCTCCACCACTAAAACCCCACAAGCCTTGGCAAGAACAGCAGTTGTTAATATAAGAGTGGGAATATAAAGTAATTTGACTATACTAAACTGCATGTCAAAAAGAAATGAGTACTATAGTTATCAGCCATTTTCCTAGTTATCACGTGCATTCAATATGATAAGCAAAGAGTATCTTAGTGAACCTTGAACTCTGCAGAGATGTAGATGAATTAGAGCTTTGGAGAACATGCTTTTTTCTTATCAGCATACAAATAGATAATAGCTTGTTTTTGGCAGGGATTCTTTATAGCTAAAGTACTTCCCCCTCAGGGAATCATACTGTCATTTGTTTTTATTTTCAAAATGAAAACAAATGGCACTGTAACTCCTAAGGGTGAAAATGACTTCAGTCTACTTTTTCCCCTGCACTCCCATCTATTCATTTTCAGTTAGATGGAATATAGATATAGTTTTTTCCCCCTTTGGCTTCCATTGCCACAAAATGTATTCACTAGCTGTACAGTAATTAACAGCTCTTGACTGGAAAACTGCCAACATGTACAACGTGACACTCTTCCTTTGAACACTAACAAAGTGCATAAGTAATTTATGTTGGATTAAATATCCCTAACAGGGACCCTTAAGTAACCCAATCACTTTAAACAGGCTCCACATGTATGCTCCTGTGCAGTGAAAATGTCAGACAGTGATAACCCACTAATAGCACAGTTCTAACTATATTCCAGCCATTAGCATTTTATGACATCAATTCTCATTAAATCTGGCAAGGAAAAAGATACTAATGTTTCCCAATTTTGCAGCCAAGGTGGAAGAGAAATTGAGCAAATGTAGACAGGTGCTGTCTCCCAAAAAGGATTAACATTTTTTAAAATGTAGTTGCAATTTTCTGTTGGTACCTTTGTTTGTATTGAAAGAAAGACAACAAAGAGGTAAGGGCTACAAGGACCTCAGTGGAATCCAGCCAAGAGTGAAAGAAAAGACTGGTATTTCAGCCATTGTGCTCCCTGCTAAAGCACTGTGCCAACTCATCTTCCAACCCATTATATGAAATTTAATTTAACCTGCTATGCAATTAATTCAGATGTTCAGCCTATTTTTCTCATGGCAGAATCCCTCACACAATGCCTTATTTAAATATTAATCAGTCCTCTTTCAATTAGGACTAATTTGCTTCACAGGGTTTCTCTCATCTTCTGATTGCAGGAAAATGGAGGTAACTTGCAACGTTTGAGGATAATTAACATGGTATTTTTATAATACTGATACATCAAATGGGACCTTAATGAACCCCGCTGATTCCATTTAGTAAAGCATGCCTCAAAGTTATAATCAAGAGGAAAGCCATTGCCATCTGTTTAAAATACTAAGGAGCACAATTTAAACACAGAATAGTTATTTCTTTAAACTGTCCATTGTAGGGGTCTGCAAAAGTCATTTTTTTTCATGGAAACTAATTGTACAGTATTTAAATCTGAACCTTTTATAACATATATGCAAACAATATCTTTCTAAAAAGTAGAGGGCCCTCTTAATTAAACATTGACAACCTCAGATAAAGTAATGTTTGTTAATGTTGATTTTCCAAACATGCTATGCATTTGATACAGAAGCAAACAGTCAGATTTTACTCTCTTCTAATGAATATAATATTTTGTGCTCAAAACACAAAATCCCCCCCACCAAAAAAAAAGAAAAAAAAAAAGGGGGAAAAAAAAAAAGAGCTGTAGCCTTTGCAAAATAAAGGCATATGTTGTTCGTTTGTTGGTTACTAAGAAAGGCAAACAAGTTAACATTTACACATGACCAGTTGCTCACAAAATGTTCCATCTGCTACAAAGAAGGTCGAAGTTCATCTTTCTTATGTTTAGAATTGCTCTACTGTTCCTAGGTAACCTGTAGTCAAAACCCATGTGACTGAGATATCAGATCCTGACTTCATCATGAAAGAAAAGTCCTTAGTGTGAAAAAACAACAGTGAAACACAGAAGATCAGACCCCTTGCTTCATTTTCACTCCCCTGTAAATTTTAAAAGTTCATGATTAAGTATTGACTGAGCCATAAAACTTGTTCTTTCTAAAGTCAAAAATATTAGTACACGCGACCTGTTAAAGATTCGGTATTTTGCTTTTCTTGTGTAAATATACTCTCCTGAATATGTGACTATGAAAAAGGAAATGTCATCACTCTGTAAATGTCAACAATTTACTATAAAAGAACATGGTACAAACCCAAAAAATTTAGTCACAGCAATTCTGAACTTCTTAAACACGATTTCTGGCAGCTCAGCTCTGTGTGGATTCTCAGGCATCTAAAAGTATGTTTGTGCCCTCATCAGTGCTTTTCTTAGTAGTTGCAGGTCTACCAACAAACCTCTTCACAAAAGCAGTGGGTACTTTCACAAAACTTTGTAGTAAGTTAACGATTTTGAAATTTCATTATGCTTGAAACAGGCTAAGTCTGACTGGGAAAGACTGTTAATTAGGCTGAGGGACAACCTGATCTTAAAAGCCATGCATACTTCAGAAATGGATCAAAACCTGAGCTCCACTCACTGGTCCTCCATAAATTATAGCAGCACTGCTAAAAACTGCCAAAAAAGAAGCATGGGCAAACTGTTGTTGCTGGTGGTTTTCTACCCACCCAAGGCTAGAGGGGACGTCTGGGAGGACATGAATACAAGCTAAAGGGAGCAAAGGAAGAATAGTCAGCTTTCTAGCAATCTTTGTCTAAGTAGTTCCATCTCTAGAGGCCCCTTTTGAGCCAAAACAAACTTGTATGTAAATTGAACCAAAGCCATGCCTGGGGACTGGGCTTAAGCCAGATAACTCTCTGATGTGGATACACAGAAACAAAGGTATTTCAAGGAACTTTCATATGCCTATGCTCAAACTTTCACTACCTGGAAACCATACTACAGAACAGATGTTTCTCTGATACATTTGTTTCTTTCTATCTTTTTTTTTTTTTTTTTTTTAAAGGCCACAAATGTGTTAAAGACCACCTAAGGTCTGCTGTTGATAGAAGTGATAGAGATTCTGTATGAACTCATGGACAAGTAAAGGTAGAAATATGGAAGTATATGGAATATAACCTTGACCTGAATGTGAAGGTTCACAAAACCTAAATAAACACTATGTCCAAGAATAGGAAGGATGTTTAGCTGCAAAAATCATGAGACATTTACTTCCATTCTATATTCTTTTTAGGGTTAATTTTAGCAACTTTTGAGTACTCCAGGTCACTATTTGCTTGAATTAGATGTGTGGATCTGACTACTTTTACTTCTTCAAGGCTTTTAACTTAATAGACAATGTAAGGAAGCCCTTCAGTTTGAGAACCATTTCCCAGCAATCAAGAATTACTCAGATTCTTCAAAATTATTTTTTCATTCACCACTGTCTTTAGCTGGCTGAACTTTGGAAAGCTTCTTCTCAAATCAGTTTCTATTTCTTAAGGTAACTTAAACCAGCAAATTCTGATGTTGGATATCAACAATATCAATCATACCTTCTTAAGAGGGATATCTGATCCAAAAGGGTAAGAGACTCTTGCAGGTCACATTATCTAGACATTAGTGGATATGCTGGACCATTGCATTTTGTTTTCTTCACTGTCAGTGGGTAAAGAATCAGAAAATAATTGGCAATAGAATTATAACTTGAAGTTGTGAAAATCTCATTGTTTTAGATCTCTCTGAAAGGATGTAGTAAAGCCAATTTGTTATCTACAGCAACCACATGTGGTAGACAGAGAGCAAATAATATATTTCTCTCAGAGCTGAAAGCTCTGTAGGTAGAATGAATATCAGCTCTTTAACATGAACATGAAGAAGGCCCCACTTTTTATAGCTAGTGCCTTTCCCATTGCCTAGCAGGAACTAGTCAAAAAAGAGTTCTAAAATGTCAAATTTTACCAAAAAAATTATCCTGGATGCAGCCTACAGCTAAGATAATTCCAGTGCTCGGCTTTGGAATTATCCTGCATAAATCTTTTTAAGATACATAGTCACTGACTATTCTGTGGCTTCTCTTGTAGAGAGTAAAGGATCTCTGGGTTACATCAAAGATGTAACAGACTCATAAAAGAGTTTCTTGTGCTCCTGATAGTTGACATCCAAGTGTTTCTTGTGTCATTCAGTTGGCTGTTTTCTGCCTTCATGCTTCATCTGGCACAACTCATCCCTGTCTATAGAGGCATTCAGAAAAAGGAGGTGACAGGCAGCCACTGCTGTGAAGAATGAAGACTGTAGTGTTTAATCAGATAGTCCATGGGGTGAGTCTATGCTTGGGTGAGATTTATTGCTAGCACTGGACACTCAGGAATTTTGCTGGGCCCATGAAACTTCATCCTCATAGATCTATTTTTCAGAAGGAATAATGAGCAAATTCTCACTTTGTAAAGAAATCATAAAAGCAGATCAATGAGTTGCACCCTTGAATGATATAGCTAAGGTGAATGCATTCAACTGAAAGACTGAAAAACTGACTGAGATAACTCAAGAGGAAACCTTACTATCCTTTGAGTATATATGCCCATTTGTCAGATTTATTATCCGGATAATTTCTAAATCTTTTATTATGGTGGCTATTGCACCTCCAGTTCCAGACTTAACGGTTGCTCCATAAGCTCCATCTGGAACTTGTTCAGTGATAGAACAGAGTTTTTACCACCCAGTTCTTACAAATGACCTGACTCCACTTTCACTTCTTAGCTGAGACATCTCAAGGAATAATAAAACTGGATGTGCAGGAAGAGGTCTGCATTTATTTTAGATTCAATAAAGCACCTGTAACAAAACAGGGCCAGTTAAAAGTGGTGTATATTTGACTTAATTTTAAACATATTTCTATTTTCAAGTATGAGCTGCTGTTTAGATGTGTGTTAGTACATTTAAAAGGGAAAAAGAAATATATTATGAAAAAAAAAACCAGCAAAAAAACTCCACCATAACACTAGAACAAAATCCAAAACAGGAATAAATATAACTTATTTCAATTAATTATCAGAGCAGGTTTAAAATTCAAAAAGTGCTCGTTTTACCAAAATACACATTTACCAAAATGCCCGTGATGGAAATCCTGTGACTTTTTCAAAAGCAATGGTATTGTGGGTTATTTCCAGCCCTTATTCCTGAATGTCTACCTCCTTTCTCCCATGCCAAACGTGGGACCTGACACCTGTTGGAATATGGCATAGTTTACACAACACTACATTGTTTTGGGAGTGTACACAACACTACATTGTTTTGGGAGTGTATTATACTTCTTCTTCCTCCTTTGTTTCCTGAGTCTACATAAATTTTGTAAATAAACACTCCCTCTTACAAGAGGGAAGAGTTTTTCATTTTTTTTTCCTGTTTTCTGTGACTCAATTGCTCACAGCACTGCACAGCACAGCACTAGCAAACAATTTTTGATACCATAAGGAAATATATAAGTAGCATATTGGGAAAATAAAACAGATTTCACTATTTTGGTGCAAATTTCAAAGGGATTACATGAAAAAAGTGAGTTGAACATATTAAAAATACCATGGCACAGTCTTAAACTACAGAAAGTAAACATCCATTCTTTTTACATAAGGCTCATCAAAAAAGATGGACTGCAGCCATCAACACTGCCAGAAGTGTCAATAATTAACAGATTTGAAAATATAAGTAGCTTATGCCAATCGCACACATTTGGCAAAGCTGGCAGCCACATATTTGGCAGTTGCATGTGCTACCTGGCTACTACATCCTCACTAAGTGTTCCACTTTGGCCAGAAAAAGCAGCTTTGAACTCTGCTAATGTCATGGATGAAGGGCACGTCAGGGCATCCAGAAAAGCAGCAGGACAACGTACATTCCTGTCAAGAGTTTCATAGGACTAACTGGCAGGTAGCTACACATGACATAGATGCTCACTCACTCCCCTGCCCCAGCAAGGAAAAAAAATTAATAAAAGAATAATAGAATTGTGAATCTCAAAAAAATTATGCACAATGCCATTGGTCTCCACTTGTTGACGGATGACCAGCCAGTTCCTAATCATCTGCCCCTGGCCAGCTTTCCCCCCAGTTTATATATTGAGCATAATGTTATATGTATGGAATACCCCTGTGGTCAGCTGGGGTCAGCTGTCCTGGCTGCATCTCCTTCTCGCTTATCCTGGCCCCCCGGCCTCCTTGCTGGTGGAATGGTAGGAGAAGCTGAAAAGTCCTTGACTTGGGGTAAACATTGCTCAGCAACAAGTAAAACATCAGCGTGTTATTAACATTTTACTCACCCTACATCCAAAACACAGCACTGTACCAGCTACTAGGAAGAAAATTATCTCAGCCAAAACCAGGACAGCTCCTTATACCACCTCTCTTCTTTCCCTTAATTACATTGATACTGCTGTCAGCACATTGGAGGGCATCTGGACCCCAAATGAGAACATTCCCTTTTAGGAAAGAAAAACATAGACAATTTCCTTAACTAAATATTTAGAAGCTCACTGCTTCTCCTCTGTAAGTGGAGACTAACCAGTACTTCATCAACCTACCCATGCAAAGGGTAGCCAAGTCTCCATTTAGACATTGCCTCAGTTTGAAAACGTTTGAAGGAAACATATGCCATCTCTGAAATACAAGGCAAAAGCTCAAAGAACAACACGAAGTGGAGGTAACTACCAAATTCTATTAATTTGAGCCTGCTGTTTACTCTCTGAACTACAGAAGAGAGAAGTTAAATCAGAAAGAAAATTATTGTGTCTCCAGGAGTAGAATGCCAAAAGCGAACTGAAAATAATGTACACTCCATTACCAGAGGGATGGGGATGAGTTCTACAAAGGCTTGGCTTCCACTGGGAATGAATAGCAATTGAAGAACCTGTCCTGTTCGATCGTGGGATATGCTCTCCAGTTCTGGATTTGCCAGCCTGATGCACAGAGTTGCCAGCAAGAGACCCATTATCAGATCCCTGGGAATGAGACCTGAACAGCTCCTGGCTGTAGCCATTTGCAGCATTTTGCATCCATGTCCCACTCCTCATCAAAATGAGAAGAAATGAAAGGTACCACTCTATGTTTTTTCACCATACTCTCATTTCTATTTACAGTGGGTGAATCACCCTAATTAACAACCTTTTTCCACTTCATATTTACACATATTGCATTGCTGGACAGCAAAAATAATATCTAAGAAAGAATTGCTGGAGACAGATTTACATGCTGAATGAGAGAAACATTCACTTTGCATCTGCAGCTACATTGATACAGAAATTATTTTAAAATGTGAAACTGAGAATTTTGAAGAACTAGTCACTTCAAGTCTGAGCATTCCAAAATAAACAGAAAAACGTGTCATTGCTAAAAGAAATCACAGCTTGACAGCATGGAGAAAATAAATTTAAGTGCTTGCAGCAATACTTTGAATGAAGAACACAAATATCTGACAGATGACACCTTTTTCTTGCCCAGTTCAGGAACTGCCAACAGGTTAAGCTCTAAAGCAAATTCAAATCATGTATTATGGCAACTCGTATTTCTACTGTAGAAATTTATCTGAGCTATTTTTCAGAAATGTTGCCTGATATAAGTATTCCAGTAATTTCTGCTAAGCAGTTAAAAAGTAATAAATTCACAAGTTCATGCATAAGAAGTATTTTCAGCTATAAAGTTTCAGAAAATAAAATGTAAAATGGAGGCCTACAAGTATTTTTTTAAAAAAGCTTTCTTGAGAAATCCACTACAGGGAGAATAAAAAATAAAATAATGAACATTTTTTCCAACATCCCCGGGAACATTTTTTCCAACATCCCCCCTGATCTTTGAATTACAATAGAATGTGGTCCAAGATCAGATTTACTATTCTTGGGAAAAAAATAAACGTTTTATTTTTGTTGGTAGTGTTTTTCCATAGCTGGTATTTTTGTTGGTGGCGTTTTTCCATTGCTGGTTCTTTAGTGTAGCTTTCATCTTAAAAAGAAAGCTTCAATTTATACCACATTACTACCTAAGGACTTAGTAAAAAACCTTCTTTAAGGGGGACCATAGTCTATGTATTGTGGATGTTACATTTCAAAACTTCCAATGGTATCGAAATAATTTAGTTTAGGATTAGAAACTGTGATGGGAAAAATTTGCTGCAAATGCTTAGATTTGCTCGGATAGAAGCTATTTCTTTGATATGAGACCACCTTTGAAAGGATTTTGGCACCTGCAGAAATTTTTCATTTTTGGAGGAAGAGGAAGCCAGTGAGTAACAGCAGGAACAACATGTCTCATACTTGATGAAGGTGAATGAAGACATGCCAGTGAACAAGAGCACATTATAAATCTACTCGGCCAAATATAGCATGGATATGGAACAGCTGGCTATGCCTGCCACTCCCGCTCATATTCTGCTACATCCATTGACATCTAAGTACGTACTAGTTATTACATGTTAAAGTTTGAAGAATCCATCCATCAATTCCAAGTATTAGTCTCAGCATATGGCTCTTTTGCGCACAGATGGATCCAGTTCTGCAGCCTATATTCAGCATAATGATCACAAGTAATATCCTTGGACTTCACTGTGATCTCATGCAACTTTAATTCCACTGACTTGAACAAAATTCCCCTGATTTACAAAACTGTGAAGGAGCTCTGGACCCTTGTTTTAGTGACCTCAGTCACACAGGCACTATTTGACAAGAAAATGTTTATGTGATCATAAACTTTAACATACTGAAATATTAAATTGAAGATGAACACATTATGTGCAGTATTTGTCAAGAAAACTAATGAACTGTTAGCCAGTGAAAACAACAAAATATATTTTATTCTGCTCAAAAAAAACCTGACTTCTGATTCTCCACAGAAGTGTTGTTGGTTGGGTGTTGGTTTGGATTTTTTTTAAGTTAACTGTTTAAAAGAAAGGTAACTCTGGGGGATACAAGGCAATCTAAACAACAGTTAAAGTTTTAACTTCAGAAATGCAAAGCTTCTTAAAACATACTCAGGAAAACAAGCTGTATGCACTGATAAAATTGTATGCGCTGATAATTCCCCCGCATCTCCACTTTACTACAAAGTGCAGGTATTGTTATGTTAAACAGAAAAATATTTTTCAGTAATTCACTGAAATCCTATTTCCCAGCAACTCTTTCAAGATGGGCAATGTTATTGTAGTATTTTCACAATGCATGATTACAGAACTGGTTAATAAGAAAAACTAAATGAACAAAGAACCTGGTAAGAAATGGCAGGCATGCCCATCTCCAGGTCACCAGTCCTGAAAGGTTAACAGATAAAAGGGAAGTTGTACTGTGAATTGACAGGGGAGTAAGAGGCTTTTGCCCCCATTAGCGCCGGCCAGCATGAGCTCTCATATCAAAGCCAGCACTGTGCAACTGTGCTCACACCATTAACACAGCACCCGACCACCCAGCAGGATCACTGTAGCATCTCAAGGTAGACCTCAGACACGGCTTCTTTTGCCATTCCACGGGGCAGAAACAGATGTGTGAGATGTCCAGAAAAGCACTGTGCAGAGACAGACACCAAAGTGGCAGAAACACTCTTGAGCAGCATCTGTCAACTGCCTTAAATGCACGTCAAGGAGCAGTTGGCCAAGGAGGTTACTTATGGCCTTTTGCGGAGTTCCTCCAAAGCCACACACCACTGGAAGAAATGTGTTGAATGTGTTCTTGTCTGTGTTTGCCAATGGTCATGCATTTAGCAGCCAAGCAGGGAGACTAAATTTTCATTTTGATCAATCAGTATTTTCTACAGGCCCTAACTGTACCTCATCAGAAATGCTGAACATTTGCAATATTTGAACACGGGGTGTAATAATGAAGATACTACACGTGGAAAGATCACACTAAGCACATGTTGCTGTTTAACATTTCCTCTGAACCACAGTCTCCCTGTGAGGATTGGACTATTTAATACAGTTATATACAGAACATAGAAAATCCAAATGTCTCATGTATTTCAGCTATAGAAAAATAAATGCTTACTATTAAATTATGAAAACTGGAATTTCTCCTGCAGTGCTAGCTTTCAAATGAGAACCAGTCTTATCTGTTGCCTTCATGAATACTGAAATAATTAATTGATTAGTCAAATGTTAACAATTGTTACTCAGGCTGTGCCATGAGATTATGTACTCACACTGAGAATCAATGGTAATTAAGTAGTTGATCAATGTAAGCACCTTTTCAATGTGTACAAAGCTCCAAAATACCAGTCCATTTGGAAAACTAAACATGACAAGAGAAAACTCTTCATTGAAAGTGAGTTTTCTTCACTGAAAACTATTTTATCTTCAGTGTACTGCTCAAAAATGTATTTTTTTCCCTTTCTGACATGGAGTAGAGGACTCCATGACATTGACAATGTGTACAGTTTAGACTTAAAAACGAACACCTCTATTAGACATTGTACCCTATCATAGATAAAATCTGAGTAAAGTGACCAAAGCAGACTGGTATTCAAGCAATTCTGGTGTCAACTGGGAAAAAAAAGGAAGGCAATGGAACATACCCACTTACCAGTGTCTTTAAACTATACATTATTGTAGAGATCACATTGAAGCATTTCCAGTGTACACTTCTGTACTCTACAACAGTCTTAAAAAACCTTCAAAAAGTATTTATAATATGATTCCTGTTTAAACTCTCATGTCATAGATGAAACTAGTCTGCCTAGTCATGAACATGTCATTAGGTGTTGTACTGCCTCAATTTTATATGTACATGCACACAAGACCACACACACAAAAGTGCACTAAACTGACTATAAAATAAGATGTAGCTCATTAAATCAAGAAACTCATATTACAATTTTTAAACCTTACACTTATTTCAAAATATTTTATGATTGGTTTGCTTTGCAATAATTCCCCCTTTTTCACAAGTAAATTGTCAAAATATTTACAAAATCCAAAGAGGTATTCAGAATTTCCCATACTTGCAGTGATACTTAATGTAACTTTCCCAAGTTCCAGTGGATACAGTCATAACAAAAAAATATTATATAGGTATAAGGGAGTGAATGTGAATGTGAATGTAAAGGTTATATATATTTTTTGTATGATGTGAACATTCCACAACCTGTTCCAAGAATGATGTCAACCTTTCAAAATAAAATCTATATCGGCTGTTTAAATCTAAAATGAAATGCTATATAGCTCATAACAACTGATATTCTATCTTGTTTGGCTTTTTATTTCATCTTCACAGAAAATAAAATTTTGTTTTTACATGATTACATGGAAAACTTGAAACAGAAACAACAGGACAGCTCTAGCAAAAGTTTCAGAGAAACTCTGGGACATAAAATGTTTCTTCCATATCTTTGCTACATGATCTGAACTCTGTGTTTTATATCCCATAAATATATATAAAACACAACAGTGTGAAAAACAACATTTTCCTTTTCAATTAACTATATTTTACTAGTGCTTCCTCCTCTGAGTATTATGTAAGCTTTTTCTGCACAGATGTATGTGTAAGGAACACGTTTAAATCAATTTGTATGCACAAATATAGTATTTCCACGCAAATATCAGTATTTTTCTGCATAAAGACCAAGCGGGACTTTAATAATACAAGTTTTGCTCTTGCTGCATACACATAGCTGCTATTGATGTTAGGGAAAACAAAACAAAACCAAAAAAACAACAATCCAGAAAAGTCTTGAAGAAAAATGCTTTGTAGACTGAAGACAATTTATACAGTGTTTAAATTAAAGCACATAATACTCTGACACTAAGTAACTTTAATTCTACTGAAATATAGATACCATAATATTTAGTTACCTACTCTCTGTATAAACTGGGGCAATTGCCTGTTCCTCCTCCTTTCTTAATATGTTTGATTAATAAAGATAACAAGGCATCTTTTGCCTGAAAGTTCCCTTCATCAGGCTAACAAACAGGACAAAAAATGATGAAACACTCGGTATAGGTTTGCACGCACTCTAAAACAACAATTCTCTCAGCCTTCCTGCACTGCCTGGAGAATTTCAGCAGGTTTGTCTAAGAAAATATATTGGCCTGTCATGACTAGAAAAAAATATAAACCATAATTTTAGCTGTTGTTTTCATTCTTTTTATACTGACCAATAACTCAGTTTTCTTATATCTGGCAATGCAGCCTTTATAACATAGTTTGGTTTGTACTGGCATTTTTTGACCATTTTTCTTTAAGTGTCATGTATCTCAAACAGCTTTACAGAATGAATTACTGTGTTCGAACAAGCATTTCCACAGTATGATATGAAGCACATGGATCAATCTGTAGGTAGTAATAAGAGAAGGAACATGATTGTTTGTAGTTGTGGATTAACCTTAGGAGTTTTCAGATATGGAACTCAACAACCACCAACTGAAAGAAAATCCCGGCATGATGGCTTATATGAAGGATAAAATCTGTAACAACATAACGTCACCTAATCGAGTTTGCTCTGAGACCTCTCTAACTCAAGCCTTAAGAGCATGATGTAGGTCCCAAACATACAGCCTTCACTCACGTGCACTACAAGCAATTCTGCAAGTCTGAACTTCTAGATGTTCACAAAGCTGGAGTAATAAATGTTCTGGGGCTCAGATATAAAAACAACCAACAGAACAGCCAACAATCACTGCTTTTGAGCATTTTCTAAGAATGAAGCAGTGTTACACAGAGGACCTTGAAAGGACAAGTCCAACATTTTAAATCTTATATCTCCTACTTTAGACATTATTTCTTTATCCTCCTTTGAAATGAGAGTATACAAAATGATAAGTCTACTTCCAGAGTCATTGGGTTATTAGAATATTGTGTAATATCATGATTACGGGTCAAAGTATTGAAAAAAGTGTAAAAACAAGTAGACAAAAATACAAAGACTTCTACAGATATGCCAGTATTATTTTAAACTGACTATTCAAAAAGGTTATTTTAATAATTAATCGAATAGCTGTATTATAATAGCAGTAAGTGATCTCAGATGTAATTAACTCAATTATAAACATTTCTTATGAACATATAAAAGATTGAAATTCATTAGCATATAAAAACCACTACAAGTTTTGGTCTATAAATACACTCAAACAAGACTTTTAACTGCTGAAACCAAAATGCACAATATCATCCAGAATTCATGAAAGCCAATACAATGATATCATGATATTCCTTCTATTTCACTCAGTCTTCCCAACTAGCAATCTTATCGTTATAGCTCATATAATTCCTGCTTTGATATACTACGAGCTATTTTCAGTCTCAAATTATCTCAAAAAGCCCAGCTACCACTGTCTCAGATAATATTTCTGTTGACTTCAAAGTTTCTCTGGTTTACATAGTGTAACTCAGGCAAGTATAAGATCAACATATTTATTACAAAGTTTTATTGCCTAAAACTAAAGTTAATTAACTTCTTTATGCTAAATGGAG
Organism: Pachycephala philippinensis; assembly: GCA_013397055.1. Classification (NCBI taxonomy): domain Eukaryota; kingdom Metazoa; phylum Chordata; class Aves; order Passeriformes; genus Pachycephala; species Pachycephala philippinensis. The sequence goes on along the minus strand of VWZT01009485.1, from coordinate 363,818 downwards.
GACAGCACAAGACTTATTGCTTCAGTAAAAGACCTCAGTAATATTTTCAGGAGAGGGAGGGAAGGAAGAGAATAATTTCTAAGAAACAAAGAAGTTTAAAAAAAAGTAGCACGAGAAGCAAGTTAAAAGTGGAAGAAACACCATGACCACAATACCAAAAAATAGTTTTAAAAAAATGGTAGCACAAGAAAAAGAGCAATGTTGGACGGTACACAGCAAATGAAAGGCATAATGAAAACTGCTCACTCACACTGTATTTTATTCTAAAAACATATGGAATTCATGTTTTCAGTCTGTTAGTATTGAACACTATAAATGGCTTTAAATTTTGAAAACCAATAACATCCACGACATTGCTTTCTATGACAAGAATTATGTACAATATTATATATGAAGTATGAGCATGAAAATTTTACTGTTACCAGCTGTGGTATCTAAAAAAACAACTAACCCATCCCTATCCATTACCACTGGCAGCAGGCAGCTTGCCTGCACAGAAAGACGGAGAGGTGCTCGTGTAAAATCCAAGCATAGGATTCTGAACTTGTCAGGAGTCTTTACACTGACTTCAAAGTACTGATGATAATTCACCTACCTAATTGTCTTCTCCAGCCTTCCAGAATTAGTGATTCTGTACGTAAGAGATATAGCACCTCAAGGAATTAGCATGTATTTAATGGGAAAAAAAAAATTGTGTCTTTTAAAAATAGCCATAATGATTGTCGCAAGAGGAATTAATAGACCTACAGCCATCAACACCCCCGTTCACTACAAAATATGAATACACACCAGAGACATTCTTTTTCTTCAAGTTCACTGAGTATGTTTTATGAATTTAACATTTGCTGCAATTTATGATTACTGAATTCAAATTAAAGCTAGAAATCAACTCAGCCCCTTTCTGCAAGTGAAGCGTAGAGCATAGCTGTGAGATGCCCAGGAAAGAAATGCTTACTCAAGAATTGCAGCTCCTTTCTACCTCTCGCACAGTTTAAGAGTGGGACAGAAATCAGTGAGAGGCAGACTTGGAACGTTTTATGCTCTCCTTCCCCACAACGGGGCAGCCCCGGTTCCTTCCAACAGGATGGGGAAAAACAATGGCTCCTGGAAGCTTGCTTTCACATACTTCAATGGCTTTCACATACAACCTTGTGCAATGGATAAACACTCATGCCAAGAAAGGGGAGGAAGTACACTGCATTTCTTTCTTCTTGTACACAAACCCAATTTGCTCCCAAGTGAAAAACATCCTTCTTCACTCTATAAACTATCCCAAAGTATCACGTGAACAAAAAAGTAGGCAAAAAACAACAAATGTAAACAGAACACCTCAAATTAAATTAAACTTAAGAACTACTCACTGCAAATTACCTAAATACGTGAGGATCTATTTAGGATACATAGAATTAAATTAGTGTAAGAAATTTTTAGAAACTTAAGCAGAGGAAGAAAACAGAAGCTGAATTACACATAATCACGCCCTCATGTCATCTCTACGAGTATGTCAAATTAGAGCACTTAAGAAAACGCAGGAAATCTAAATGTGGTCCTGGATGGGCTGAACCTGGGCTCCATTTCAAAGGACTTTTTCTCCAGTTGTCTGCTGCCTCTTTTAAACCTGATAATGGAGACTTGGGTCTGGTCAGCTTCAGACTGGCATTTGTCTTTGATGACTTATTTCTTCTGTGCCTGCATATCTCTTCAGGCAGCTAGTTTCTGATAAAGTTTACTCTAAAAAAAAGTCTACTATGAACAAGTCATTGGAAACTAATCTAAGTAGATTTACCCTTTCCAACATTAACTTTCAAATCATAGAAACTAATCAGGCCTTTGTAATTTGCAAAATCTGGAAAATGCCAGAGCTCCATGAAATAATGATTCAAGTAGTGACAGTCTTCATTTGTGTTCAAGGCATTGTCATTTATTGATGGTTGCTCTGGTGGCAGGGCAGTGGATTACAAAGGCTCTGCTGCTTGAGTTGGTGATAAGTTTTAACAGCTGAAGGTGATTTATTTGGGGCCTCAATCTTGCAACCTCTTCTGCAAGCAGGTTTCAAATATTGTTCGAAATAGTGTTTCTGCAAATGAAGTAAACTGCAGACATGAGGAAGTCAGGGGCTTGATATTATCTGGGGAAGCTGCTTTTCAAATCTTGTAGCAGATCCTTGGACTTCTGTGTGTTTTGTCAAGCTTGAATAATGTGAATGCATATGAATTTTCATATGAATATGAAATTCATCTATATGAATATGAAAAAGAATTTCATCTGCACTTGAAGACATATTGTTCATTTTAGAAATACAGAATACATTTTTCTAAATTCACCAGGACATTGTGATATGGTTTTCTGCTCAACAAAGAAAACCACTGAAACATCACTGCTAAACTGATACCATTAAAGTATGACTTAACAAAGCTCATAATCCAAGGGCTAAATCAGATACCTTCATGTGAATAATTTTAGTAAAGCAAACAATCCATACTATCGCAGACAAATTTCAGCTTTGGTACTTGCAAAGTGTTAGCTTTAAATGCACATGACTGCATTTGTGTCTTTAGGTGACATTATTATAAAATACCAACATCATACAAAATGTGAGTACAGTTCAGTGGTAGCACAATGATTCCAAGAGGTAATTTCCAGAACTGGTTTTTATCCCACATAAGAAGCCTGAATTTAAAACGTTCTTCTAGATTGTACTGAACCTAGAACGTGGGACTTTTGTCTTCAATTCTGCTGATCTTATCAGTCAAGTCGACCTAACCAAGCCCTTGCTCTCAATCAGCACTGGCTTTACTGTGGAAAAAAAATCATGATCTACCTTAAATGAAAAGAGCCAAGACTTGCAACCTAGATAAAAATAAGATAGATAGATAGATAGATAGATAGATAGATAGATAGATAGATAGATAGATAGATAGATAATACGGTAGTTATACTTCTATTATTGCCCATTTCCAGCAAAGGACTTAAATGGGAGAACTTCTGAAGCACAGAAGATACAAGCCTAACTAGAAAGTAAGGGATCTTCTCTAGCTCCAAGCAATCCTAATGAGATCAGGAAGCTTTTTTTACAGAATCCAGTAGAATCAGAGCCCTTTCTGGAATTACTGATTAGGCTGGTAAATGCAGTACTAGACAATAGTAGATAACCTTGAAAAATAATTTCCCAGCTATAACTGATATGAAAATCTAAGTAATATGACTGCTATACATAGGATAACAATCTTAAATTAAAAAGAAAACACCCTCCCAAAGAGTTCAGTGCTAATTTAAGCATTTTTTCCTAACCATAGAAATGAACAGGTGCTGGGTTGTGAAAAGTGCTGTTGAAGAAGTGCTCTGTTTGCCAGAATGCAAACAGAAAGAAGAAAAACTTCCATGAATGCAGTCATAAAAATGTCTAAAACTTAACCTTTAATCTTCTTTAGCTAAATAAATGAACTAAATGTAAGATAGAGATTTTAACTCTAACAAGACATATTTACAGTGATTGACTTTTACCATCTAGTGAATTTTTGCTTACCAGATAAAATGTTTAAAAAGAATATTATCCAGTATACTTAGTGCTATACCCTCATCAACTTTCATTTGTTCACAGGCATATGAAAGATGATGAGCAGAATTTTAAGAAAAAATATAAAGGCATGTAGTTGTTTAATGGTTCATTATATTTTTCCAGTTTTGTAACATAAAAGCCAATTATTTGAGACAGGGTATCAGCTGCCAATTGAAAGTATTCATGTTTTCTTTTTTTCCTCAATCATTTTAAAAGTCTGAATTACCATCACCAGTTCATCATATCACATAGAGCACTATACAACTCACTATGAAAAATGAACAGATTATCCTACAACTTTTCTTACTCCAAGCTGAGAAATAAAACCTTAGAAAACAAGAAAATATGGTAGAATGAGATCAGGCTTTAAGCACAACTACAAATAATCTAGGTATAAATTGCACAACCCATGAGTATTCCCATGCAGCATCATGCTCCACGCAAACCCTGCTGCCTTTGTTGTCCCCATCCTAACACAATGGCTCATCGTAGGGATCTACAATATTCATCACACTTCACAAAATCTATGCTATGTTCTCAGGGCTGAAAAGGCAACCTTGCTCACATATAAGATGTTATGAGTAGTTACTCTCCTCTATGAATTTTCCACCTGTGAAATTTCCACCACAGGCAGAAGTTGCTTTCACAAGTCACTAATCATATACACAAATTGCTGTTGAGCATGAACTGAGGTTGTGCCCACAAAAGCCCATTTCTTCCCCAAATCCACAGATTCCCTTTGCTCTCTGTGGTTCCTCTCCCTCTATTCTGCACTGTGGCTCCGTTGCTGCAGCACAGGCACTGAGGCCCCCTATGACCCACCCTAGGGGGAACTCACATGCTGAAGATAAGACCTAATATGAAGCTGTCTGTCTCCCTGCTAATGTGTTGCCATACAACTGCAAACTACAAGAGTTAGTCTGTCCTTCAGGCATCAGGACACATAGGGTAGGCAATCTAAGCCTGGCCATCAAGGCTGTGATGAAAGCCTGTGTATGTACATTTTTCTACTTAAAATATCTACTTTGCAATTATTTTTAATAGGAGGAAATGTGTGAGGGAGAAATGCATAACTGCTCACTGTAATTAACTCCACAGTTTTTGGTATAGTTTACAGTGAGTTTTATTACTAGAAATATTTTTAGTATTATTACTAAAAATTTACAAAATATCTAGAATGTTAAGAGTGAATGTTAGGTTATGCAATACAGAACATAGACCTGGCCTTTGCAAAGCTGTTACAGCTGTTATCATGAACACCAAATCACTGGACAGCAGTTATCTGCTACACTTATACTTCAGTTATTCAGATAAGAAAATAACTGTAGTACTGGAGATGCTTACCAAATGGTGTCTCAAGTTATTTTTAAAATAGAGTAGGACTAAAAGTAATGAAAAGTCTTGAAAATTACTGCTGTTATCAATTTCTGAAGTTAGTGCCTTAGTGGTACAGATACTGAGCATCCTGCATAAATTAGAAGTATATGATGTGAAAGACAGCTGAACCAGGTCCTTACAGGTAAGTAATGGTAAAAGCAGATTGTAGTAAAAGCACAATTCTTCAGTACCTCTTCAGAAGTCTCTAAAAATACCTTCAGGATTTCTTCTTTTGTGGAGGCAACTTTCTGAGAGCTCAGCTCTCCAGGAGCTGTTGAACTTCTTAAACAAGTAAGAACGAGTGATGGGTTTTTACAAGATGAGGGGAAAGCTAATAATTCTTCACAAGAGGAGATAAGAAAGAGCATATTTTTTTGCTTAGTCACTCTACTACTTAAAAAAAAAAAAAAAAAAAGAACTTTAAGGAAAACATGGATAATAAACAAGAGGGTTAAACAAACATAAAAAGAGAGAAACAGAGAAGTTGAAAAGGAGGAATAGAAAGAAAATAAAGAAAAACATTAAAGTATTTCTGATCCCTTCTGAGAAGTAGATCAGAAAATTACATGTCAAAGTACTGTAATTCTGTCTATTATTATGTCTTAGGGGACATTGCTAGTATTGCAATGGGAGTAATTATTATACATACACAGAAGATGCATTTTAGGGAATGGGAAAATATCACCACTTTAGGAACTTTTTACTAATTACATAATATTATATTCCACTAAAAATTAGAATTATTACCATGTTTATCCTACTCAAAAATGCATTATGCTTTTTACCTGGTTATATTCAAATGTACTTTTACTGTGTATCTTTTCACCAAACTGACCATTCGCTAATTACTCGAATTATTTTATCATACTCTTGTAGAAAAATTAATACTGTCAGGAAAGTACAAGGCTCTGAAATGTTGTCAAAACAAAGAATATTGATCTTCTTAAAACACTGCAGTCAGTATATAAATCACACAAAAATGATTGACATTAATATGTGCCTTTTGTGCAAATGCACTTTATCATGTACCTTTTTGACAGTAATAGCAATTTATTATACTCCATGGCACCTTAACATACTGTACAGACAATTTTTTCAATTTGGGAGTTTCCATTAAAAGACAAAAAAATAAAAGTTGTTGAGCAAAAAGAAAATTAACTGTCTTTATTCAGTTTGATTTAATACCTTGTCAGTTTGGTGCATTTTTTACGATTCTTTGTATAAATAAAAAGTTGAAAAGAGCTATTCTAATGGTAATTTGGATCAACCTTACAAACATATGATTCCAGGTTTCTAAAAGAGGCCCACTTGAGGGGGCTTTAAAACTGAACAAAAAGAGCCCTAGGGCTCTACAACTCACATTTAACCTACTTACATGAAAAAGGAACTGCTTTGGTTAAGAATAAACTTCCACAAGCTCAGGTTCAAACCAAACATGCCAGCATATTAGTGAGGAAATGAAACAGCAAATAGTAACTCCTTTCATACTTGTAAAAGAATACTGTATTTATTTAAACGCTTTGGCAGAAATTCTTATTTTAATTAAATTGCATTTAGTGCAATAACATTTTTATAATTAAGAAAAAATAACCAATTCATTTTAAAGACCTATGAAAAGCACAGAAACCTAAAATATATGGAGAAAACATGTAATAGTGTGAATAAATCTGTTTGACTTACATGGGACATGAGTCAGGAAAAAACGATAGTCTGTTTTTTATGCTGGGCAAGCCTATGCAGTGCAGCCACAGTAACTCAAAGAAATTAACTTCTGTCTGTTTGGAAATCATTGTAACCCGTGCACAGTTTACAACTGTGGTTGTGTTTGATGCATTATTTTTCCTTCTAAATAAAACTTCTTGCTGCCATCATGCATGCTTTTTCTTTATGTCCACCTATCAACGAAAATGCTGGACTGTTCTTTAGAAACAAAGATTTAATTTACTTCATTCTGCTCTTCAAAGTGATAAAGAGAAAGAAGGGAAAGACACTTTCTTGGAAGATCCCTGTCACTGGCTACTACAACATAGAAATCAAAGACTGTCTATGAAGGTTTTTTCTTAGCACTTTGTGTAGCACTGAGGTCAGACACAAGGAAGTGGTTTCACTGTAAACACGAGGGTGAGGACATACATTTAAAATAATAGAAGCAGCTAAAAACAGAACAGAACAAAAAGCTAATTATCCCTCCATGAAACGGTGCTGATCATTCAATCCATGTGCTGGCAAGCTACCTCAGCTTAAAACCTTAGCCTACATTCCTGAGGTCCTCATCATGGGGATAAAATATATCAGATCAGTTTTAGGCATGTGTCATTGATTAATTTTAATACTTATTAAGAACACTTTGGAATGGAAAAAATTACACAGTCTACAGTAACACTTTCTATTTTACATGTTCACCATCCAACTGCTTTATCACTTCAATCTCATCCTTCACCAGGTCATTCAAATATACATTTATTTGGAAACAATAGTGCAGCTGCTGCTTGTTTGCACTGTTTCTAGAGTTACTCAGCAATTTAACTAGTTCACTGCTTGCAGAAAGGAAGAGGAGGCACTGCAAAACTTCAGGAAACACAGAGGCACAGAAGCCAGTGTCTTCAGTTTCATCTGTCAAGGCCTAGTTAATTTGCTCACCATTACTCCTGCTGGTCAGGCATGCTGGAAAGTTCTTGTTCTGATGACTGGAAATTCATTCATCAGCAGCTGATAACCATTTGCCCTTACACCAATATCGTCCTTTCACTTAAATTGCTCTTTTCCCTCTCTAGAGTTTTTCTCCCTCAGATAGTTATGAGCAAAATAATCTCCTCTCTCATCCTTCTTTTTTAGCAGACTAAACAAACTGAGATGTTTCCTGCATGCCCCATGACCTCAAGTGTCAGGCTTAGCCTAGACGTGGTAGTGCCTCAGACACTTTCTGTGCAGGGTACACTGCCTTGCTCAGGAATACCAAGGCATGTCCCCTGCTCTTGGGCATTGGATCAAAGCACCCTTGTTAAACACGGCTGTCAACATAAAAAGAGACATTGTTTGCTCCTTTTACAATAGGTTGTTCCTTCCCATGATCATCCTAACAGACCTTCCCTATACCTGTTCCATTCAAAACCTGTCTCCCTTGAACACAGGTGATCAGACACAGGCGATCACACCAGTGTTTAACACAGCACCTTACCCATCTCTACCAGAAATCTTCCCCCAGACAAATCTGTGGATGTTTGCTATTATTATTGTCTGGCTCACGTGGGCAGTTTTTACTCTTCAGCAGCCAGCTCTGCTGTTCAGCTGGGTGTGACTCCACGCACCCACCCTTTCTCAGCACCCCTGACACTCCCAACCTTTAGGGCTGCGCACCTTTTCTTGACATGCTGTGACTTTTTGTAGCAATGCTGCCTCTCCATTTCTGGTTCTCAGTAAAATTAAGGCACTCTTATTTATATGACTCATCATAGCACTCAATAAGAAAACATTAAATAAGATCTCAAAATTGATCCAACAGGTCCTGTGATTTCTTTCACCAGTCCTTTCAGAATCCTATTGACTTGATTGCGGTACCTTTACCTCTCTTAAGATTATTTTGCACAGCAGTGTCTGTCATTTCCATATCCATACGCCTCTCCCCAACTACTCAACATTATTTTTCTTGACTGAGTATAACATGTTCTGTTCAAGTGTTAAGATGCTTATAAACAATTTCTACTCTCTATCTATCTGTACTGCACATCTGTTACACTTCTTTCCTTGTTCTGTTTTTATTTATAAAGTTGAAAAACCTTGACTGTTGGTCTTCATATCCTTTGCAAAGTCTAACATGCTTTATTTTTTAATCATTTTCTCGTCCCTAATAAGACTTCAATCCTTATTACTTCTTCTGGTGGCATTAGTCTTCTTGGGAGGATTTGGGAAGGGCCTAGAGGGGAAGCCATAAAAGGAGTGGCTGAGGTCACTTGGTCTGTTCAGCCTGGAGAAGAGAAGACTGAGAGGAGACCTCATAGCAGTCTGCAACTTCCTTGTGAGGGAAAGTGTAGGGACAGACAGTGATCTCTTCTCTGTGGTGACCAGTGACAGGGCCCAAGGAAATGGCCTGAAATTGTGTCAGGGAATGTTTAGGCTGGACATCAGGAAAAGGTTCTTTATCCAGAAGGTGGCTGGGCACTGGAACAGGCTTCCCAGGGCAGTGGTTGCAGCACCAAGCCTGACAGAGTGCAAGAAGCGTTTGGACAATGCTCTCAGGAACATGGTGTGACTCTTGGGGATGTCCTGGGCAGGGCAGGGACAAGACACAAGAAGATGGACTTGACAATCCTTGTGCATCCCTTCCAGCTCAGGATATTCTATGATTCTATGATTCCTCAGTCAGGTCTAGAGTTCTCAGAACTTTAAAACTTTTTTAGCTTTTGTTTTGGAAATAAAGCTCAATGTCTGCATCTTTGACTGCAAAAATATCCCAGTTTTTCTGACATTTAATTTTTCAATTCACAGGTCTTTATTTTGAGATGTGTTTTAAAGACACTACAAAAGACTATCTTCCTCCTATCAAAATGGGAAATGAGAACTCCTGTCCTCAGATACTTCTGTTATTCAAATAAATCCTTACTTGTAACAACTCAGTATTTCTTTCTTTAGGAAAAAAGCCAAGCAATCCAATTTGCCAGCTTATAACTGCTCAACATACTGCTTTGCTTTCTGCTTCTCTGGATTTTCATTATTGCTCCTGGCTGCAATTGTTCTCTAACCATGGTTTGATTTCTTTTCTTATCAATCTTCCCATCTCCAAATTGGAAAAATTAAATTCAGGAACAAGACTTGAAAATAAGTGTACAGAGAGGTACATTTGGTGTGTGTACTTGTATACACCTAAGACTAGGTGTACACAAATATAGGCCATTTCTCTGTAGTTTAATCCCATTCTGCAGCAAAATTTCATTGGTTCACTGGGTTTTTCAAAGTTTCCTTAACAAAAAAAAGTCTTTTTCTGATCTCTCAATTAAATTTGATCTATGGTCATCCAGTCAATACTGCTGTTCTACTGAATTGTTGTCTTGTCTGAGTTTTTCCCCCAGACCATGGCAGGGATCTATGGCAGATGACAGCATTACCTGTCTCAAAATGTACCCCAGTCTGTAGATTGTTTTTAGCTCCTCTGGTGCCAAATGCATTGATTCTTCTCAAGAAGGAACATCCAACTGCATGTCATGCCTTTCTCAGATGTTTGTGGAGATCATCTAGCAGTCTGTAGCTTACAGTTTCCTATCTTGTGCAATTTCTAGCTGTTTCTGGCTCCTAGCCCCTCTATTATCTCAGTCTTGCTTTCTAGAGATAGTATATCAAAAAATTGCTGCAGAGCAGCTATCTTTTGACTGTTCATTTCTCTTCTTTATTTCCAGTACACCAAGTCCCTATCTTAGTTTTATTTCTTCCCCATTATTAGATTTCTTCCTCTTCTTTGCTAGGGGGTCATTCTTTGCAGCCAGAAAATCTGGTCCCTCCAGATACTTTTGCCCATTAGACATGTGCAGATCTGGAGATGCTCATGCAACTTAACTCTCCCTTTTTTTTTTTTCATCACACCTTCACATCCTCATGCCATGCACTTCACATGCCATGCACTCAGGCACACACTTCCATTCCTCATCTCTTTTCTTTCACAGGTTTTACAAATAGGAGTTTTCATTCCTTTGGACCTTACTTTTCAGAATGCTATGTTTAATTTATTCACTGTTAAACTAAAACATTCCTGAATATTCAAATGTTCAGACAGAGAAATGTTTTAATTAGCCAATACATCCATCCGATATTTGTCTGACGTGTTTCAGATATTGAAATGTATAGTATAAATTACAAAGAAAATCAAATTACACAGATTCACATAGAGAATGAAATATGATTGCATAAGATCTCTTAATGCCTGAATGAGCATACTTCAGATTTTCTGTACAGCAAGTTGCCTTCCATTTCTATCCAGAGAAATAATGTGCTCAGTTGCTTCATTTATTTATTTGAATTATCACTATATTAAAGTAAATAATGCAATGTCCAATGTTTATTTAATATAGAAAACAGAAATAATTTAAAAATGTGTTTTTCCCCAACAGGTATGCACTTAGCAAACTAAAATTAAGACTTTGGTTAATTAAATTACCATGTGTTAAAGAAAAAAAAATGGTTCATATACTGTATGTGAAAGAAAAACAGCACAGGGGAAAATCATTAAGGCAACTTCCACATAAAGCCTTTTCCTTTCATTTTTTAAATGTTTTCTTTAATGAAAATTTCTTCTGAACGTTGGCCTGTATGTGGTACCAGATCCTGACTGATTCACTCCAGCAGTATTTTGTTTTCAGCTCTGGCAGTCTGCAATTCAATCCCTACTGCTTGGCAAGATGGAGGCTCTCACGTTTTCACAATTTAGAAGCCTGCACTTTGCAGCCAATTACTCAGATGTAACTAGGCTTGAGTGTGCTTTTTACAGAAAGCACAATAAAAGGTAAACAGCCTTCTGCCCTGAGAATGGGTAGTCTCAACTGCTTGGGCACTCAGAGACTGAGTCATGGGGCATAAGGCACTCCCTGTTCCATGGCAATGTGCTTAGCAGAAGGCCACAGCAGTGTCTCCAGAGCTCCCTGGATGGGAAGTGTCCCAGGCATCTTGCAAGAGGAAGAGCCAGAGGCACAGCTGATCCCGGCTTGGACCATCTAAGGCCTCCACACCATTGCTACCACTATAACATAAATGACATCAGGACAGACAACAGCTGACAAGAACTACTGCATACTATATCCCTTTTTTCAAGTCGGAAAAAGTGCTGCAAATATTTCATGGCATATTTAGGACATTATTAATTTTTCATTTTCTATCAGGAATGAGTGGAGAAAATCATTAATTTACAGACAGCAACTGATGTGCTTCTCTTACATATTGCATTTTGAGCTTAGATATAGTGATGATGGTACAACTGCAATATGAAAGGAATGAGAGAGAACCATTCATGGAAAAGTTGGTTTTATCAACATTCTGACTTTTTATTACATCCCCCATTTCTGTTAATTATACCAAGGAAGCAGACACAAAATTACATGCACTGTGATATGTGTGATCCTGAGAACTCAACTACCTTTCTACAGCAACAAGAAATACCTAACTGAGGACATAAATAAGAAAGTATGGTTCAGGAGAAGTGATGATGAATGAGCCCATAATGGAGAACAAACAGTCCAGAAGAAACTCCTAGATCTGACCAGTTTAATCAGGGGTACCTCAACTGCAAATAGGAGGAGAAAAATTTTTGCTGCATTACAACAAAATACAAAAGAAGGTGTGCTCTAGTGCGCATCCTAGTGCAGGCCCTCAAACGTGACCTGAATTCAAGATGGAAAGACAGATGAGAGTGACCAGCTCCCAGCCCATGGAATGAATCTGTAGGGAAATCTACAGAAAAGAATGGAGTGCATCTTCCATCAGGTCCCTAGAGTATGAACAAGGTCTTTGGGCCATCCTTAGATATGCTCTCTTCTTTAGCATGTGAAGGCACAAAACAGCTTGTAGTGATTTTGCCACTGGCTCTCCAGCTTATATGCTCAGAATGACCCCTCTCTCAAACTCCGGGCAAACTGAAAACACAAAGAAAAAATGGAAGGACTCAGTATAAGTTTTCATCCTCAAACACTGGTGGCCACTAAAAGGCATCTAGATGTGTATAGTTTCAGTCAAGATGCAACATTGTTATGAAAAACAGCCATGTCAAAATGGTAAAAAGTAATGAAATAAAGTCTATGAAACCTAAATTAAATCCATTCTGTAGTTCAAAACAAGGAGAAAATTATTCATAAGCCACCCGCAAAGTGGAATAAACTTGGAAAATCACTTCTGCACCAAAAAGCTTGCGGGATGTTTTGAAAAGGATGAAATCTCTCTCTATAAATCCCTATGTCACTTCCTTAGTCACTTCTAGCCGCAACAGAACAACGTGAAACTAAAACAGCATGCTGTATTCCTGAACAAAAAGTAATTTTAAGCGTAAGTTATTTCAGAAAAAAACATGATCAAGAACTGGATATGTACTGATCTACTTGGTGCTGAAAGAACAAAAGACAAAAAATATAGGCTTTATCTTCAATGTGATGCTTTCTCCTACACTATTCAAAGTGACTACATCTACAATATAGAGTTCATACTTAATCCATGAGGCTATGCAGCATAATCTATCCAATACCTTGGGCTATCAACTCTGTCCAGCTGGTCATTAATCCCCAGGAAATAATCTGCACCTCAATTGTTACTGCTTAATTAAATGTAGCGATCCATCTGACATACAGAATAAGGATAGAAAGAAACCCTAATAGAAGGTGACTCCTGCAGAATTGGAACTCTCTACCTTTCCCTTGTAGACATAATGTAACACAATGTTTAGTTACAGTTTATATGGGCTTCTGTATATTAAATTACTGTGAAGATGCTCCCTGTTGAATGCAGTGTAAATATATGTCAGTATACAAACTTAACCAAGAAAACATAAAAAAGGTCAGATAACTCTTTCCTTCTCTTCTATATCTATTCTGATCTTTCAGTTCCTGAAGACAAGATCTGCTTACTCATTTGGACCTTCCCTATGTGTACTCTGCCTACTCTTGGCAAAACCCTGTGATGACAGTCTTTTAGAACCACCAGCAAAGTTGGTACAACTTGGCAAGACAGCTCAGAGCAGGTTTTCACTTAACAGTGAAAGAAAACAATGTCTTTTTAGTTCAGAAAAATATGAGAACATGTACACACTTCACGGAGAAGAAGAATTACTTGACCTCTGTACAACCTATTTAATATAAAGAAATTAAATTATCTGTACATTAGATCTTTCTCCAAAATTAAAAGAAATTACGATTCATATGTTTCCAGAATTATCAGAACTATGTAAATTACAAAGCTTAGTATATCAAAGCTGATTCTGTAATGATTGTAGATCTTCTGCTAATTTTTCTTGTATCATCACCATAACTCTCAACTCAGTATTTCATTATTCACTCAGCTTAGGAAATAATCTTTGATTGTCAAGCAGCAGCAGAGAAAAGCAAACATTTCGAATTGTAAAACATGACTGAGATAAATTAAAAGAAGTGGGCTCAACCACACATTAAACACAAGCTAAAAGGTACAAAAGGAGACAGGGATCCAATGCTGCCCTGGTGCCTGAAGATAGAGCTGATATGGCACCAAGCTCAGAACTGAATGCAGAAGTCCCTTCTTGAGCCATGTGTGGGATAGTCGCACAGAGAGAAACAGACTCACATTTACTCAGACCTGATAGAGGCCCCATTAGGTATGAAAAGACAAATCTGTCTGCCAGTCCACACACTTGCCAGCCTTGTTTTTAGTAAGACTATTCACAAGGAGAAGGTCTACAGCAGTGTCAGTAACAGGTTTTAGGATCTGTTCAACTATCTATGCTGGGGAATTCAAGGCCTCCAACTTTTGTCATCTGTATTATGGGCGAGATCTACTCTTACTGGTTCCTTACAAATCAGAGTGCAATTCAATCTTTGAAGTGTGTGTCTCGATTCTTTCTCTTCTTCAATTTCTAGAACTACTCACAATTCTTTCAAATGCATGAAGAAATATTTCATGATTGTCCAAAATTCTTTCAGAGAGTTCTTACATAACAGATCTACTTATATTTTTCATGCAGCCCCTTTCTAGTATTTATTCTGAATGTTGTTTTCAATTGTAATGTTGTTTACACTGTCATTAATAAAGGATGAAGCACTATAATTATTTCATTTTATTTTCTCATGTTATTCTCTGTTAAATAGTCACTAGAAAATTCAAAACTCATTCATTTTGTCAGATATTATGTACAACTATAGTTTGAAAAATACTCAAAGTGAAGTATTTGTATTAATGAGAACTGATACATAGAATTCACCTCAACCAACAGTCCCACATTGGAAAGCATCATTAGGCTGTAAGTTATTTTCCTAGAGAAAGTGAAAAAATAGTCTTAAGTAGGTTTCAGATTCCTGTTTAAAAGGTTGAAAAGTTATAGTTTAAACAGTTGGCTGCCAGGGTGCTGCTGACTCATATTCAACTTGCCATCGACCAGAGCCCCCAGGTCACTTTCTGCAAGGCTGCTCTCCAGCCCCTCATTCCCAGTCTGTCTGTGCATCCACGGTTGCCCCATTTCCAGTGCAGGATCTGACATCTGCCCTTGTTAAATTTCTTACAGCCCTCTAATTTGTCGAGGTCTCTCTGTAGGGTTTCCCTGGATTTGAGGAGCTCCTTCCAGTTTTGTACCATCTGTGAACTTGCTTAGTATCCCCTCCAGTCCTGCGTCCAAGTTGCTCATGAAGAGGGCCAGACATGTCTTGGGGTGCTTTAAGCACAGAACTGCCCACTGGTTGAGGGAGGTGATTGTCCTGCTCTACTCCACACTGGTGTGGCCTCCCCTGGAGTCCTGTGTGCAGTTTTGGGTGCCACAAGACAAGAAGGATATAAAGCTGTTAGAAAACATCCAAAGGAGGGCTATGAAGATGGTGGAGGGCATAGAGGGGAAGCCATATCAAAAGTGGCTGAGATCCCTTGGTTTGTTCAGCCTGGAGAAAAAGACACTGAGGGGAGACCTCACTGCAGTCTACAACTTCCTAGAGGAAAAGGAGGGGCAGGCACTGATCTCGTCTCTCTGGTGACAAGTGACAGGACCTGAGTGAATGGCATGAAGCTGTGTCAGGGAGATCTAGATTCAGTATTTGGAAAAGATTTTTCATCCAGAAGGCTCCCCAGGGAAGTGGTCACAGAACCAGCCTGCCAGAGTTCAAGTAGTGTTTCGACAACGCTCTCAGGCACATGGTGTGACTCGGAGTTGTCCTGTGCAGGGCCAGGAGTTGGACTTCCATCATCCCTGCAGGTCTCTTCCAACTTTAACACATTGAGTAACAGCTTACCATGACACAAATAGCTCTGAAGGATGCTTTTTTCTCCCTCATGGGTCCAAAACTTTATGTCAGTAGATGAAAACAACACCAGACCTAATGTAACTTAATATTGCTACTTACTATAACAAAACTCTGCGATACAGTGACTAGTCAAAGGCTGCATTTAAAGTGGGAAATGTATAAATCACTTAAAGGATAAGGTACAATGGTCCAATCTTCTGCAAAAAGTCAGACATCCCAGTTTAATCTATTTGTCTTTCATGCTACATTAAGTTCATCTGTGAATAATTTAAGTAGAACATAATTTTTCAGGCGATAAATAAATTACACCATGTTTTCACATTCCCAAATTTTCTATCCAGACATCATTCTCTACCAAATGAACTTTTGGACTTATTGCCCATCTCCTCAATGCATTTTTAAACTGTATGCTGACCTGCAGGCCTTAATTCTTCCAAGTTCAGTCACTGACTCAGGCTCCTAATATTTAGATGGCCACTTTGGAGATGCAACCTCTCTTCCTTGACTTCCAAGTTTTCTTGAAGACACAGTTAAATGATGAAAGACAGGTGGCATGAAATGTAGGCCAAAGGGTAGGCAATCTTCACTGATGCCCACATACTGTCAGCTCATCAGTCTCCCCACTAGTCTGGGAGATGCAATGTTTGTTTTTCACACAGCAAAATAAGAGAGAAAATGGATTTTTTTTTTACTTTAAAGGACAACGTAATAACAATCAAGAAAATCTGTAAGTTGGGCTACAAAACAGGTGTACAACCCAAAGCTGTACTTGTTTATGTTTTCAAAATTAATAGGTGTTAATTAAAATTAAAGCTGGGAGTGTCCTTTTATCAGTTCATGATCATGATTTAATGCTTGACCAGTTCAACATAAATAAATAAAAAATATGTTGTTGCCATACTTGTTTGCAAACCCAAAGCAATAACAGCTTTTGCTGAGGTGAAATAAATCTGTGTTACTGAAGTACTGTAAAGCACAACATATTAAAGATCCAATCAATCCACCTCTCACAGCAGCCTGTAGTAGTACTGCAACTGATTTCAATGAGAGCTGTGTCAGTCTCTAAGAAACCTTTGCGCATGCTCTCTGCTAACCCTCCTCCCCACCCAAACAAAAAACACTGAACTCTGCTCTTGTCTTCTGGTTCAACATCATGTCTCTCCCCTCCCTCCTTCTGCTGTAATAAATATTCCCTCTCTATCCCTGTTACTGACAATAATGTAGGTGAACTCTGCACCACATACATCTGTCATTATTAATGACCACAGTGGAGAGAAACGATAGCTCACTCTTAGGAACCAAAAGGGCAAAATGCTTCAGAATTTTCCATTCACATTTTCTTTTTTAAGCATACTTGCTTGGTGACTTTCCAAAGTCATGAGCATGACTCAAACAAGAAAAATATCTCAGTGTTTAACCTTTGCATAGAAAATTATTTGTTTAAACAGAGGGCACTTGTTACTTGGAAAATCTCATTTGCTTATAATAATGCTATCCACAGTATTTTGCAGAATACAGTAATACAACAAGATGACTTAGTCCACATGGTAAATAATTTTGTTCCTAGAAGCATTACATTTCTTTCAAACAGAAGGCTTAAAATGGGATTGGGTTTTTTTGCCACTCATTCCCCTACCAACATTGCTAAACTAGAAAGTACAAGACAGCATCTGAACTAATTGTGAAAAGTGCTGCTGGAATGGCTGTGACTGTAGGACTCGTACTGTACCCTGAGCTCTTTCAGAAAGGCTGTCCTGATAATAGCACTTTACTGGGACTGAATGTAAAGACTAGTTCTTTACAGGCAGCTGATGAAATCTTGAATTTTTTTTTCTCCTGAGACCAGAAAGAAAATTTGAGAAGCTACAGCAGTTTAAACTGCATTGCTGCATATGCCTTTGTCCCTAACATAATGACCTGCTCAGCACACCAGGTGCTTTCCATGTACAGAACACATTGCATAAAGGTGCTGCATGGGAGGGACAAAACATTTGTCTCTAGTAAATTTAGTGTTTGGAAACACTGCATCTCACACAGTGCAGGGGCTGTTTTATAACACAAACTACCTACATTACTAGTTTTTTTGCTCAACACATACAGGCCCAGAAGTCTCCTCTTTCCTCTAACATTTACATCTAACATCTGCAAATAGCTCCAGATATTTTCCTATCAGATATTATAGCCTCAAGTGAGACTTTGTAATAACCATTTGTTAGTTATGCTAGGTGTGCCTGAATGGACAAACATACTTAAGAGCAAATGTAGTGTTTGTAATGGCAAACATGCACCAAAAAAACCATGTAAATGCTAGTCATTATGAGGTGACAAAAATGTTACCTTCTGCTTTTCTAGTTCTATATTACTTCATGAACACATTATTTTTTTTTGCAATGGGTTAAAACTTCTATTTACATTCCATGTAAGCTATATGCTATACATATCAGTCACTCGTCTTTAGCATTTATGTTGATGAAACTTGTCGTGAAGGTTATTTTGACTTACTAGAAATGGGCCTTTTCAGAACATAAATTTTAAGGCTTAAGCAGACACGTGTTAAAACCACTAATATGTTCTGCTAAGTCTCTCTTGTCTTCACTCAGCCTCCTTACAAGGTTTTAAGCAGTTTTATTGACATTTGAAATTCTGAAAATGTCAGCTCTTGGCAAGTGTCACAGTCTAAAAGTGTTATTAGTAGTTCTCTTAGGAAGTGTAAAAGAGTATTTTATAAGAACAATTTTGTCTTTCAACAAACCTTTTGGAAATGATGTGATAACCACAAATGCTGCACAGGAAAGAAAATAAACTGCAGATTCCTCAAATCATATTTAAGAAACAATTTTTTAGCAAAGTTATAATATTTGGTGACTCAATAGTCTGCATTCAAGTTGATACAATCACCACTTCCCAAAGTGTTTCTAGGGGGAGTAACACTCTGAGAAGGAAACCATTCTCACAATACTCTGCCTCATTTCTCCCAGCATCTCCCATCTGCTAGGTAAGTATTTGAGGACTCTGACCCCAGACCTTCTCTAATAACAGTCCCTCCAGTCATTTTATGTTTGCTTGCAGCCAAAGAGGTCTCCTGAGTGTTTTAGTCCCGTAATCCATCTCTAAGGACACTGATCCTTCTAGTATGAATGAGCACAGAAATGCCCTGGACTGCACCTTCTCCCTTCTCTTTGCTTGCACACACCATCACTGCTGCTGTGGAAGCCAAGTTGTGGTGGGGATTAAAGTACATCAAAGGTGGCTCATTTTATTACCCTATGAACAACGTATTAAAATCATCCTTGACAGAGGGGGAAGAGATGTGTATCCCACATCTCAGAGAGTTAAGCTGCATGTGTGGGTCCCCCGGTAGGAAAATATCAATGGCACATTGCAGTTCCTGTGCTCCATCTTTGAACAAGCAAAGACTCTCCAGGGTCAGGGGAAGCCCTGTGACTCCTGCTGGTCACCCCATCTTACTTCATGGTAAGTTATTTACAGCTCAAATGTCTCAACATATCATGGGGGCTGGGGGAAGATATGAGAGGAGAAGCATCTCCCTTACTTTGTATAGCAGTACACTTGAATTCCAGTGCGTTCATTCAAATGCTGAAAGAGTCTTACCTAATTTTCAAACCACAAAAAATGCAAAGATCCATCAGTAAGTATCATAGGAGCACAAAAATCATTAATTCCACAAAATTGTTCTGAAAGATTAGTGCGAATCACTTTATCCTTAAAACTGAGAAAACATTGTGGTTTTAAATACTCAGTATTATCATCCAAGCAAATTGGCCCAGGTCAAATGAGCAAATCTAAAAAATGAGATCACTAAATTTTCTCAGCTTGATAGCTTAGTAATAAATAATGTGCTTCTATTCAATCTGTACATTAAGTCTTTTATGTGGCCTTAAGGCACAGTCTTACGGCCATGGCCATTACAGGGTAGCCATAGAAACTGACACATTTATTTCTTGGATTAGTGTGCCATTGAAAATATTAATATAATGCAGTAAATGGGGATTTAATCTAATCTACTGATGCTAGGCTGAAGTTACTAAAAGGTTGTATGCTTTTCCAGTGGAAGAAGGATTATATTTGTAGAGTACAGCTGATGTTTTGGTTACAAACACCATTTAAACAATCTATCACATTTCACATAGTCCACTGATTCAAAAAGGTTATATCAAACACATAAGTATATCCACCAAGCAGGTACCAGTTTCATATCATAAACCTTCTTGTCAAAGCTAAAATGTCAAAAGTGGAAGTCATAACGGAAGAGAAAACAGAGATGCTCTGCATATTGTGTAAGCAGGGCAAGTGAAACAGCATCTCACCCTGCAAATATGCAGGGCTGTACTTCATGGACATGCCATTAGCAGCAAAGCCTATACCCATACTACAATCAACATTGTTATTCACATTGGAAAAAAACCAAAAAACAAAAAACAAAACAAAACAAAACAAAAAAACAAACCAAAAAAACCCAAAACCACCAATGTAAATAAAAGATTTTTAAAAATCTTAATTCTTGGTTTTCTTAATTTGTAGCCCTGTATCAGGTCTCCATAAATATTAGGGTTCCCATTTCAGCAGATCACATTTGACTCCAGTTCCTTGTAATATTTCATAGTACTCAAATTCTGACTACCCTTTACACTGCAGTATACTACATAAATTCAGAAGATATATTCTGACAGATGAAGCATTGTTGAAAAGCTAAGTACAGCACTTTGTCCTTGAAATGTTAACATGTAATGCCATAAAGTATTCAAATAATAATTTACTCAATCTTTCAGGGTAATTAATTAAAACGGTTTAGGTGTTAGAGAAAATCACCTTGAGCTTATAAAATTGGAATGCCTTCTCTTTTCTTCTCTGCATGCAAGCTGTTCCAATGGACTTACCACATGCTTTCCCAGTTATGGTTTTTGATTTCAGCAGATAATAAATAGCCAGGATCTAATTTTGCCATGTCAAAACCGATTATGTTTCACAAGAAAAGGTGGAGTGCTCACCTACCAGATGAAGGTGAAACATAAAACCACTTTTATTTATGTGAAGTGTCCAAATTCAACTCAGCCTGGCACTAGGTACTGGGAGTATGTAGACTTTAACTGTCATATGAATTTATGCATCCCTGGAAAATGTCAAATATAAACATAAATTTAATCAAGGAATGGAAACCTTTATTATCAAAGAAATAAACACAGTATTTGACAACTAATGTAAATTATCTTAATCCATTTTTCACTTATTTTTCAGAAGGTCAAAGAAAAGAAGAAGAAACACTGAACAGAGACATGGCTGATGAAAATATTTCAGGCAAGTCCCAGTCCAATTATTAATGCTGATGTTCCAAAAGGAATTTGTGCTCTTTAGCAACAGCATTGCATTCACATGTGAGAGTTCCTTTTCCCATTCATTACAATGGGATAAAACAGAAGGCTTACAACAACAGATAAACAAGCACTCTGTATTATTCTGTAGTTTTCCTCAGTTGAGTAGTCTTTGGACAGCATTTTAATGGCTGAAAAAAACCCTGCACATGATGAATAAGGATGCCATTCTCAATTAACATGGACAAAGGATCATAGCCATATTTGGCAAATGAGGTAGCTGTGGTGTAAGAAAAGCAGGAGTATTCACAGACATTGCCACATACATCACTGTCCGCAAATCAAAACAAGTTAATGACATTTTTGTACATCTGCCCAACTACATGACTACACATTAGTCTGGCAAGTACTTATTAGACCCAAATTAAACAGCACAATGATTACAGTTCATATTTACTAAATATACTGTTATTAATTTATACAGCACTAAATATGGATGCTACCAGCATATAAATAAATGATGAGTACTGAACCAAAACAGCCAAAGTTACAAAATATATTATCTTCATTAAATATGTCTCAGTGCTACAAATGCCACTATACACAGAGTTTCCATTAAAATATATACCGTGGGGGAGGAAGCATCAACTGTTATCCATTCTCCACAACAAGTGCACCGACAACACACCCAATCCCAACAGCTCCCCTCTCAGTCAGCCTTCGCATCGTGCACTGGTACAAACAAAGTCACCAACACAGAAACACCAGCACCCATGGAACAGATGGGTGTCAGATGAATAGATCCCAATTCCCAAAACATTCCAGGTAAGATCAGCTACCACAAAACTTATCTACTAAACCCACATACCATCTGAAATATATTGAATATCTTATATATATCAATTCTATACTTTGGCCATGCAAATTGAACAAGATCTCCCACATCACTGAAGTCCAGCAAGAAGTCTGAAACTCATTGGTGAACAATGGGGCAAAAAAACCACAGTTCAATCCATACCCAGTAAAGACTGGGATGTTACAACAAGGAACCTCAGCCAAGGAGGACCAGTAGCACACACCAGAAATCCCAGATGTTCAAGGTTAGAAAACTCTTTGCTATGCAGAGATGCCTTCAACATGGAATTTATGTCCCAACAGTTATGCACAAGCTTAGCATACCATGCATAAACTTCACCATCTTTTTAATAAGATGTTACATTAATTTTAGATGCTTGGCAGTCACAAACTAAGGCACACTGGCAAGCCAGATGAACAAAGAAAATAATACTTTGAGGAAACATATGTTACCTATCTCTACTGCTAAACTGTCCATGCCAGTATTATGGAGGATTCCTATCCCAAAGCTTTGCCTGTAGTTAATCTTTAGAAAGCAACCAATACAGACCTTTGTCACAATCACACCTAAGTTTCTAATTTAAATATTAACTCCAAGGCAGTTTTTTGAAGATGTTCTGAAGATTGAGAAAACTGGTGTCTCATTTCTTTAACCCAGAAGTCTTGTTTATCCATTGTTAACAACCTGGATCCTGAAAGATATCACTGCTAAACTTGCGTATTTCTTTCTATCATATCATTAATTATTTGTGAAAAGTAGAACTTGGCCACACTTTATTTCTGTTTCATAAAAGATTTGGCTTTAATCAGATTTTTTTTTTTAAAGATCTCACTTTTCACTTTTATGGGATCAGTTTTCCAACAATTGAGCTTATCAGACACATCTACACTGCTAGTAATTCAAAACCTTGGCATATTTATTGATTCCAAAAACCTATTACATGATATCGCTTACATCCCTGTATTTGATTAGACTGAGTTATTGGGGGAACTAACAAAAGATTACTCAGAACTCAGCAGAGAGCTTATATAGATGTCATCTTACCTGACATCTAAACTATTTGCTCTTGCACCTTTATTTATAAGTGTTGCATACACAGAGCAAGTTTTGCACAAAACAAGTATCTGAGGCAGCTTTGCCTCAATTTTTTTATTCCACCATTAAAAACCCTAACTATAAGAGATAGGTTGTAGGTATAAAACATTTATAGTCTTCTTTCAGAATATATTGATGAACAACTACAGAAAGTTGTATCGATGAGTAAGATGTATTATGACTGAACATCATCCAAGTTCAATTTAAACCTGAGCTATATACTACCTCTGAATATAGCATGTATAAGATATTTATATGTGAATATAAATTATACACTTCTTTGGACAAAAAAATGCCAATAAGTTTAAAATATGAATATGTTAATTAGATTTAAATTCATCCATTATAGAAAATATTTTGACAAGTATTCTAAGAATAGTGTTTTTAAAACAGTTCAATGCATTAAATATATGCAAATTTTGACAGTCAAAAATGCATACTGCATATCTGAGATACTATCATTCTTCACAATCATTGCAGCCTCTAGCTAGATACAGATTTTTCATGACAGACAGAAACACTTCCTTCTGTGTATCTCATATTCTCAGATTTCTACTTCAAAATGATTCCTGAAACACTTTTAAAGCCAGACTTAGAACTACTGCAAACTAGAATGGTTGCTATATACTCCAGTTAGCCAAGCCTGCCAATGCTGAACCATATTCAATCTCACTTTCTAAGTAGAACTGCTTGCCACTAGAATCACATCCACTGGTGAATTTCAGGACATTTTATTTTTTAATTACCTGCATTAATAGTGCATATATAGGGTATTTCCAAAATATGCCTAAGGTAGACATATACATGGGATTTGCACACACAAACACTTAGAACCCATATCAATTTGAAGTATACTCTCTAATTTGAAAAATCCCCATGTAACTGTAGGGTGCAGTTTCAGAACTGGCTAAAACCCATTTAAAGTTGTAACTAAAAGGTGAATTCTGTCCCCTCTTAGCTTGGTTCTTGTCCTACAGTCACACAACAAACCAGAGCAGCTCACCAATTAAGACAAAAACTTTGTATGAAAGACTAGAAAGCTGTAATGTCCATTTGCTTTCAAAGCTGAGCATCTTTACACAAAGGCATCCTGTGTGGGCATGGATATATCTGCATGGAATGCTACTCTACAACAGGCAGAGTAGCATAAATTCACATTATCCAGGCCCACAGCACTCAACCACACCCACACTCTGCTGCAGATCACAGCAGCAAAACTGTAACATTGAAGGAGGTCAAGAAACAGATCAAAGGAACAGTGAACAAACTCTCTGTATCAGGAAAATACACTGATTCTTTAATTATATGTATCTACTTCTGCAAGGATTTTGAATTTGAAATGGAGATTTAAAGGAAACATTAAGAGGAAATTTTTACAAGTAGTAACAGTTGGTCTTCGAGATGTCCCAGGCAGGCAGCAGGCAGCAGCCTGAATCACACTGTGAGAGCATCACAGCTTCGTGTGAGTCACATGTTTCTGAAAGATCCGGTGAGAACATGTGGATGGAAAGATACGTAATTGTTTTACAACAAAAACAAGTTTTCTGGCATGAGTTTCCCTCAGCTACTGAAGTTAAGTGTAAGTTCCCTTACAACCACCAACACTCTTTATCCTACTTACCAGGAAAAGGACCTGAAGGGAATCTTACAGGGGCTATTGGAGAGAGGCAGTGGGTTTGTGGGTTTGTGCATTTGTTTCTTACCCCAGATTCACAGCTTGTGTGGTCCTGTGTCTTGCTAATGAAATTCCCTTTGCATTGATCCAGTACACAGGGAAAATAAAACTAACTGATTATTTTTTGAGGCAAGAGTAACTCAAATGAACCTCAGCCACAGTTTTGCAACTGCAGGAGGGCCAGACAAAATGTGATGTGGTAAGTGTGATAGCTAATACTGATTAACGTACTTATAGGAAAAACAACATTCAGTAGAAAATGAATTTAATGTTCTCAGTAAAATTTCTTTAGGGTCAGTAAGTAGAAAATGCAATAATCTTGAAAATTAACCCCAAGTGTATCATTTTGTTAATAGAAGAAATGTGTAGGATAGCTAAACCACTAAATTTTATGTAATGTTTTATGCAGGGGAAAAGGGTACCTAAGACAGGGTTATATAGCTCACCTGAGGCCAAATCACGGTCCTTGAAGAATGCAAAACTCCTCTGGACATCAGTGGCATTTTTCCTAGGGTAAGAGCTGCAAGGCCAAGCCAGTCATTGAAATACTCTGGTACCACACGGCTCTAAAAGCCAAAGCAGTGATAATGGCAGAAGAGCTCTTATTTCTGTACCATAAAAAGAAATTTTCCAGAGACGTTATTACATTTAAATGTATTCTGATATTGCATTCTGCTTTTCCATCTCAGCAGACACTGTTCCATCTGAACAAGAAGGACATAACATAGAGCACAGTATTTTCTATTAAATATAGTTATAAGGGAAGAATAACAACCTTGGAATGACTCACTCGCAGGACCAATTCATAGGTTACACTGAATGTGAAAGGCAGTTTCAGAGCAGTGGTGGAAGAAAAGGAGTTTTATAACAGAGGTGATGCAAACTAATTTGGAGACTCAGATACACAGAGAACTAATTTGGAGACTTGGATACATAGAGAAGTACACAATGTACTATAAACACTTCAAGGGAGGAAAGAATAGGGTCTTTTTCAAATACAGTGGTATATGCAAAAATAAATTCCAATTCTGTTCAATATCCAAACCATTACAAATGTTGAAACATATTAAAAATTCAACACTAAAAAGACAGCAGCTTTGTACTTGTGCTGCACCGAGTCTAAGCACAAGATACTAAGAATGGGAAACCGTATTAAGGCAGAATTGGTGACAGACATTGGCAGTCCTATACAAGTGGTTCATACAGAATGTAATGAGATATTCAGGAGTGTATTTCAACCCATATAATGAAGCACCGAGAGGGTAAAGTTTTGCACGTGGTGGCATTACTTCCCAGGATAATGGGAAAAAATGGTAAGAAAATACAAGATTTGTTTAATTCTTTCAAAAACATCTTGCCACAGTTCTGCATCCTAGATGATACAAATCTTTGTCAGGACACATATAGTGAAGTTCACCTTTTAAAATCCAATGCAACAGACTCAGCACTAGTTCTGTGTAAAAACAGCATCTTCTACAAAGGAACTGTACCATAAAAATTGATGCTCATGAAATGTTATTATAATCTAAAGTCTAAAACCACAAAGCAAGAAAATTCTGAGTTAAAATGAAACTTCATCCTTAGCCCACCCAAAAGTGTTTAGATATAGCAAGGTTTGCCAAAAAGTAATAATCCTATATACAAAATATGTTGCCATCACTAGAAATTTCAAACTAAATATGGAATTCCAGTTCTAATTCTTACCTTTCTCTTCCCTACTTTTATGGGTATAAACAAGTCCTTTCATTACTTCAGCACTTGTGTGGTTAATAATCTTAAGATAGTTCTTTTAACTATTTCTGTGTAGCAGAATTTATTTGCCAGCTTCTCAGCTAAACAAGCAACCCCAAGAAGAGCAAAAACCAAAACCCAAATAGTAAAATTATCTTTATGGAGTACTATGGAGTGGCCTTGAAGGAAAAAGAATTCACATAACTGAGCGGTCTGCTCCTTGTACTTCAAACTCATCAGCCTTTTTTTTTTTTTTTTTTTNGACTTTTTTTTTTTTTTTTAAGGGCTAGAGGCGTAAGTTATTGAACCACCAGATAAGGACTGAAATAAGATCTGCTGTTGAGGAAGAACGAGGTTCTCATCCAAGTTACAAGATAACAAACTGTGATGTGGAGGAGAGTGATTTTTTCAGAGATGGGGGAGGAAGGGGGGCGGGGAATGGGACAGGAGATGACATAGCATCTCACAGTATTTCTGTAGACCTACTCCACAATTAAATTTGTGTTGAAGGATCTCTACATCCATTTTTGGAGACTGCTCTTTCTGTCACCAGGATCTATTCTTGGTTACATTACTTTTCCCCATTTCTCTTATGTGATCTCATCTATATAATGGTCAAAAAAAGGATTTCCTGATATTTTTGGATTCTACCTTCTTAAAAGAAAGTTCCTGGTAGGAAATGGCAAATCAGACTCTGTTGCAAGATGTCAGGAATTTCTAAAGAACATGAGTGAGGAAAGTAGCAGATGAATGCAGCAATGGGATAGCTAACATGACGTTTCACGGACTAAGACAGAAAGCACTTCACAGAGAAAACGCTGCAGCATGGGGAGTTTGTTCCATGAGCTAGCAAACATTGCCTAGAGCCATGCAAGTTAACAGAAAAAGCAACATATGTACCGTAAGGACTTCTGCAAACCCACATTCACATAACTTTTAACATCATCCAGCACTACTTCAGTTGATCTGTCCTGATCCTAATAGCTCTGCTGTCATTTAAATCTGGATTTGGCTATTTTCCTTAAAGCAGACATGTTGTCACACTAGGTCTGTGAACCAGAGATTTCTGATTCACCCCAAAGAACTCAGGGTGAAAATTAGTCTGTCTGGGGCACACCCCACACTCCACACACCCCTTCTCCACTGGCAGTACAGGTACTTCAGGACACTCTGGTGGTGTCTCTTCTCATCTAAGAGTCAGCTGGTCAGCTTTTCCCTGGAGATAGTTTAGGTGTCCCTACTGGTGGAAATGGTATCCAGCTTTAGCCAAGACCAGTTAGAAAACCTTCTTTCTACAGAATATCTTCATGGTTTCTCCTGTTCTAGCACAAATTCCTAATCCTGGAGTGACAGGTACTCTAAGGTTGAAATTCACCAGTCTTTTCAAAGTTCAGCATCTGTGTACGGTGAATACTTGAAACATAAAGGGAGAAAGGAGTGTCTCGGCAGAACAAAAACTGGTGTTCAGTGATGACAAAATACAAACACATTCTTGAACCAGCAAAAGGGACCACAGACCCAGCTCTTTTGCTTAGATGAGTTCCTTAAACACTCAGTGCTCCCCTTCCCTGCTCTCCTCTCCCACACTTGACTGAACACTCAGCTACCAGTGTGTGTGAAAAGCTCATGTTTCCTCAAAAAATTTCATCCTTACCCAGGATAGCAGGACATGAAGATCATTACACTCTCCAATTCAGAATATTCTGTGATTCTGTGATTCTATTTTTAACTACTAAGCTTTGTACAGGTCCATTACAGGCTCTGTAGTAATAATAAGGAAAGATTCTGATGAGTGAATGGTAGAAAATTAACTTCCAGACCTGGTACATCAGTGTGCCCCGTTGCTTCAGAATATGCTTACACCTCTAACAAAGAGCTTCCAGCATTGCTAGAATCCCAGGCAACCGTGTAGGAAGCAGCAGGTTAAGGGCTGTCTCTGTTGTAATAAACTTGTTCCTAGAAAGTCTGCAGTCCTCTCCTTCAACCAAAACCTTCTAAATTCCTTCTGAATTCAGAACTATTTTACTATGCAGTAAATATTAACATTCAAATTTTGAATTTCCAAAAAGAGTTAATAAAACCACAGCCAAGTTTAAGAATGCTGCTTTAGTATTTCCACTGTAGCATTCTGTTTGAGAAAGTCCTCTGTCTGAGAAAGCATTCTTAAAAGCGCAATGGATTTGCTGAGTAATGTATTTTTCCTTTTCAAAAATATTTTTTCTCTGAGCTTTCATTATTATATACATGGACTCCTCTCTAGCTCCAAAGAAAAATATTATATGACGAGCCCTAAGGATTTGTAAACTAAATCCCCTGGTTTTACTAGAACTGAAATAATTTATACAAATTTAGAAAGTTTAGTATAAGCATACATTTAACAGATGTCTCTTTAATTATTTCTATAAGCATAGT
The DNA here is from genome assembly GCA_013397055.1 of Pachycephala philippinensis. Taxonomy (NCBI): domain Eukaryota; kingdom Metazoa; phylum Chordata; class Aves; order Passeriformes; genus Pachycephala; species Pachycephala philippinensis. The sequence goes on along the minus strand of VWZT01009485.1, from coordinate 334,837 downwards.
AACTATATATATGATAATAAATACATGCACAATAGGCTTTCTCTTACTTCACAATTGTAGGTTTAACTATAGCACATGTGACTGTAATTTTGGTCACAATATCTGTATTTAGAGTTTGAGTATTTTTAGCCTTAAGGAAACTCAACCAGCTCCATTATTTGCAGGATAACTTTTGAATTCAGGAGAAGAAAAGATATTGAGATAGAGAAGTGCCTTTTGTTCAGAGATAAAGTGTTGAAAATACTAAGGCCTTAACTTATGCTTGAGTTCCTCAGCCCAAAATGGGGGCATCGTGGCAAAATAATAACACAGGTATTCCCATGTTCAATCCAAAATCCATAGAATGTAATGCACGCATCACAACAGCCTGCATCAAAGTGTCAGAAGGAAAGGATTGGTAAGAGAGAGCCCAAGATCTTCCTAGCCACACCAAGACTTGGTCCTCACTTCACTCACCATGACAAAACTCTCCCTGCTACTAAAAAGAAGTTAACTCTGCAGCAGGAAAATCTGTGCAGCAATGCTGAAGAGACTCGGACACTCCTAACAGACAACACCAATGAATGGCATGGATATGATCCAATGAATCAGCAAAACCCACACCAAGAAGAATTATTTTTGAAAGAATGTTATTTGGGTTAGAAAGTCATGAGGTCAAAATGTAAAAAAGTGCCAAATCTGGGGCTGCCTGAAAGTTTTAGTCTGGTGCCATTTGCAACTGCATTAATAATAAAGTTGCAATGGCATGATCACTCATTCCACATCCTCTGCTTCACTCCAACTCCTGTCAATGATAACATACTAAAGGGCAAAATCGAGACATCCTTAAATCTGCCATTCCCAGCATTAAAGTGTCTGACTTTGTAACCTAACAAAGTCCTGAAAAAATGAAGTCCTCATGACATCAATGTTGCAATCTTTTCAACTTTATTTCAAGAGCTACTATGGTGATTTACAAAAATGGCCCTGGTATTTAATTTTGCACAATCTAAGTAGATTCTTTCCTCAACATTGATAAAAAAATCTGAAAATGCTTCATTTCATACAGGTTTCAAGTTTCAAAATCTGGAGTTTTCCCTGGCTTTGGGAGTCTTATGGACCGGGTACTCTATTTTTTACTCAAAAATCTTGCAACCCATAGAAGTGCCAGATTCTAATAGATCCAACCATACATCGATGTCATATATTAAGTCAGAAGTGATCTGCTTCATTAGAAATAAAGCAAATCTTGTTGGTTTTCTTCTTTGGTTATTTGCTTATTTTAAACACTCCTGAGGGTTTACTGATGTTCAAGATGCAATTGGGTGAGATACACTTTAATCCAGCACAGGAGCTCCACATAGGTGCCAGCATGTTGTCAGACCATTTGGTGTGCCTTCAACAAGTGGTGAACATCCTTCCTTCCTACACTTTTTACACAAATATAACCTGAAAGTCAGAGTTGGCCTTACACAAAGGGTGAAAGAGCAGAAGGCAGTCAATTTGCTTTTCATTCAAAACAAACCAGGAGAAACCAGGAAAGAAACTTTGTCACTAAGTAACAATTCCTTCCCAGGGGTCCTCTCAGAAAAATGCAACTGTCATCCTCCTTTAGATTTTTAATGTCCCTGTACTGGAACAAAACACTAACTCAGCTAAAAGTTCCTCACAACTGTCTTGTAGCTGTGCTTTCAGTTGCTGATGCTTTATGAGCTTTAAAAAGAATACAGTCAATGCTGTGAAATGAAAAAATGAAACCTGGAATCTAATTTAAGACATCAACAAATAATTATGATTCACAATAATGAATATTTGGCTTTGTTACTTTCACCTTCAGTGTTCTTGGCTATGGAAAATAATGAGGTCTATTCAGCACTGTTATTTTGTAGTGATGTATCATTTACTGTTCTTAAGAAAAAAATATTTAAGTTGTATTACAGTTGATATCAAAATTGGTTTTACTATCAGACTTAAAACTGAGGTCTTTATCAAGATAAATCTCCCCCTAAATTGGCAGTGTTGCCCAAAAAGTATGGATCAAATCCAGTGTGAACAAGAAACCTCACTAGCTCTCACTATAAAGGAAGAAACTCCCATCATTTCCCCTTGTCTCTATAAAGGGGCAAGACTCAAGGGCAGCCTGCCTCAGTAAATTTTTCCACTCACTTTACTTTTTTTTTTTAACTGATTTTGTTCAAAGTACTCTTGAAAGAAAAAAAAAGAAAGAAGATAAACACACTTCTATTTTAGCAGTCTTTGGCCAATGTACACTTGATATGAATTTACATCATCAAAACGCTTCTTAATTGTGTTAAAATTTATTGCACACATTTTTCTTCCAGAATTCACAGCAACCTTTTGCTTTACAGTCCATTCTTCACTTGCATGCCCTTTTTCTCTCTCATTGGAAAATATATCAATTGCTTATTAAAAAAAAGAAGTATTTTGGCATGGCTGACCTGTAGAGATACAGAGCTAAGCAGAGTCAGTGAATCCACTCACTCTGATATGCACACATGATATGCAATTAAAATCTCCATTCACATTCCTACGGGGTTGTCAATCAAGAGAAAAGCCTTTTTGACAACATGCAGTGAAGCGTACCAACTAACTGCTGAACAGGAACTTAAACAGTAACAGCTTTTGTTACTAGCAAGAACGGATTTTACCAAGATTGGGCTCGGTTTCTAAAGAAATAATTATGTTAAAATTTTGGGGGCTTTTCATTAAAAATTAAAATGTGTCACAAAGCTATTGTGTGTGAAGCTATCATATTATGTAATACATGAGGGTTATCAGATTTATGTGAAAAAAAATCCCTCTCTAACCTTTCTTGGCTGTAGGAAACAATTTATCCTTTCATATTTAGAACAATGAACAATGATTACAAGCTGGTTTTTAGTGAGAAGAGAACATTATTCTAATTGCATGTTGTCTATTTGGTAGGCATCGAGTATCTTTTATAACGTTACATTATGAGCTGCCCAGACACAAAAACTAACACTGAAAAAGGTCTGCTACTGCCAAAAATGATACTATGAACAATTTATTACTGATACACTGGGAAATAATTGTAAGTATTTGCAACTCCTTGAAAATATCCTAACTTTCAATTTACAGAGGAAAACAGAGGAAAAGTCTTTGATAAACATTGACGATGATAACATTTACATTCTAATACCCAGTCCCGTTATGCACAACTCGTAAGAGCATTAGGGTGCTTTCAAATCCAACCTGTAAAGGTAAAACCATTAAAAATACATAGATTGTTATTAATCCGATGTTTGTGTTTTGAGCACTAACCTTGAATTACAGTTTTCAAACATGCTAATATTATTAAATATTGAAATATTTGCCCTCTTGCTTATCACACTCTTTAACTGAAGAGAGAGCAGATGCATCCTGACTATTAACAGTCATGACAAATTGCCTTACTAATGAATGTTACACACTGAAAGTGCCATAACTGATTAAACTACAATTTCCCACTACCAGATAGAGAGAGACTTGGGAACTCCAGCAGTGGACAACTCTGATGTTCTGCCAACAGGCCTTCGGGGCACAGTGTGGTATTTAGAAAAACACACTGTAAATTCCATATGAATATATTCTAAAAGACTATGTGTATACAACAGGTTTTAAAGAACATTAGATGAAACAGCTTAGGTTCGTAGCCGATGAGCCATGCAAAATGGATGTGTTTTAACAATTTTAGAATCATTACAAGGCCGCGTTGGAGAATATTTCTGTTGGGTTCCTCTGCCCCTCTCCCCACCTCCCCAAACATTGCTTGTGCTTTGCTTTCACATAAAATCTTTCTTTTGTCAGTCTCTTTGTCGGTGCAAAATTGGCAGTGGTTCAAATTCAAAGTACTCCTATTCATTTACTGACCATTAAACCAATGTCATTCTAGTTCACATCAGCCAGAGAGCTAAGCTCTGAAAAACATAAAAGGCTTGCTTCACCACTGACGAATAATGTGTACATTTTTACAGAGCTTAAACCTTAATGCTTTGCCTGAAACTAACAATACAGTATACCTTATCATTCCTTTTTCACAAGCAGGCAGCTGCTGAAACGCTTGCCACTTCAAAATATCAATTGCTTGCCAGAGTTGTCCTCAACACACCCTGTCAAACTCATGTATATTGTGCAACGAAAATGGTGCAGGACTGAAAGCTAGAAATTGTGTCAAATTCTGCTGTAAGGGTATGATGTGCAAAGAACAATGTATGACAACCGTAGAGACTACAAACAATAGCAATGGAGCCAGACACTACATATATCACAACTGTGCCTGTACATATTTTATTGTATGTATTATATATTTAAAGCATGACAAACGTGTCATTGAAGCTATGTGCTACACCAAATAGAAACCCTTCAGCTAGTTATGCTTTTTCATTTCTCTTGATGGAAATGTAGTGGTATTTTTCTGCCCTCTAAAAATTTGTTTGTAAATCACACAGCACAAGAAAAAAAATCAGGTTTTCAAAATGAGTAACAGAAAACAAAAGACAATACTACAGGATGAGAAAATGAGATTTTGTTCAATTAACACTTTTGCTTTTCTCCACGGACACAGAGCCAGGCTACCTTAAAGAATATCTGAGGCTATGCAAGACAAATACAATATCACTACACCCATAAATTACAGTGTACCTAATTTTAATGTAGATAAGTGCTGGCCTATTGATTTGCATGTTGCCCTGGCAAAATGGAAATCCCATGTGAGTATGTTCTTTGTCTGTAGAAAATGCATTTTAAAAAAACCTTTATGAATACAGCAATCTATGCTAAAAAGGAAAGCATAAGTAACTAGTATAAAATTATGTGTGGAACCTAGGGGAAGTAGTGCTCATGTACACACATGTATACATGCATCTCTCTGTGCATGCATGTGTCAATGCGTGTTACACTGTCACATAGTTTTGTAGCACACAGAATTTCTACAAAGTGTCTAAAGTAATGAAAATTCAGCCTCTAGACAGAATCTTAAATTAGCTGAGGAAAAAAATGAGAACTGCCAAACTAAGTAAGAAAGCAAGTTAATCATAAGGCGACCATGAAATGTTAGTCTTCAAAAAACAACACATAGTTGTGATGAAAAAGAAGTGCTGAGGAGGAAAGATGAGTGCAGCAGCCCACAACAGCATGTAGGTTGCAAAACCTGAACACACAGTATTCCATGAGGGTCATTAACTGATATAATCCTAACCAAAATGAATAGATACACCATTAAGGTGTTAATAAATATTTTGGAAAGAGAATGGGTGTTTTAGGTGCTCAGGGTTGCTGACCTTTGCTGTGTTTATTAGTGGGACAATGATGCATTATTAACACACAGCAGCTGTACCTGAACTGCTGCCATGAACATAATAGCCTTTTATAGCCATCAGGGGAGTGAGATAGGAGGCCTTTATTAACCACTACACATGATTAGCACATTATGTGAACTTTAGTAGGCAAATTATCTCTTATTGAAATATAATGTTGGTTATAACTAATTGTAAACATGATTTAAAAAACTTCTCTATGCAAAACTAAGAGTTTTACTGCCATTTAGCTAAGTGGCTAAGCCACTAAAAAAATAATTCTTCTTTTCCTTTGTTCAACCTGTAAAAACAACTGTGCTTCACAAAAACCTATTGCCCTATGATAAAAACACTGAAGTGACTGAATGACTTCCACATCTCGAATACTATTTTTCAGAACGGTAAGAAAAAAAACATAAACAGACGTTTCCAACACAATTAAGAAAACTGCTGGTGAAGAAAAAAGAACTTGTCTTATATTTTCCTATAAAGACTACAAGCAGTTCTTAAAAAATCAGTCTGAAAATACAACACCATGATTTACTTCAAAAAGCTTAATTTTGGGTAAGATTATCCCATTAGCCTTCGCAACTGAACACAGCACTGAGAGTCCATTATGAGCAGTCTTTTATGCCCTAGCAGAAAGTCATTAACATAAAATAAATCATTAGCTTTGATATTAAGCCTCTACTATCTCCAGGTTTCTATGGCTAATGTTCACAACTTTGTCTGCCAAATGATCAATTATATTTTTTGAAAGGTTATCATCCCTTCTCACCGTTATTTTTCCTTTTACTAGTTATTATTATTTCAGGTTGATGCAAACACGATGATCATATGAGAAACAAATGTTTTCTCTTATTCATGAACACAAACCTACCCACTTTTGGCAACTGTGACCAGAATACGACTTCAAAGCCAGTTACTTATAGTAAAGGACAGAAATGATGCATTCTCAGAGCAAGTTCACTTCTTTCAAAGTCAGCAATACATAATGAAGCAGAAATCTACGTGTGTGTATACATATAGAGTAGCATAGATATAACAGGAATTTACATGTTTACATAATCTTCTCTTCTGGCAGGAACTGTCTAGATAAATCTTTTACTTCACATTGCAGACTTCATACTTCCTTTACTGACCCATTTCCCTAAGTACAGGTTATCACTGTCTGATTTCAGGGTTCTGAATTCTTCTTGCATATAGAATAAGTACTGGAATTCACTGCAGATTTTCTTAATATAACAAAAATACATACCAGCTACAGTAACTTCCATTTAACCTTTAAGACCATTTAATCATCAACAACAATAGCAGGAGACAAAAGTACTACCACAGCAGCTCAATTTCCATGCTTAGCCAGCAGTACCTTTGAAAAAAGCCATTCGTGCCACTTTTGATTGGTAGAGAGTGGTTTAACAGTCAAGAATGTGAATGCTAAAACATTCTGACATTTCCACTAACCTGGATTTGTCAGATGCTCATGTAATTCAAGTATGTTTTGCAACTTAGAAAGCAGCGTGTTCCTTGGGAGGAAACCATTCAACAAGGGTCTATAGCAAATCAAATAGCAGCCCAGTGAGAAATACTAAATGAACAGTTCAGGAACAGTGTTAGCATATGTGCAATTGAAAGATAAGATATAAATATTATTAGAGCCATATGAAATTCAAGTGCTAAAAATAAACTACTTACTGCAAACATAAGCAGCAAAAGAAAACCACAGACATTACAAATGTGGATTACACCAAGATGCCTGCTGAAAAACAGTTTTAAGTTTGAAGGTCTAAATCAAGAGCTAAACATTTTATTTGATGACTTACTAACAGAAAAGTGATTGCTACCAATAAACATAAATGGCAGATACTGCAGCAGAAGGGGGGACAAGAGTTCCTTATGTGCACTCCCCACTGTGGAGAGGCAGAGTTTGGTGCTGCTGCTAAGGCTACATAATCTGTGCCTAACCATAGAATAATGCAACGCTGCCATTTTCCAACTGAACGCTGTAGGGAAAAGCGTTATGACCAAGAAAATCTCATTTGGGTTGATGTGAATTCCATGCCTGAAAGTATTTTGGAAGCATTGCTATAATTAAGAGTCATTTGGCGAATCTGATATAAACCACGTTTTGAAGCGGTTTATAACTCAACGTTTTTAATGAGAAATCATTCTTTGGGCAGAAAATTGGTATGTAGTTGCGTAGCTAAAACAGCAGAATAGACTATTTCTGTTGGAAGGGATCTACAACAATCACATAGTCCAACTGCAACAACGAAACATTTAAATTTTGGTTATATTTAAAATAAGTATTTTATTGCATGCAGTCCATGATAGACATTCAAAGAGCATGTGTCCTCTTCAAAAAGATAAACAAAGCTGCCACTAATTGCCTCTGCTGTCAGTTCCAGAAGCCAAGGTCTGCACTGATCCAGGGACTACCCTCTCACCACGCGAAGTGGTGCTTTCAGGTCGCTCTTGAGCCGTGCTGAGAGTGCAGTCAAAGGAAGCTTTTTACTTCCAACATCTAAGCTTTGTTATATCTACCATCAATACAGGATTTAAATATCCAAGAATTTTTATCTAAATCCTTCCATGATTAGGACAATTCTGTGCTTAAATATAAATTATGTTTCACACATAGTCCATTTTCAAATGCTTCTGTACATTTTTACCAAGACAAGAAAGCCCTGCTGACATGGGAATCTGAGGGCCAGAGGGTGCTGAGTTCTTCACAGTAAAGTGTGATCATCCCTAACACACCCTGAACTCAACAGGAGCTGGAACTGCCCAGTCTTCCACAGTATCAGCTTCTCAAAGTCAGCTCCAGCTGCTCTTTGGTTTAATGTAAACACCAAAGGTACTGCATGTGCTGTACTGTTTAGTTAATTCAGCATTCTTAATAATTTACTGTTTTCACTTTTTTTCATAAGACCTCATGATAGGCTGATTGAGGGTAATGCTCTAGAGATGAAACATATCGTTCTGGTATGAGAATAAAACATAATTCCTCTCAAGGTATGGATGTTTGGCAGAAAGAAAAAAATAAATTACTGCAAATGTTGTGGTTTATAGACATCTTTGAGAAAGATTTCTCAAAAGCACATACATAAATCATTTTCTGTATTCCACTAAAACTGGGATCACTTCTTTTCTGAAACACTGGAATTTAAGGAGGCGCACTTGAGACTTGCCCACAACTCTGACACTACGTACTAAGGTTTAGTAACCCAGGAAAGAAAAGTCCATTTCCATTCTTCATATGTGGTATTTTTGAAACTAAGAGACTTAACACTTGAAAATCAACAGTCAGCCCTAATGCAACTGTTTATTCTTTCCTTTATGGAACAGTAACAAATTTCAAGTATGATTCTAATGCAGTAGAGGACAAGGTATTTTTTCAAGGGGGAAAAAATACGTTCAGGATAACTAACAGGAGCATAATCTAAAACACTGTCAAAACAGTAACATAGTATTTCAGCTTTAGAGCTGTCCTTTAGAGAGCCTGCTTGCCACACTTCTGAGTTTGAGATAGAGACTGGATGGAAGCAAGCCCCTGGAAATAATGTACACTTTGTAAACAGCCATGGAACATTTTATTTAGAGTAGTCTCTATGGTAGGGTTAAGTTTACACAATAAATTACTCTAAACACTGAGTACAAATATATGCACTTTTGCTCCATGGAATTCTGATTACAAGCGGGATTGTTACCTGCTTACAAAGCACTGTATTATATCTCCTTATCCACTTCTACCCAATGTCACTCTGCTTTTTTCATTTTGAAAGGTTTTGCTTCCCTCTCCCTCCTTTCTCCTCTTTATTCCTCTTTTTAAAAACAACTACAGTCTATCATTTTACCTCTGCTGTCTGGCTGTATTTTTCCACTGCACTGACAACTACCAGTGAATACAAGAAAGATGAGTTGTAGGCTCCTGTATTTTTGAACAAGGTAGCAAATCACAGAAGAATTCAGTGCATAATTCTGCAAGGCTAACCATTGGGAGCAGTAAAGACCATTATTTTCTGCCTACTGATGGCAGAGGTCAGCATCCCTGTCATTAGCTGTGCCAAAATACAATTATATAACTGCACTTTATATGAGCAGATATCTGAAAACACTGTAAAGTTACAAGTATGAAAATTAAAATATACCAATCCTTCTTACAGTACTGATCGAAGCGGTCTTTGGAGGTGACACTTCAATAGGGAAAGCCACGAGGCTTTTATTTACTTCTCTACATAAACATTTAAACTTATCATCTGACTTCTTCAGGCAGCATGAAATCACTGGCCATATTCTATCAAATTAAGGCACTTGGATTATCAAACTTATTGCTTTTATATCATTCAACTCAATTACGGAACGTGACGCTTCCTAAAATAAACTTCAACTGAACAGACTACTTGCATTAGCCTGAACATATCTGAACTGCAATTATTCTTCAAGTTTCAAGAGGCGAACAGTATAACCCCAACCCTAAATCTGTCCAGCATAAGAGCTCCACTATGTTATTTCAAAGGCTGACCTATATACCAAAGCATACCGTCCATTCTGTCTGTTTGTATAAGAGATACCTCACACAGTTGTCATAACCAACATTGTTTGCATTGTTCTTTCACTTTTCTCTCTCCACGGGTAATGCAAGAGAAACAAGGAAAAGCCTGCATGACAATATATGCAGAGTATAATGAGCTTTCACAGCAGATAGAGAAATATTAGGCTAAGATGCTTAGAATGCTATTTTAGGTTTATAAAATAAAGATCTAAGCAGTCTTCTGAAACAAAGCCTGCCAACTGAAAATTGTAAGATAAGAGGCGATTGTTTGAATCTACATTATTTTCCTTTGGCTACAGAAAAATGCACCGTCAATACCTCCCATGCATGTGCCTGGGAACTCATATGCTACAAACAACCATCTGATCAGGGAAAAAACTAGTGCTAACAGAACAATTGCAAAACTTTAAAGCCTAAGTATTTGTGGAATACATTCTAAATTACCAGCAGCTCAAGCAGATTTCAAATGTAAAGAATCAAAGTCTAGCAAATTTGTAAAAGGAAAAACACCACCAAAACCTAGGTATGAAAAATAGGGCCAAATCCACCAGTAAGTGCCAAAAGCAAGTTTTAACTAACTTTACAAGAAGCAAGATCCCTGAGGGTCTTGAATGAGTTCTGAATGAGTTTTGCAGGTAAACACCTAATGAAGACCCCCACTCTGACCCAGAACATGGATCCATCACACTCCAGCCATCACCTCCTTTCCTGGGAGAGTTTAAAAGCAAACACTCAACCAAACATATTGAACAGAAAATTCTGCAGGCCTCTCGCCCTTCAAACTCCCTAAATACACACTGCCTGAAAATGAGTGACAGAGCAATACTGTAACATGACGACATCTTTAGAACAAGTCAGATAAGTTTTCACAGCAATGTTAATCATGCTGGGCAAAGGGAGAGAGTGGAGGGGGTGAAAAATGAAATGTTCACTAAATGTACGCCTCCAAGGGGCCTGGCAAATCTACTCTGTCCATTTAATGTTATCAACGGTCAGTGGTAAAGACATCTGAGAAAGACATTTGTTCTATACAGATATCTTATATTGAAACATTCCTGGTAAGTCTTTTCCAAGCATAAAACATATGTTTTATGACTGTGCACTTTTAAGCACATTATCAGTTCAGGCAAAGTGAAATAGAAGAGTTGCAACTTGTCTACAGAATGAGTGTCTCATTTGCATTTAAAAAGAACAGTTTGCTCCCTCATACATGGCATGACTTGAAAGAAGCTTGAACCAGCTAGTAAAGAAATTCTGAAAACGACTTTCTAAATTAATTTATTCGATTTGGAGTGCAACACACCAAAAATTATTTAAGGAACTTAATTGGAAAATGATTTAATATATTAAAGTAATTCCTGATTTTCCAAAGCATTTAACTTTTAAATTAAATCTGGCCCACTATCTCAAGAATGATGAGTGAAATGTGTATTCAAGTCATTACCTTCTTTCTGAACCTTTAAATCATGGATAGGTTTAATAACGTTTGTCCAGTTTCACTGCCAAACAGGTCTTCAAACACTTTGGTTCTTATGTCATTAATATCAGCCCAAGCTTTTCACATGGCAACATTTCACTGTTACAATTTACAAAACTGACAATAGAGAAAATAACAGCAAACCACAGATGAAAAGTAGCAGTAGCCTCATGATTACTCAGAGCACTAACAGAAAATTAATGAACACACAAATGCTCCTTCGCATTTGAACTCTTCCTGCTGAACCAAGTTCACTCCTGGCACAAACTTCCAACATACAGGGCACGTTTGCCAGATGCTGCAAAACAGTTACTTAAAACAACGCTAACAGTCATACCTCTGGGATCTCTCCTGAAATATCCTGAGGCATCCACCACAAAGGGCCAGATTTATCCCTGGATTCTATAACTCCATTAAGTATATGTGAAATGCAGCCAGGATGAATTTGGTCCTTTCTGTTGTGATTGGTAGATGCGACCATGTGGGAAACCTTTCCTGAAAACTGAGAGGGCTTCACCCGGGAGCCGCAGCCTCCGCGCCTCAGCACAGTCACACTCTATTTTGCTGTTTATCTCTGAATCGANGGGCGGGTGCCCCTCCGCGGCAGCGCCCCTCCGGCCACCGCGCCCCGCCGCCGCCCTCCGCACCCGCGGCCGGCCCCGCGGAGCCTGCGCACGGCGGAGTTTGCGCTGCGAAAAGCCATCTGCTGCTGCAGCCCGCCACGGGCTGCCACGGCGGGCTTCCAAACAAGCGCCCGAGCGCGCAGGTTTGAACACATCGCTCTCTCCCGGCTTGCTCCCCTTGGCTGGGCTGTGCTCAAAGGAGTGCTCTGGGTAACTCGCACTTTCCAACCATTTCCTACGCCCAGCGTTTTATTCATGTGCAAAGCCCATTCCGTAACAGCAGAGAAAGTGCAGCTCATACATAAAGCACCAGCTGGCTCAGGCCACAGCGGCAGTAACAATGCAGGAACCCCAGCCCCCTTCCTCGGCAGCAAAAGTCACGCAAACTGCTCCGGGATCGCAGCACCAAACTCTCGGAACCGGACTCAGGATTTGGGCTAGCGCGAGTATCCGCTGCGGTTCCTCCTTCCCCAGGGCTCGGGGACCTAAAACTTAGCTCTCCTCAGGTAGTGACCCGATTTGCAGGGATTTAATCAAGTTTCAGAGAAATTGGTAAGGCAGTTGCACAGCCGGGACAAAGTAGAGCCAGTGTTCTGAACCGACTTGTCAACACTGTGCAGACTTATATGCACATAGAGAGATGTGTATGCGTGTGTGTGTGTGTGTGTGTGTATGTGTACACATATAT